>OY759223.1:35269160-35590880 GCA_963662175.1 Aradus depressus
ATATACGTTCATATTAATTTCTAAACCTTATTTATTAAATTATTTTAAATTATGTTGTTTTCAAAAAAATTTTACCAGACTGCCTGATGAAAAGGGCACCCTCGAAAGCCGGCTAGCAAAAATCAATAAAATCTGTGAGAGGTCAGACTATATTTTATTTTACAATTGTCGGTGAATCACCAGATATGTACTTCCCCAGAACGAATCAATCATTTGAATTCTCGCTTCCCCTACAAAACCAATCGACCCTTTGAGCTTAAAAATCAATAGTTGACTAAGTTAGGGACTTCATAATCCACCTACTACATTTTGTGTCAAGTACATTCATTACAACCTCAGTTATTAAAGTTATTGTTTGGTAGTTCTATAATCTCCCGCTTTACTTGGACCGATTTGGCTGAAAAACAATAGGTGTCGTCCTTATGACGTTTTGGTATGTTTGAGAAAATACAACACAATACGATGACGTGTACATTGCCGATGACTCATCGGCAGCTTGTTTTATTCATCTTATTTCTATCATCATTACTGCATCCCCATCTCATAGATTGTCAAATAAAATGCAGTGTGACCTCTCACAGATTTTTATTAGAAGTAGCTAGCCGACTTTCGAGGTTTCCCTCATCATCAGGCAGTCTACAAAAGTATAATATAAAGGCAATAAAGATAAATATATTAAATTGTTAAAAGATAAATATTTTTTGAAATAACCATACCTGATAAAATATTTAAAAATTAAAAACATTTTTTTTGAATGAAAACTAAATCATTTTTTTTTTTTTTTTAATAATAAAAAAGTATTTAGTTTCTATCAAAAAAAGAATTTTTTTAAAAAAGTTTTTAATTTTTTATCAGGTATGGTCATTTCAGAAATTTTTTAACTTTTTACAATTTAATATATTTGTCTTTGTTGCCTTTATATTATATTAAGGATGGTTTCTTATGTAGACTGCCTGATGATGAGGGAAACCTCGAAAGCCGGCTAGCTACTTTTAATAAAAATCTGTGAGAGGTCATACTACATTTTATTTGACAACCTGTGAAATAATCACTTCTCACTACATCAGCCATCTTCATATTAGCATCCCCATCTGTACAAAATATAAATCGAATAATGTATGCAATCTATCAAAAATTCAGTGTTCATAGGAATTTTCCAACCGCATGGTTCCAAAAATGAAAATATAAATGGTCTGTCTGTCTTCTTGTGTATTTTACGAACGACACCTATGGATGTTCAATCAAATTGGACAAAATGAGGGTGGAATAGAGGGCTTAACACAAAAACCGCCCAATAACTGCGGAAGTAGTGAATATATCGACACGAAACTTTGTATGTAAATCCAAAAGTCTACAAGGACGACACCTATGAAGTTTCAAGCGAATCGGTTGGAGGGAACAGTGCTCAACTCAAGAACCTTAACAACTCTACCAACACGAACTTTAGTACGAGGGTTCAGAAGTCCTTGAGTAAGTCACCAACTTATTTTCAACCAAATCCTGTGTTTGGTTTCAGAGGGAGAGAGAGAGAACTTCTCTAATTAATTTATGGTTGGGAAAGCAAATTGCCGCCTCATCATTGGTGCATTTTTTTCGTTGTTTTTATCAAAGTGTTGAAATCTATAAGAAAAAAAAAATTGTGTTCAAAGGTTTTTTTTTTTGGCGAAAAATTATTAGGTCTGTCTTATACATCTAGTTAAGTAAGAGGAGCTAGGCAATAAAAATACAAAAATATTGAGTTGGAAACTCCATATAAAATGTCTGCTGTGAAGGTTTGAGCCAAGGACAGGAACCCGTTCTACGGGTAACAAATCAGGAAGATATCTGGAGCCATTCGTTTTGGGGTCTGTGGCAGGCTCTAAGCCTAGAGGTCTGTGGCAGGCTTTCAGCCTAGCGTGTTCCTGTCTCTCTCATCCCGGACAATCTCTCCTTAATTACCGTTTTATTTTTATTTTATTTATTTTTGTTCTTCATTTGTTGATACTGAAAGGTGTTCGGTAGAATGGAAAAAACAGAAGAGATGAAAACTGTTCAAATAGAGAGAATAGGTTAGGTTGTTAGTCAAGTTGACAAATTCCCCAGTGGACAGTGTTTTCTTAGGGGTTGTCAGGGAAGCTGGGGCGGCTTCAGGGATTAATAATAACAATATTGTTATTATTATAATAACATATTGTAATATTATATAATATTCAAAAACAAAATAAAATAAATAAATAAATAATAGGAAATAAATAAGTATAAAAATAATAATTCTAATACAATAGATATAGCTTTAAATATGTTTTAAATTATGATAAATAGGTATTTATTATTTATAATTTTTCAAAAAGTGTCTTCTTTGGCGATGATATTTTGAGACGTTTCTACGCCCCTTCTTCAGGTGTCGGCTTCTAGCTACACATATAAATCTACTGGGTGCGCCGGTAGGTCAGTGGTATGCGTGCTAGTAAGTTCGAAACCCGGCTGAGACCAAATAAACTTAAACACGCCATCCTTCGGATGGGACGTTAAGCGATGGTCCCCAGACTGTATGATGTCAGGTACTCTTTAAAGACACTAGATGAATAAAAATTTAGGACTCCCACAGTAGAGTCGGGCTCATGTCCACCAGAATGACGAAAGAGCGCTCTGGTAGTAGGCGATATGACCTCGTAGTTAAAGCCCGGGCATGAGTCATAATAACTAACTATTAATCTACTTGTCGGTTTATTCATTCTATCAAGAGATATTTTGTTCACATGTGCCTGTGAACAAAATATCTCTTCACAGGCACATAGACAGTAATTTTGTTTTTTTGATTTTTGGAACCAGTGGATTGCAAAAATGAAATTCCGGTGAAAACTCAACGTCGTTTTCTTGACCTTTTACATAACTTGTTCTATACTTCGTAAATTTTGGGAAGTAAAAATCATTAAAATAGTTTGTGTGAACAGAGAAAAAGGAAGGGATGGAAAGACTAGTAGATAAGGTGGGCCGAAAGAGGGAGATAAGGGTAATGGAGTCGGGATACTTGGGAGAGGGGAGGGTACTTGGGCTTGGCAACTTAAGTAGACCGACTACTACTTGGGTGGTCTTCAGTCAAGTACACTACATACTTGGGTGAGCTGCAGTCAAGTATACATGGACTTGAAGTATCAGTTTTCATTGTCATTGGGTTAAGTGTATATAGCTTGTGTCATTATTGCATTTAAGTTTCACTCTCCCACAGTGTATGTTTTCATAATAACAGGGACGGATATATGGGGTGGACAAGTGGGCTTGCTTTCGTAACATATTGATTAACGTAAACTGCCAGGAATATGATTTTCACTGGGTTTTCATATATTAATCCAAAAAATAAAAAATAAAAAAAGTCTTCGTGAATTATTCAAGCCAATTGACCGATTTAGATGAAACTCTCTACCTGTTCGTGCTTTGAATGCTCATTTAGAATTTCATGTCGATGCATACTCAGTACATAGGTATGCGGTTATTAGGGTATTTGAGTTGAACGTACCCTTCTCTGGTATGCCCCATCCTCCCCTCCTCAAGGGTTAAAAATGTCTGTTTAAAAAGAAAGAAATGTTACCTAATGTAAAATAATATGCTAATTATCATGTAAATCATTAAAAACTGTCTAGGGTTAGGTTTTATGACTCATGCCCGGGCTTTAACTACGAGGTCATATCGCCTACTACCAGAGCGCTCTTTCGTCACTCTGGTGACATGAGCCCGACTCTACTGTGGGAGTCCTAAATTTTGCCTACCCTAAATTTTTTATTCACCTAGGGTAGGGGTCTTTAACGAGTACCTGACATCGTACAGGCTCGGGACCATCGCTTAACTTCCCATCCGAAGGACGGCGTGCTTAAGTTTATTTTACCTCCCATATAAAATAAACTAAGGGCCTCGGTCGGGTTTCGAACCCACGATCTTGAGCTCAGAAGGCAAGCATGCATACCACTGAGCTACCGGCGCCCTTTATTTATTTATATTATAATTTATAATATTTTCATATAATTTTCCACACACAATAGATTTCTCCATAATATGTACTTAATGTTCACTTATATCAACAGTTGTAAATAAACAGACTGAAACAAAAAAAAACATTTCTTTTATATGCGGCGTGGCCCCCCTCCAGATTCTCACGTAGAGCCCCCCCCCCCCCCCCCCCCCTCTCCATGGATATATACTGTAGGAGAGAATACATAGTTCTCCTTAGAAGAAGCCAACAGGAGAGTATGTTGAGGCAAGATAGGCATTTCTGAAGAGCGGAAAGTTTAATTGGGGGTGGAAGGGCGTCCCCAGAAAAGTGGCAACCTTCCCCCAAGAAGAGACAAACTTAGCGGATGAAGAAGTTTGCCAATCCGAACTGTCTCGAGAGTGTCTCGAACAAATTAGGAGACAGCTTGCAGACAGAACCAACTTTCATCCCAAGTTGAACTTGCAAGCACACACCACACAACACAACACTGTACAACTCTAATTTTGTCAACCCCCCCCCCCCCCCCCCCCCCCAGACAACTTTCTTCTTGGTCTCCCAAACCACTCCGCCCGAGGGAATTATAACGCCCCCCTAACTTTGTAAGACAAAAAAAAAAATTAAACAACAAATCTTATTACAGAAACTGTTAATTTGTTTACGTGATTCTGTGTCCCCATTTTAGCCATAATTTTATTATTTTAATTCCCCAGAAAACAGAAGAATAGGGGAAGTTATGTAATTAGTCAGAAATTCGATGTTGAGTTATCAGCGGAATTTCATCTTTTCCGAGCAGTTATCGCTCTCCCAATTTACTGATTTGGTTGAAAATTAATGGGTGCATTTTCTTCATATTGACGCATTCATAAAAATGGCACCTTCCTCTGATCCCCCACTTCTTTTAGGCCGCTTTGACTGAAAATGAGTAGATGTCGTCCTTGTGAGATTCTGGATACACATATAAACTTTAGTGTCGATATATTCACTACTTCCGCAGTTATTGGGGGTTTTTGTGTGAAGCCCTCTACTCCACTGTCGATATATACATTCTATTGGGAGTTATAGTTATTTTGTTTTTCATTTTTGGAATCGGAAAACATGAAATTCTGTTGAAAACTCAACAACGAATTTCTGACCTATGGCATAGCTAACTTCCTCTGTATTTTGTACATCTGGGGAAGTAAAAAATCCTGCGGGTCTGTGAACATCATCTTCAATTGTTTTCTCAGCCAAATCAGTCCCAGTGGACGAGGGATGAGGGGACTTAGCACAAAAAGACTAGTAACTGTATATGTAGCAAAGGGAGAGCGACAACTTATTTGATTTCAGTATTGTGAATTAGTTATTATGACTCATGCCCGGGCTTTAACTACGAGGTCATAACGCCTACTACCAGAGAGCTCTTCCGTTACTCTGGTGGACATGAGCCCAACTCTACTATGGGAATCCTAAATTTTGCCTACCCTAAATTTTTATTCACCTAGGGCAGGAGTCTTTAACGAGTATATGACATCGTACAGGCTCGGGACCATCGCTTAACGTCCCACTCGAAGGACGGCGTGCCTTTGTTTATTTTACCTTCCATATAAAATAAACTAAGGCCCTCGGTCGAGTTTCGAAACCACGATCTTGAGCTCAGAAGGCAAACACGCATACCATTGAGCTACCGGTGCCCTCTATTGTGAATTATATAAGAACACATTGGTCTAACTCAACCTTAAAACTTGTATTTCCGTGATTTCACGCATGGAGAGAGTATGGATCCTTCAAGGTGTAGAGAAAGTAGGCAATTTGGTTATGTTTCTAAGGTGATTTGCCCAACCCACTCTCAGAGAAAAAAGGGTAAAGTGCTCATTGTATGGTAGGTAGGAAGTAGAAAGTGGGTATGTTGAGGTAATGGGTAATGTTACGTAGGTTGACGCAACAGACACCCTACCGACCCTTTTTCTACTATTATATTAACCCTTAATAGGTACCTGTACAGACTTCCCTCCCCCGACTTTCACCCTTTTAGAGGAAGGGATATGGTTTTTAAGAAAGTCGGTCTAGTGTCTTTCTCTTAGAAGCCCCCACCCTTTGGAGGTGTTGCAGTAACGTCAAAGCAGTCAGTAAGATCCAGGGCCTGGAAGTTACTTGAGTAAGTTACACCAGAGAGGTATTTCTAGTAATAATTGTTACAAACATAAGTAAGCAATGGTGGATCATCATATAGACGAAGGAAGCGCGCGCTTGAGGCCTCCAAACTCCAAACAGAACGTCGGTGAATCACCGCCATTGCACTTCACCAGCGCTATTAAATTTGCTAAGTTTTCGCTCTCCCTCTGACTCCAATTTAACGATTTCATTGAAACGTCCCTAAATTCAGTGTTGATCCATTCATTAAATTTTTTGGGTTTTTACTTCCTCAGCAATATGAACTATCGGTCCAAATTTCGATGCAAAATTTTCCACAGAATTTCATGTTTTTCGACCTCCAGATTTAAAATATGGGGAAAAAACAATTCTGTCTGTCTCTGTGTCTGTGAACACAATAGAATTAATGTATCATCACGAAATTTTACAGGTGAATCCAGAAATCTCCAACTACGAGGCCTATTGATTTTCGGTCAAATCGACCAATGGGAAGAGGGGATTAGGGGGAGGCTTAACACAAAATCTCTAATAACTGCCGATGTAATGTATTTATCGACACAAAATTTAGTAAGAGGATTTAGGAGCCCCTATGTAAGTCAACTGTTGAATATTAGCTCAAACCGGTTTTGGAGGGGGGTGAAAAGTTAATTAATTAATTCCTTGTGGAGAAGTACATTGCCGGTGATTCACCGACATTTTGAGTTAGGACCTCCTCTGATCGACCACTTCTCTTAGGCCGATTTGACTGAAAATAGTCTTGTCTTCGTGTCGTTTTGGATTCACATAAAAAATGTCGTCTTTAAATTTAGCTTTGCCACTGTTATTAAAAAATATACAGCCTCGTGGATTTCCTTGTTGTTTCACTTCCTTATCTGATATATGAGATTACTTGATATATTGGCTGTTAGCAAACTGACGTAGTTTGTAACCAACCCTGACGATGGTAATGTCCAAACCAGTAATTTATGTATTAACATTTTTGTGGAACAGATAATATTTCAAAAATAAGTCTGTTTTATTTATTTAAGTTTGTGTGTTATTTTCCAACACATCCGCCCTGAGTGCCATTAGGAAAGCGTTTTTAGTATATGATTTTTAATAATAAAGTTAGATAGACACTCACACAATAAATTGGATAGGCACACACTCTCTCACACACATACTCACTGAGATACACTCAGACAGGACATTTTCTCGTTCAGTTTTCGAGGTACATGCCGAAAATCATCCTGAAATTTAGTTTTGACACACATATTTTTAGACGTTACCTTGATTTACCCGAAAACGGTTAGGCATATAGAAAAATAGCTTCTTATCATAAATATTTTTTATAAAATTCCCAATCGCTAATAGGTCCTTAGGTTTGAGATCAAAACGACAAAAGTTCAGACAATGTCTCAAACAATGAAAAATTTATTTCTGTAGGA
Source organism: Aradus depressus (assembly GCA_963662175.1). Taxonomy (NCBI): domain Eukaryota; kingdom Metazoa; phylum Arthropoda; class Insecta; order Hemiptera; family Aradidae; genus Aradus; species Aradus depressus. The sequence continues at coordinate 35,276,685 of OY759223.1, forward strand.
AATATTTTAGAATAATGTTTAAATTTTATCGAGTACCAACAAATTATAATATATTTTTTTATTATTGGCAGTTTTTATGAAAAACCAGAAATTTCAGTATTATATGATTCTGGGAAGGGGGGGGAGAGAGAGAGAGAGAGTGATCTGTAATCGTAGTTGGTATAAGAAAGTCCTGTAATGACCACAACACGTATTTTTGTTTTTAGGTGTTCGGAAAACAATTTCTGACCGATTCCATAACTTCTCGTATACTTCATAAAGCTGAGGGGAGGTAGAACTTTATTTGTAGTTTCAAGAGATTCTTCACACATTTTCTTAGAAGGAGGGTGACATTATGAAAGCTCTGTGTATCAGAACTTGTAGTGTAGTGTAATGTAGGCTGGGTCGAACGTGTGAGTCTTGTAAGGTCTGCAAGGCAAACAGTCAGATAGACAGGGCCGCGCTTAGTGGGTGAAGAACGCTTGCATCGCAAGCGCGCGGCAAACTGAGCAGCACCCAATAATTATGTAAAATCAGGATGTGAAAAATGATCATTACATCCCCGTTCACCAACCCGAGTCAGCCTCATTAAATAGTTAACTAAATATAAATATATAATAATATTATATTATATCTGGAAAAGGTCCTCTTTTAAATTCTACATCCCAGCGCGAATTAATTTCCCAAGTTTTCCCCCTCTCTCTCTCTCAAAAATTAATGTATCGAATTGGTTGAAAATATTTGGATACCTTACTCAGGAGCTTCAGAATTCTCATACTAAACTTCGTATCGATTACATTCGATATATCAACGGTTATTTGAGTTTTTGAGTTGAGCGCTCTCCTCTGACCCAAAATTTGGTGTCCGTACGTCACCGAGAGGCAAAAGGTGTCGGTCCTTATCGTGTTCTAGATACATTTTTATAGGTTATACATACGTGTTGATATATTCATTCTGCGTGGAGTTCACGTGTTCACATATACACGCATACAGACACTTCCAGACACACATCTCACTTTCTCAATAACACCCTTCCTTGAATCCGGGGGTCGTTCTTATTGGGTACTGGATGTACTTACAAAATTTCATGTCGAAAATTCATTACTCCGGCAGTTGATGGGGTTTTAGAGTTAAGCCCTTCCCGAATCCTCCCTACCTCTTGGCCGATTTGACGGAAAAACAATAGATTTCGTCGATCATATTCATATTAAAAAACAAAGAAAAAACTTTTTTTTTTTTTAATATTGTCTATTTCACAAAATATATATAATATGGGGAGTACTTTCGGTACGTAACAAATACAGTATTTGTTAAGTCGTGGCTGAAGATGGTAGCAATACTGAAAGACTCCCATATTATATATTATTTGTGAAATAGACAATATTTTTCGATAAATATAACCTATTTTCTTTATTTTTTATTAAGTGTTTCACAATATCTCTGCAAAAAATATTGAGTATCATATTCATAATGTCGTGTAGTACTTGTTCACCGACATTGACATACAGGTAATTTTTGAAATTATGAGTTGAAAAAAGAGAATTTACTGTGAAAAATTTAACATCGAATTTCAGAACGATTACCTAACTTCCCCTATATTTCGTTTAGCGGGGAATTTAAAAAAAAATCTAGACTAAGATTTGTTGAAAAAAAAAAAAAAAAAAAAAAGTAAAAAACAAATTCTAAATGGTGCAGGACAAAACAGAAAAAGAAAAGAAAATCAAAAAAGAAAAACCGAAAACATGTTAAATACTTAGTGAATAATTATAAGGAAGGTGGATCTAGAGACAAGAAGGGGGGGAGGGAGGGAGATAGGATCGGAGCATTAAGTAGGAGAGGTAATGGCCGAGAGACCTCCCCTCCTGACATCTTACATAAACTACATTTTAAAATATCCTACAACCTACATAAACTACATTAAAATGTCCACCTAATGTTATTTAATTAGAGATAAATACATTTTTACCTGTTTTTCATCCCCCCTTCTATCTGAATTTATTTTTTTATTTTTTTTTTATTTGAAATTCCTTTTAAGAAAATGTCAAACCTTTATCTGCTATTTATTCTAACTTTTGTTTGCTTGTTTTTTTATTATTTTAAAATTAGCTTTTTTTTTATTCTAAGTGATAACATTTTTTTTTTTTTTGAATTTGAGGTGATAAGTAAAAACAATAATAGAAGCCGGATGAAGTTAAACAACTATAACTGGTTATTTTAAATGATATCCGTCACCTAGAAAAAAAAAAAAAAACAGCACGAAATAATCAATTAAGTTTTTGCTCTCCCTCCAAAACCAATTGACCCTGGAGCTGAAAATTAATAGGTGTCGTCCTTAGGTTTGCCTTTCTGAGCTCAAGATCGTGGGTTCGAAACCTGACCGAGGCCCTTAGTTTATTTTATCTGGGTGGTAAAATTAACTTAAACACGGCGTCTTTCGGATGGGGTGTTAAGTGATGTTCTCGAGCCTGTACAATGTCAGGTACTCGTTAAAGACACCTACCCTAGGTGAATAAAAATTTAGAGTAGACAAAATTTAGGACTCTTATACTAGAATCGGGCTCATGTCCACCAGAGTGACGAAAGAGCGCTCTGGTAGTAGGCGATATGACCTCATAGTTAAAGTCCGGGCATGAGTCATAATAACTAACTAAACTTATTGGGTTTTAAATTTACATATGAAACTTCCTGGCAATACGTTCATTACAGTGGCAGATATTACAGTTTTTGTCCCCACCCTAATCCTCCTTATTTTTATTGAATTTATTGTATTGCTTTGTTTTTTATTGTATTGCTTTGTTTTTTTATTGTATTGCTTTGTTTTTTTATTGTATTGCTTTGTTTTTTATTGTATTGCTTTGTTTTTTTATTGTATTGCTTTGTTTTTTTATTGTATTGCTTTCAAGAAGTGGGAAAGGGCATTAAAGAAGTTGATTCTTTTATGATTTATACTTCTTTCAAGAAGAGAGAAACAATGTTTAGTTTTTCTAAAGTCTTCTATATCTCTCTGTAGCTGCAGAAGTAAAAAGTTGTGAATAATTACAATGGAAATCCGCTAATTTCTGCAAACAGGTCTTCTGTAGATACAGAGGGATTGGGAAATATAGAATGATGGTGGACCATGGATGTTAGGGTGGCGCCTAGTGGTTAGCCAGTTTGGCATCTCCTCCTGTCTCGTCTTGACACTAGATACTAGTAAAACAAACACCCAGAGAGTTCCAAACAAACAATAAGTTATCCCTATTTTACAAACAGAACACACAGAGAGACCAACAACAGCCCTCACACTGGTTAACAAACACCAGACAAAGCCACTTCATTCTCCGTCAGAAAGTAGACGTTGATAAATTGGTCTGAACAAAGTGCTACTAAAAATATGCAGCTTCTTCAAACTGTGATGTGGCCATAACAGGACCTTCTTATACCAAATTCATTTGTAGCTGGCATTATTGGGTATATGAAAGTAATGAGTTCGCATCAGCGGTTCTCTTTGTTTCATTGAACAGAGCCATTCTGAGAATGACTTTCTTATACCTAGTAATGCCAGAATGAAGTGAATTTTAGAATGAAGAGGAAGACTGATCGCGATGCTACGCTCATAGAATCAAAGAATTACAACTATGGTCGTATTGGTTCTATATGAAATCTAAGGACGCCTAGGAGACTGGAAATTGTATAAGGAACATTTTTTGTAAGGACTATTTTTTCCATTTGACTAACCGTTTTTGCGTAAATCGAGCAAACATGTAAACAAATGGGTTTCAAGACATCATTTTAGTACGGTTTTCGGCATTTATCTCAAAAATCGCGCTGTCTTTGAAAAATCGTATATCATATTATAATGTACCTTTCAATTTTCTCTACAACTTTTATCTGAAGAGAATTCAGTTTGGGTCATAAGATAAGTAAAATGTACTTTAGGCCCCGAAGTAAAGTGCTTTTAAGTTTCGTCTGATTTCGCTCAAAATATAATCATATCTAAGTCACAGTTACGTGTGTCGTCTTCACCGCAAATGTTACGTTCATTTGTTACAGAAAAAAAGAGATAAAAAGAATACATAAAGAAAGTAAAAGAAAAGTAATATTTTACATTGAAAAAAAAATTCTGTGCTCTCAGAAAATCGATAGGTTTAGAGAAGATCGATAGGTTCTTAGAGGGAGAGCGAAATCATAGATAATTGGGGAATACTGTGGAAGTACATTGTCAGTGATTCACCAACCATTTTTTTTTGTCATGGAGCCCACAGACCACAACAGCCAGTTTAAGAAAAATAAACGTTCACAAATGTTATTCAATTAACAAATCTCTGGTGTTTGGGCAAAAGGAATTAAGTCAGAATAAGTCTTTTGATCCAAAGGACTTAAGTGCATTTAAATATTTTACCATATGAATAATATTTCAAGTAACATAAATGTGCTTTACCTGATTTGCAGGAATTTTTCAAACCTTCAGAATTTCCCCTCCTAAAATATAAAATGTTTTTCTGAATTAAGCCCTTTTGCCCAAACACCCGAGAAATATTAATCAGAAAAACAGAAACAATTTTCGCAAGGGTTTGTCTTTAAGAGAAAAATTTACTGCCTTTAAATCAAAAATTGGTCGTTGAATTAATCTCCATCCTTCTATGTTCAATTTGGATGAAAATCTATAGAAATATTTTAAAAATTTAATTTAAGTTATTGAGTTCAACCCCCTCCTTTATAGGATCGGAAAACGTGGAATTAGGGTGAAAAACAACATCTGACAGATTACATAACTGCCCTTGTACGTTGGGAAAGTAAAGTGAATAATTTTCCACATTTAATGGTAGTTATATTATTCAGTAGTTAGTATTACATTGTTTCTTCCTAATTTATGTATGAATTATTATAATTTACGATAATACTTACATTGATACATATCAGAAATTAGATAATTCTCTTTTAAATTGCTTATCACTTCTTTTAAACAATTTCAAAGTAATACACTACACGATGGTAATAGCCACAGAAAAATGGGAGATGGGAGAGTGTTGGTTTTAGTCAAAAAACCCTTATAAATGCATATGTAAGGACCTGTTGATTTTCTGCCAAATCTGTGGAAGGGGGTTGATGGGGGTTAGGGAGGGGAGGGACATAAATACTAATAACTGCCGATGTAATGCATATATCGACACAAAATTTGATATGGAGATTAAGAAGTCCCTGGACGTTTGTTGATTTTCGAGGGCTCTGGTAGCTCAGAGGTATAGCTCGAGATTGTGGGTTCGAAACTCGGTCGAGGCCCTTCGGTTATTCATGTGGTAGGTGGAAAAACATTAAGCATGCCGTCCTTCGGAGGGGACTTTTAAGCGATGGTCCCGAGCCTGTATGATGTCTAATACTCATTGAAGACCTCTGCTCTTCGTGAACAGACCTGGGTAGGCAGAATTTAGTAGTCCGAGGGTGGAGTCGAGCTCATGTCCACCACAGCGACGAAAGCACGCTCTGGTAGTAGTAGTTAAAGCCCGGGCATGAGTCCTAATAACTAAGTCAATTGATTTTCACGTTTTCTTTTAGTACAGACACCCCAATTCCGTCGGTGTAATCTATGTATCAACAAGAAATGTTGTAAGAGGGTTGAGACACTTATTGAATTTCAGTCAAATCGCATGATATCAACGAGCGTTTGGGAAGAAGAGCGTAAACAAATAATTCAAACTGGCAAGAGTTTTTAATTAACAAATATATACAGAGAGGAAAAAGAAAATGTTGAAAATTGTTTGGTGGAAAAAAGGGAAATGCTAAGTAGGTTGGAAAAGCGTGGAAAGGCGGGGGAACTTTGTGTAGCCTTGTTTCGTTATTATTCACTTTCCATAGATAGCGATGAAAATACCTCCTCCCCCCCCCCCCCCCCCCCCCTCCACAGGCCCCAACTCCCCTCAGTTCTAATCTTTAGCCCCCCATCAGATCTTGGGGTACTTCCCCCCTGGGGTTGGGGGGGGGGGGGGGGGGGGGGGGGGGGACCCCGTTTTTCCATGAATCCCTAATTCAACGACCTTCCATTTCCCGAGGCCAAAACCAACCTTTCTCCCCCCCACGCCTCTTTTCCCACCAGACTTTTCCAATTTTCCAGACAAGCAGCTCTCTACCGAAAGAAAATGTAACAACATGGTGGCTAAACGTTGTAAATTTAAATTCCTAAATATTCAGACTTTATTTTACCTTTTTGGTTTAAGAAAACTTTTTGCAATATCAAATGAATTGAATCACAGACGAAGTACTTCCCGGGCTCGAATTCACAGGAATTCTGAATTCTCACACTAAATTTCACGTGTTACTTCGACAGTTTTTGGGGTTTCTGTGTTTAGCTGTATTACATTAAGTAACATTACTTTAACATGATCCATCTTTTAATAAATTTTATTAATTTAAATACACTATATTTCTATTAAAATGGGGTTTCTGTGTTTAGCTGTATTACATTAAGTAACATTACTTTAACATGATCCATCTTTTAATAAATTTTATTAATTTAAATACACTATATTTCTATTAAAATGGGGTTTCTGTGTTTAGCTGTATTACATTAAGTAACATTACTTTAACATGATCCATCTTTTAATAAATTTTATTAATTTAAATACACTATATTTCTATTAAAATGGGGTTTTTGTGTTAAGCTGTACTACATTAAGTAACATTACTTTAATATGATCCATCCTTTAATAAGGTGTATTAATTTAAATACAGTCTATTTCTATTAAAATGGGGTTGTATTAATTTAAATATAGAATATTTCTATTAAAATAATATACTTTTTACCGCTATATACTTGTACTTCTCCCATTTATTATTTAGTTATTACAACCGATGTTTAGGGAAGACCCATCATCAGTATACCAAATTTATTTACTGATTTCTATATAAAAATGTTTACTTCCACAGCTATTTGAAGTATAGGGGAAGTTATGTAAAAGGGCGAAAATTCGAAGTCCTCAACGGGATTAAAAAAAAAAAAAAAAAATCTGTGTGTTAATACGATAACTGCTGATAGAATGAATAAATAGACATGAAATTTTATATGTGTATTCAGAACCATTTAAGGACGACACCTATTGATTTTCAGTCTAATCGGTCAATGGGAAGGGGAGATTAGGGAAAGAGGCATAACAGAAAAACTATGGAGTCAGTCGAAGGGGAAGGAGATTCAGAGGAGTCAAACTCAAAAATTCCAAATACTACCGATGCAACGAACGTATCGACACGAAATTGTATACTTATATTCAAAACCCCATAAAGATGGCAACTGTTAATTGATTAATTACCCGGCCGAGGCCCTTAGATGTTGTATCTAGAAGGTGAAAAATTTAGGCATTGGACCCGAGCCTGTATTATGTCAGGTACACATCAAGAATCCCTATCCTAGGTGAATAAACCTATGTAGGCAAAATATAGTACTCCCACAGTAGAGTCGGGCTTTTGTCCATCAGAGCGACGAAAGAGCGCTCCGGTAGTAGGCGATATGACCTCGTAGTTGAAGCCCGGGCATGAGTCAAAATAACTAACTATAAATTATTAACTGAGAAAGGGACTCTCTCTCGTTCAGTTTGATCTGAAGAAGGGACGAGAAATCGACCCTATATACTCGTACCCTTGGAAAAAAGTGAACACCTATTCTGGAATATCCCAGCAGAGTAGTCGAGAGAAAAGAAGCATATACTCCCTCCTTTTTTTTAATACTATGATAGACATTGTCTTACAAAGCCAAATTTAAATAAAAACGAAAATTCAAATTATAAATTGAATAAAATAAAATAAAAAAAAATATTAGCGTGAAAAATATTCAGGGAAATTTAAAGGATGGTGAAAAGAAAAGGGGAGGTTTTTTTTTTTGATAGTTAGGGGATGAATAGCTGAGACTGTAAGTGATGAGCTTTCTACAGGTAGGTAGCCCTAATCTAAACATCAACGGGTAAGTCGTAAGCGATATAAATTATAAACTCACATACGAACGGAGGAATCGATCTTTTGGGGCTGATAGTCAGTGAAGATATTTATTAAGACCAGGGGTCGGCAACCTTTTTTGTACTTGCAGGCCTTATTATGGCCGTTGGTAGTCAGTGTTGGCCTGCATGACCAACTGGGTTTCAAATGATGGCCGCATATGAAGGATATAGTGTATAAAATTAGTGGGAAATAATCAACTAAATTTTTACTTTCTCTCTAGTAAAGTTCGTGTTATGATATCAGGTAGACAGTTATTTAAAGTTTTGAATACCCCCCCCCCCCCCCCCCCCCCCTGGGTCGATATGGCTGAATATCAGTGTCATATTTACGGGGTTCTGAATATACAATTTGGTGTTGTGTCGATATATTCATATGATCGGGACTCAAATCTTAGTTAATTGTTGAAAAACGGTCTATGGGTCAAGTTTAACGACAATCGAAAATACGTCTCAAGCATCATGTTGGTACTTAGACCCTTAAGCAAAGAGTTACACTTAATAAACTAAGTTTCCGGTCTTCCTCGAAAACAAATCGACAGTTCCGACTAAAACTCAACACATCTCTTACTCAGAGACTTCTGGATTCTTATACGAAAGTCATTACATCCATTATATTGGCAGTTATTAGAATTTTTGAGTAGAACTTATCCTTTTCTGATTCCCTCTTTTGAGTCGATTTGGCTGAAAATCAATAAGTGTCTTCTTTACGGAGTTCTGGATACTTTTATAAAATGTCGTCATGATGTATTCATTCCATCCAGAGTTATCATCATATTCACAGACAAATTCCACTGAAAACTCAAGATCGAATTTCTAATCAATTAGAATAGCTGGGGAAGTAATAAATGCCGAAATCCCGGGATTTTTGTTTTTCTTGTGATGGCAGTTTTCGATTTTGAAATACAGATGAGACCTGGGGATTGCAGACTTTACTAACCCCACCAGCGAGGTCCCTCGGAGCTAGTGCGCCTGATCCTATAAATGCATAATGTAATGCATTTAGATAGAGGAGAATCTCATGGGACAGGACCCAGTTGCATTAAGGCCACCTCATGTCACATACAGCTGTTTTGCATATTGTATAACAAGTCTAAACTCAGAATTAACATTTCTCTGATTTCATATTATACTATGTACGTAGGTGGTGTAGTTCCATGCATATTTATGCATATATGCTGGCACATACATATATTAAATAAGAATACATGTCCAATACAGTGGATATGATAATAAAAATGTATAACTTATCGATTTGGGGATGATGGAGTTGATAGTGTGACTGCATTCTGATCTGAGGGACCGAAGGTTCGAAACATCAAATACAAATAAATTTAACAATTTATGGAAATTTGAACAGTTTAAATGTTCACTGGAATATTGATAAAATTTTTTAGGGGAAATATCGTTTAAGCAACATTACGAATTGTTTACCTGAAATTGTTAATTTTTAATCCATTTTCTGAAGCAATAATAAATGTGGGTACATACTTTATACTTTATTGAGCAAATCCAATCAATAAAATGAAATTTAAAAAAATTATATTAGGGAACAGTGGAAAGTAAAGAAGAGAATTTGTAATTTCAATTTTGGACCAAACTTAGTTATATATCAAAATATCCATAAATTGAGTAGCAAAAATGGGAATATCAATTCCTTTTTGCCCAAAACGCCTTTTTAATATAAATTGCAATGAAAAATAGACCTTAAATTCTTGGATGAATTCATTTCTGTGATATTGAACCTGATCATTTTACGAAATGATAATTCATCGAAAAAAATATGGCCTCTTCTCCTTTTATATTAATAAAAATATTAATAATATTGAAACGTAGCTAAAAGTATATTGAATTCATGCTAGATAGCAGCACGTGGTGTAGTTCTGACAGATAAGGACAGATGGCACTGCTGCGACCTTTTCAACATCACCTAACAAATTTATAGGAAGAGTAATAATATATTAGTACACTATTTATTAACGTAAATAAATATTATTTTCTTTCATCGTTTTCCTATTAATTAGTAATTAATAGTTTTCAATTAATTATTATTGTAAGTAGTTCATTTAACACTTAAACTATGTATAACTAATCTACCCGAGATGTGTCAGATTAGTTCAACGAATGATTCTACAAAAAAATATGTTTTTGTGTTCAACGATTTATTGAATAATAATATTATTATTACAGGACGGCACCGGAAGCTTAGAGGTAGCGTGCTTGTCTATTGTGCTCAAGATCGCGAGTTCGAAACCAGGCCAAAGCTCTTATGGTGGGTTGCACCAACCAGGATCAACTTGCGAAATTACTTAATCTTGGATCAGTTTGATCTTGGATCAAATATTTTATTTCGTTTCACCATCCATTATAGACGAGTGTTAATCCCGGATCAACTGATCTAGGATCGTGATCCGAAACGCATAGAGGTAGGAAGAAATAATCGATACTTCGATGGAAAGGTTAGGAAATCATAACCTCAAGTAATCTTCGTCTTTACAATTTACGTGAGTTTCTGTTAACAATGACGAAGAGATTTTCTTCTGGACCTTTGTACAGAGGAATTATGTCAAAAAGTAATAGAATGCAAGGAAACCAGGAAAAGAATGGGAAAAGATTAGGGAGAAATTCAATCATGAATTTGTTATATAAAAATACGAAAGCACGAGCTAAGAAAGGGATAGCTGAAAGTTAGGTAAGTCAAACTTAATTTATTTTCAGTTGCTTTATTTATTCTTGAATTGATTTGAATGAAAATTATCCATGTTAAATATCTGCAAAATTTCCAAAAAAAAACTTATTTTTGCTTTTACAATTTTAATTTTGTTACTATTGCTCGTACAAGAAAACTAAAAATACCGGAAAACCTAGTTTTTTGTGAACAATCTGAAAATCCTAATTAAAATTTTTTTTTTAATTAATTTATTTAAAATTTAATTTTACTGAGGTGTATGTTGTGTCAATGTTTAAGCCTAATTCTGAAAAGTGTTCTTTTACCCTATTTTTAAATTTTCTCCCAGTTTGACATACATAAACAAAATTACAAAAACTACATTTTAGATAGTAAACCCCACTTTTTTCTTCTGTTTTTATTTTTTCTTTAGTGCTGTTGAGATGTTTGTATAATGTATTATTTGTTCTGGAACCTACCCAACAGTCCTCTTTTTTAAGTACATCGATTGTTATCATTGATTGTTAGCAATACCGAAAGTACTCCCATATCATATATATTTTGTGAAATAGACATAGGTAATTTTTTTGAAAAAAAAAAAAAAAAGTTTTTCTTTATTTTTTATTAAGTGTTTCAAAATATCTCGGATAAAGAGTATAACTGGGGAAGTCTTCTTTAATTCACTGCAAAAATGTTTTTTCAATTTGATTTTCGGTTCCATTTTAGGTTTTATTCCTATTAATTGACTTTTGTAGTATCACCTTTTTTTAACAAAATAATGTGTTTCTCATGTGCAGAGACATAAAACAGGTGGACCGCCAGATGTCTCCGAATTGACGGAGAGTGAAGAGAAATTGGTACTGTCTCTAAAAGACAAGCTATGTCAGATACAACATCAGACATAGGTAATTGAAAACTTGAAAAATTTGTAGAATTGGAATGAATAACAGAGCAACAACTATTTAATCCTGGTATTTGATCTCACTTAACTGGGGGATCAAATTTGATCAGGGATCACAGACCCTTTTCTTCGGATTAATTGCTTGATCTATGGTGCAACAAAAATTGTTGGTTAATCCAGGAAGATCAAGATCCAGGATCAAAGTCTGGTGTTGATCCTGGTTGGTGCAACCCACCATTAGATTTTTAACTGGGTGGTAAAAAAAACTTCGAGTACTTCGTCCTTCGGATGGGATATTAAGGGATGTTCCCAAGCATCAGGTACTCGTTAAAGACTACCCTAGGTAAAAAAAACCTATGCAAAATGTCCACCAGAGCGATCTGGTAGTAGGCAATATGATCTCGTAGCTGTATGTGACCGAGTGTTATCACGATATCTAACTATTATTATTATAATAAATCATATATAATATATACGATGATATTGTCATCGTCAAATAACGTAACACGTAATTTATATAACTGAAGTGTTGTCCAAAGTTGAAGGGTTATATGTAGAGTCCATAATCCCCAGCCATAAATCGATACAGCAAAAATAATAAGGAAAACAGGAAATATTAAATAAAATGAATACAGAGCCTAAAGTAACAAATTAAGTTTTCGCTTCCTTCCTGTAAAATTTCGCTTTGATGAATCGATGATTGGCAGTTATTGTGATAAGCCCCAATCCCTGAACGCTGGTTTGGCTGTATCTATAGACGATGCCCTAGTAGGGTATCCACATATAAAAAGTCATGTTAATATATTTATTTTATCGGTAGTTATCGTGTTCACAGACAAATCCCGGAGAGAACTCAACATGTACTAACCGTTTATATAACTTCACTGAGGAAGTCAAATGTCATGTTAAACTAGGTGTTTGTGTGTCTGTGAACATGATGACTAACGATAAAATTAACACAAAAACCCCATTAATTGAATGTATGGACTCGAGAGTTTATATGTGAGTCCCAAACCTGACATGGACGACATCTGGTCGATTTGATCAAAGACTAGAGAAGGGAAGTTCGACACAAAAACCCTAATAACTGCCGGCGTAATGAAGTTAGTATGAAGAACCTTTTGAAGTTTCAGAGGAAGTACAGAAACCTTGTTGATTAATTCGCATTGGGGAAGAACAATTGTTGGTGACTTTTTTTATTTTATTTTCTATATTTTTGTATTTTGAAATATTTAAATTTATTGTTTGAAATTTCGTATTCAAACATGTTAAAAAATTGTTTGCAAATAGCTCAGATTTTAAAGCAATAAGACTGAAACAGTCGGGCGTGGTCAAGGACTGTCCTTTTCTGTCCCATGTTCTAAAAAAAAAAAAAGGATTCGAACATGAGGGGAACCATTGAAGTCCATCCCCTCTCCACCAAGGGTGGCCATCTTACGGACCTTCCTCTATACCTAATCTTAATTAATGATTATTTTTTTTAAAGATTAATGTTGCCTGTACGGACTTCAAGTGGACTCGACTGAACTGGGACCGAACAGCGACCAGATTGAACTGTGAACATATTTGGTGGTAGTCCGTGCTTGGACCAGATCACAGCCGCTTCCGACTGTTCCAAAACAGTCCAATCAAACTTCGATCATATTATCAAGTGTGAATTGGTATTAATTGAAAAACCTGTCTTTCTTCAGGTTACCACCTAATTCTAAGTATTTTTCATTGAACTACAGGAATATAATTATTTATTTAATAATAGGAGTGGATGTTGGTTTTCAATTTATAACCTTATAGGCAGCAGTAGTAGGTATCCCATACACCACCGCTTTATTCAAAGAGAAAATTAAGGGAAAACTCAAAATTTAAACAGAAATTGACAGTCTTTATAACAAAAAGTTAATATTTCTCGTTGAGTGCTGTCTCTAAACAACTTCTATCTAACAGCATCAAATTATTTTTTAAATATTTCTTTCAACAATCGTGAACCGAGCGTTTCTTAAAAAAGTATTTCAACTGAAAACGTCAAAGATGGGGGGCCGTTTAAAGTCAAAAGAATGGGAGTTACGGGAAAATTCACGTTGTTTCCCGACATGGAAACGACTTATTTATAAGTCAATTTTGGATCCAATGAGAGAACTCTTTGGGAGAAAAACATTTTCCTCTCCTCTTGAAAAGTAAATTAAATAAAAAGATAGGAAATCGCTAACAAATTAATTTCCCCAGCTAATAGGCATAGGGGAAGTTATTTAATCAGTCAGAAATCTGTTGTTGAGCTTTCACCAAAATTTCATGTTTTCCCAATCCTTTTAATTTCAAAAATTAAAAAAAAAATTATATATATACCTATATATCCAGAACCCCATAAATTAATTTTCATTCTAATCGACCAGGTAATGAATTTATCTAAACACAATTTTATAAGTAGATCCAGAACTCAATAAGGGGGGGGGGGGGGGGGGGGCTTAATTCAAACCCTAATACGTTTCTGTCAACGCCATAAAGTCCATGCTTGCACCGTTTGGGGTACTGGGGTGCTAGGGGTATGGACAATGATAGTTACTTTTACGATAGAGTGTGACATTTACAGTTGACAGTTAGATGTAATAAAATTTATAGGTACTAGGTCTAAGTGATGTCGTGTAGCACATCATTATAAAGAAAACCACCGCAAAGAGAAGGCATCAACCCAATTATAGAAATCGATATGTTTAAAAATCAAAACGTCAGACAAACACTGTTTAAAATTTACAACCTGTTAAAAGGATACTAAATCTTTTAGTAGCCACCGTGTCAGTGTGTGTCTGTATGAGTGAGTATATATTATATTTATTTACGATTTGACCCCTAACAAGCCAAAGTGTGCAATAAAAATGTTTTTTTTTTTTTTTATAGCGAACAAAAACGAAAAGGTTTAAAAAGTGTAAGTTGTGTAAGTAGTGTAGATAAGACGTCGGGTCACCAAAAGAGGCAAGAGGTCGTATAAATGTGACCCCACATATTTAGTCATTAATGTTAGAGTTCTCTAACCTGGCAGTAGTCAGCCTGTAAAACCCAACTTTATAGCCCATAACCCGTTAAATTAAAACAAAACAAAAAAATATTATAGCTCAATTAATAAACAATAAAACCAATGTTAATAAATTCACATTTTTTTTTTATTATTCAATGGCTTATTACCTAAAGAAAATTTGATTAATTTATACACGTAATAAATAATTTAAATGAGCATACAGTCTTTATTGAATTTGAATGCGGTTTTATTTCAAACAATTTGTAATTCAATGAATCACCGGGCTATGTACTTCCCCTTGCAACATTAGGTCAATTATGTGTTCGCTCTCCCTCCAAGGCCAATCGACCGTTGGGACTAGAAGTTAATATTGCTCTAGTTAGTAGCTTATGAATCCTTAAACTAAATTTTGTGTCCATACAACATTATACCGACAGTTATTAGAATTTTTGAGTTGAGCCCATTTTACGAAGAAATACTTAATTGTTGTGACCCATGTCTCGGCTTTAAATACGAGGTCATATCGCCTACTACCAGAGCGCTCTTTCTTCGCACTGGTGGACATGAGCCCGAGTAATAAATTTTGCCTACCCTAAACTTGTATTCTCATTTAACCGGATTAACCTGACATCGTACAGGCTCGGCACCATCCGAAGGACGGCGAGCTCAAAGTTTTTTCACATTCTAGATAAATATTCTACCTAAGGCCTTTGTCGGGTTTCGAGCCCACCGTTTTGAGCTCAGGAGGAAAGTATATTCTTTTAAAAATTTTGTATCTGTTCCACAAAAAAAAATTAAATAATACAAAATTAGCGGTTTCGGTATTACACCATCGTCCGGTTAAGTTTCATGATGTATAGTATGAGGATCTGTATTGTGTATTTATAGTATGAGGTCTGTATAGTGTATTTATAGTATGAGGATCTGTATAGTGTATTTATAGTATGAGGATCTGTATAGTGTATTTATAGTATGAGGATCTGTATAGTGTATTTATAGTATGAGGATCTGTATAGTGTATTTATAGTATGAGGATCTGTATAGTGTATTTATAGTATGAGGATCTGTATAGTGTATTTATAGTATGAGGATCTGTATAGTGTATTTATAGTATGAGGATCTGTATTGTGTATTTATAGTATGAGGATCTGTATAGTGTATTTATAGTATGAGGATCTGTATAGTGTATTTATAGTATGAGGATCTGTATTGTGTATTTATAGTATGAGGATCTGTATTGTGTATTTATAGTATGAGGATCTGTATTGTGTATTTATAGTATGAGGATCTGTATAGTGTATTTATAGTATGAGGATCTGTATAGTGTATTTATAGTATGAGGATCTGTATTGTGTATTTATAGTATGAGGATCTGTATAGTGTATTTATAGTATGAGGATCTGTATAGTGTATTTATAGTATGAGGATCTGTATTGTGTATTTATAGTATGAGGATCTGTATAGTGTATTTATAGTATGAGGATCTGTATAGTGTATTTATAGTATGAGGATCTGTATAGTGTATTTATAGTATGAGGATCTGTATTGTGTATTTATAGTATGAGGTCTGTATAGTGTATTTATAACCTGACTCCGTTGTAATGCCCAAACCGGTAGTCTCTATAGTGTACTTATAACTAAACCTGACTCCGTTGTAATATCCAAACCGGTAGTCTCTATAGTGTACTTATAACTAAACCTGACTCCGTTGTAATGCCCAAACCGGTAGTCTCTATAGTGTACTTATAACTAAACCTGACTCCGTTGTAATGCCGAAACCGATAGTTTTTTTAAACATTTTTTTGTGAAATGAACAATATTTTAAAACGAAGTTTCTCAACCTAGAAGTATCCCGTGAATGTACAATTAGCCCTAAGTACCAGCACTTGATTTCCTTGTCCCTGAATATATGTAATTATTTATTGTTGTGCTAACATTTAAACAAATAAATAAGTTATATATTCAATATACTGAGATGGAAGATGTTCACTCCATATATGTTCGAAAACCAGGCCAAATAGACTTTACCATACCCATTCTTTTTAATATGAATCAAAATTACCTTATGTACTAAAAAGATCTTTTTTTTTCAGCCTGGAAATAACAATTTTGGAAACTAAAGGGAAATGCTTCTTCTCAACATCGAACAATCAGCGATTTTGCAGGCACTCTCCAAGTCAAATACTGACAAACATTAATATTTCGTTAGATTTTAGTTAATATATATTTTCTTAGAACTTACAAATATGAACCTAATATGACATAAAAACATACTTACAGTTCATATAATTTTCAGGAATTTCAAAAAAACTATGTGTTTAATATACAATTTTTGTTAATATTATTAATATAATTGTTTAACGGCCTAAAAAAGATTTTATATAGGTACTTAATATGTAATATATATTTGTATGTTTGTTACTGGTTTTGAGAAGTTCAAATTCCAAGAAATATAGACATTGTTTTAAATGTATATTTTTATATTCAATGTAATTATTATAAATTGCAACCGATAACAAGATAATTTAAAGCATATATTTTTGTTGTATTGTAATTTTTTTTTTGTTTATGTTTTATACTTAATTTTCTTATCAAAAACAATAACTCAATGTAATTGTTTTCACAATTAAAAATGTATAGCTTAAAAAAAAATAAATAAAAATATTTTTGATGTAGTCCACTGGTTATGGGGGAAAGAGCAGTTCTGGAAGCCGGGTTTTTTGTGTTCATTTCCCGTCAAAATCTACCCGCTTCATCCCCTAGGCCTTATTCCTAATATCTACATAGATATTTTTTACATTTTTTATATAATTAAATAATTTTTACTATTAAAAAAGAGTAATTACAATATATATTTGTATGTTTGTTACTGGTTTTAAGAAGTTAAATTTCCAAGAAATATTAATAGACAATGTTAATTATTTTTTAAATAGGTACTTTAAAATTGATAGTATATTTTTTCAATGTATATATTCATATTCAATGCAATTATTATAAATTTCAACCGATATATTTTGTTGTATTGTATTTTATTTGTTTAATTTTTATACTTAATTTTCTTATCAAAAACAATTGTTTTCTCAATATAATTGTTTTCACAATTAAAAATGTATACCTAACCTAAAAAAATAATAAAAATATTTTTGATCTAGTCCACTGGTTATGGGGGAAAGAGCAGTTCTGGAAGCCGGGTTGTTTGTGTCCATTTCTCGTCAAAATTTACCCGCTTCATCCCCTGGGCCTGTTTCCTAATATTTAGCTAGATGTTATTTACATGTTTTAAAATAATTAAATAATTATTACTATTTATGTTATTAATAAAAAAGAATATTATCATGGGAATATATTATATTACATATGATATATTTGTATGCTTGTTACTGGTTTTGAGAAATTAAGTTTTTTATATTCAATGTAATTATTATATAAAGCATATTTATTTTTAAAGAGACTAGAATAATGTTCCGAAAAGGCTTAGTTCAAACAAAAATATTTTTTGATTTTGTCAAGGATTAATCTTTACAAATATTATGTCAATGTAAGTAATTTATTGAACTCACAAACATATTGATTGTAAATTATTTATTTTCAGGTAATTTAACGTAGGTAGTTATTTTCTTTACATGTTAATTTTGAAATATTTATTTCAAATTTTCTGTTTGTTTTATATCAGTAACCTCACGGCTGAAAGAGCGCTGTGGTAAGTAGAAGATATGAAAGAAGAAGAAAGAGGAGAGATGAGGCTTGTGGTGTGCCTGGCACTAAGTGTGCCTTCTTCAGGGCCTGTATTGGCGTATATACATTGTCAGTGAGTTTATATATGCTAGATTTGTATAAATATATGACACTGAAACTAAATGTGACTAAACTAGCAAATAATATTTAAATATTTCCACCAAAACAAACTAAAATATTGTATCTAAACAAAAAAATTTACAAACTAAATATAAACGTGTGATATAAATGAGTGAAAATTAAAAAAACAAAAAATATAAGATCTAAACAAAGAAAACCTGAGCGAGCGCAAGATTTAAAATATAATATTCTTTAAACAAAACACAAAAATGTGATATCACATATAATAAAGAATCTCAAAAACATCTTCCACGAATCTAGTTTACACTACTTAAAATAAAATAAAAATATAGTCAAGGTGTATATGTAATAATATACACTCATAGTTAAGGCCCGGGCATAAATTATAATAATTGACTAACCTCTGTTGGGAGATAGTTAAACATATTGAAAATAAATAAATAAAACAAACTTGGTTTTTTGAAATATTGTCCAAGAAAATTATACATAAACAACCGCATTCGGCATTTCACCATCTTCAGGTTTAGTTTTCTGAACGCGGATCAAACATATGATTTTTTTTTTTTTTTTACCTTTTGTAAGGTGCGGATCTGCTATGTCAATGTGTTATCTAGTTAATTACGACATCCATTGCCCCGGACGAGAGTTATATCTACGAAATAAAACTCACTCCCGGACGGCTTTCGAACCCGCAAACCATGGGAGACCATGCGACCAAAGCCCTACGCTTTAGCCCGCACGGCCACCCCCAACAACATATGGGTACATTCACTAGGTAAGGAGGGGGAACACATACATATATATGCATTTAGTGTGATGATTAGTATTATTACATATATCGTCGATACAAATGCTATATATCGAATGTGAAAAACACCACTTCTCAGGAGAGTGAATAAACTGTTTCAAGGTTCATTCATAATCAGTTCGTATTGTCAAACTTTTTTACTCATGTCATTATACTTATATGGTGTTATGCCTCATACATGACTCTATAAGAATTTTATCGAATTATGTATCTTAATATTATCACTATTTAATATTTATTTTGTTATAATTTTAATTTATATTTTCATTGTTATTCATTTAGTTATTTTAAAGATAAAAAAAATTCTGATTTTTATAATCATTTTGTTAAATATACAAAAATCATGTAAATTAGTAGGTATACCTATTCTGTTAGAAAATATTGTAGTTGGATAGTTAGTTATTATGACTCTGATTATGTCTTTAAGTACAAAGTCATATTGCCTACTACCAGAGCGCTCTTTCGTCACTCTGATGGACATGAGCCCGACTCTATTATGGGAATTCCAAATTTTGCCTACCCTAAATTCTTATTCACCAGAGGTGGGGTCTTTAACGAGTACCTGACATCGTACAGGCTCGGGACCATCGCTTAACGCCCCTTAAGGACGGCGTAATTAATTTTTTTTATTTTTACTTCCCAAATATAATAAACTAAGGGCCGCGGCCGGGTTTCGAACACGCAATCTTCAGCCCAGTAAGGAAGCATGAATACCACTGTGAGATTTTCAACTAGGAAAATCCAACCCCTTCCGTCCTTACCTACCTGATGTACCTATAAGTATGACTCGCATTCAGCAAACTTGTCTTAGTTTATAACTAAACCTGAAGATGGTGTAAACCGGTTGTTTATTTTTAAATTTCTTATGGAACAGACAATAGCATAAAATAAATAAAAGTTCCATAATGCACCTTTCCGAATTTAGAATATTCAAAATATATTTAAATTGATTCTTATTAAATAAAAATATATGCAAAAACGTTTTTGCCAAATGGTTCTTTATACATTTTCGATGAAATCAGTCCAAGAAAGCTATGTACAAGAACCTAAAACATTAAGGAAAAAAGTAAACTATAATTAAATCCAATTATACCTTTAAAGTAAAAAAAAATGCGGACATCTATATATATATATATATATAAAGCCCAAAGTCATGTCATTCTGTGTGCATGCCCGGGCATCACCTGAAAACTGAATCACCGCCAATGTACATCCACAGCACTAATGAATTAATTACGTTTTCGCTCTCTCTCCAAACCCAATGGACCGTTTGATGCCTCCCCTTTCTTCTGGAAATTATCAGGTGCCGTCCTTATAGAGTTTTGAAATTTCGCATCAATACCGCTGAAAATCAATAGGTGTCATCCTTATGGGGGTTTTAGACCCAGATATAAATTTACGTGTCGATACATTCATTCTATTGGGAATAATCGATAACATAAATAGACAATTTTGGAATCAGGCGGTCGGGAAACATGAAATTCTGGTGAAAACTTAACATCGAATTTCTGACTGATTACCTAACTTCCCTTGTACTTTGTATAGATGGAGAAGTAAAATTAAGAGCGCTTAAAATAGGTATGCTTTTTACAATAAAGGTCAAGAATTTGTACCTCCATGGTAAAGAAGTGGATGAGTCTGAGTTCGAGTACGATCCTCCCTTTTAAAAAAAGGTTTTTAGTTCATAAATTTAAATTTTAGAGGTGAGCTGAAGAATAGATTGAAAACGCCGGTATTTGAATTTGCCGCCTATTGCCCTGTGAGTCGAGAATGGGTCGATAGGGGCGTACCGGTTGCCGATATGGGCTACACTCTGTCGGCCAGGTCCTCAACTATTTCAAGCTAGGATCCATGGCCCAAGAGGCACCGGGACCACACCCAGCCCACTCATTGGTGCTCGGCCATCTTGTGTTGTCATGACAACCCAGCCATCTTTCCTCCCCTCCATTATCTCAACTCCCTCCAACCTACCTCTCAACGTTTTTTCTTATTTTTTTTTTTCTCTCTTAAGAAAGAAGAGAACACACAAGTTCCCCAGATAGGGAACACGTAACAACATATTTTCTTGTTTGGAGAATCTCCAGAAAAATGTTAAGATATGGCATCAGGTAATGTAAATCTAAGACTTCCGGATTAACGAAGCATAATCCAGCTTAAAGAAAAGTAGAAACGGGCGGTTGAAGGAAACTTCAAAGCAGTTCTCTGAATAAAATAAATATAAAACCTATGTTCTATACAGAGTGGGATCACGTGATCAAGTCTGTGTCTGGGCGGACAGCGAGCTACGGGAGGGAGTCACGTTGCCGCCCCGACAGATATATCGGGTCCCTTTTTGCCAATATGCCGGCGGAGCATTCTCACTTAGACACAATATAATTCATCTAATGATAATACAATCAGCTGTTCGGTTTAAACCAGATATAGGTAGTTATTATGACTCATGCCCGGGCTTTAACTACGAGGTCATATCGCCTACTACCAGAGCGCTCTTTCGTCACTCTGGTGGACATGAGTCCGACTCTAGTATGGATGTCTTAAATGTTATCGATTTGTATTCACCTAGAGCAGGGTCTTTAACGAGTACCTGACAACGTACAAGCTCGGGACCATCGCTTAGCGTCACATCCAAAGATCGGCGTGCTTTATGTTAGTGAAATGAATCAAGAGCCTCGGCCGGATTTCGAACTCGCTAATTTGAGCTCAGTAAACAAGCAGGCTTACCACTGAGCTATTGGCGCCCTCTCTTTTATAATATCTAGTTAATTATTGTGACTCATGCCCGGGTGAGTTCTATCGTCAAATCGCCTACTACCAGTGCGCTTTTTCGTCACTCTGATGAGCCCGACTCTTCTGGGGTGTCCACAATTTTGCCTACCTAGGTTTAATCACGTAGGATAAGAATCTTTAACGAGTATCTGACACCCTAAAAAAGCACGGGATGATCGCGTAATCTGCCATCAGAAGGAGGGAGAGCTTAAGGTTTTTTCTTCTTCCAAATAAAAAAAACTTAATAACTTATTATTATAATATTTATATTAATTGAGTACAGCTATTGTTTCATTTTTAGATACCTTTCTTGTAGACGCAGTAATTGATAATGAACGAAATGACAATGACATAGAGTAATAATAACGAAAATATTTAAATTAAATAAATAAATATTTGGATATTAAATAATATAAAATTGCATTCTTAAATGGTACATATTTTACCGATACATTATATATGCACCTTTGAGAGGGCGCCGGTAGCTCAGTGGTATGCGTGCTTGACTTCTGAGCTCAAGAACGTGGGTTCGTAACCCGACCGAGGCCCTTAGTTTATTTTATCTGGTAGGTAAAACAAACTTAAGCACGCCGTCCTTCGGATGGGACGTTAAGCGATGGTCCCGAGCCTGTACGATGTCAGATACTCTTTAAAGAGCCCTATCCTAGGTGAATAAAAATTTAGGCTTGGGAAAATTTTAAACTCCCAGAGAAGAGTCCGGCTCATGTCCACCAGAGTGACGAAAGAGCGCTCTGGTAGTAGGCGATATGACCTCGTAGTTAAAGCCCGGGCATGAGTCATAAAACCTAACCTATGTACATTTCAACTATAAAATAAATAAACTCAATAAATATAAGTCATAGTGATAGCAAACCAAAAAAAGAAGTTTCACTTACAGATTTGTTAACTATCGTATTATCAATTTTTTGTTATTTTTTCAAAAAAAGTAGGTAAGTAGTTTTCTCAAAGTAAGTAGTTTTCTCTTACGAATTTAATAAATGAACTATTGAGACTTTTCGAAATCGACGGTTTTGGGTTTTATGATAATATTAGCACGGATTTTTCATTGCATTTGCACAATATTTTGAACTACTTTTTACAGTACAAATTAAAATGGTAACTTTAGTGCACAACAAACCTCTACAATATATAATTATTATATTTCGAGTTATTCAACAAAAATAATTTTGTTGAACAAAAGGAATAGAAGGGATTTTTTTTTTTTAAACAAGTGTAATGGCAACACTGTGTCAGAACTCTAATGTTTAAACATTTTCAATTGTCTCCACTATTATTATATTATTGAATAAATAATAACAAAGAAATTGTTGAACCTTTTATTGTTTAATTCTACAAAAATGTATACATAAAGTGTACCGGTTTCGGCTTACGCCATCGTCGGCACAAAGTGATATTTAAGTTTGCTAGGTTGTCATATTTATACAAATCTCAGATAACCTAAGACTGTGACACCCTGTCTCCTAAGGAAGTCCTACTCCTGCATACTGCTGTTATTACAAGTTTACATAATGCCAAAATACACTGATTATTGTTCTACAGTTATATAAATTATATTATTTTCTTAAAACAATTATGTTGTACAGATACGGCTTATGAGACAATATGAATTATCTGTACAACATAATTGAGTCTCATTAGCAGGAGGCCCTCTCATAAGCAAGCTCCTATCTGGTGTTATTAGTTTTTTATACAACATCCATGGCAGCGGGAGGGAGTTATCTTTAATAATCAAAACCCTTTCCCGGACGGAATTCGAACCCGCAACCATGATGGGACCTTCCGAGCAATTCCCCACGCTCTAGTCCGCATTAATGATCAATAAAAAAAAGATTATATAAAAAATTTTACATTTTATGTTACAGAGACAGTAGTAGACAGATTCATTAATGCCAGATAAAATGCGACAACTAAAATTATGTCGAAATGTATTTTTTAAATTGTTTTGTAGACAGGGAAAGCAACCTTCAAGACGCTATAACTCTGTGCTACTTGGTTCTACTTAATTGACAAAAATTGTTAGACATTTCATAAGAAATATTTTTTGTAAGAGACAACTTTTCCAGAGAACCGACCGTTCAAGCACTCTGAAATTTAGATATAATACATTATCCCCGGATTGGGAAATATATACTAAGTTCCAGTCTTATATCTTTATCAGAAGTGACTGAAAAAACAATCAGCAGATTTGACGCCATTCCGAATTTATATCTATTGTCACATGGAATAAGTTGTTAAGTCGTAAAATGGCCAAAATGAGTTAAGTGTACTGTGGATGATCTCCCAAGCCATCTGCGCACTGTGATGAAGTTGGGAGCTACTTTCGGAATTATAAAGATGTGGGTTTCTTGGTATCTCGTAAAATTCTCGGTTAAATCAACTTAAACTCCAAGTGAAGAGGGTATTTTCGGTTAAATCAACTCGTTCAACTTTAAAAAAAAAAAACTTTATTTGGTTCAGCGCAATCGGCGCTATACACAATTAAAAAAAGAAAAAAATATATATACATATTGCATATTGTTAAAAGATGTCTTGTAGAAGCCGGGGCTTCAGACGACGGTATAGCAGAGGTTCCCCAATGCCAAAGGTAGCGGCTCCAGAAACACTCTGCAGCCCAGCCCTGAATCTTGTCGCTAACTCCAACACGAAGTCTCGAACGTCGGGAACACCCAGCTCCCTGTGAATCTGAGAATTCCTTACCATCCAAGGCGAGTTTACGGCAAGGCGGAGAACTTTGTTTTCGAACCTGACCAGTTTCTTAATGTTGGTCTGGCTTGTGCCTCTGAGAAGAACAGACAGCTGTTATTAGTTAGTTAATGTGACTCACTCATGTTTTTATACGAAGTAATATCGCCTACTACCAGAGAGCTCTCTCGACGATCTGGTGGACAAGAACCCGACTTTACTCTGAGAGTCCTAAATTTTTCCTACCCATACTTATTCACCTAGGGTAGGGGTCTTTAACGAGTATACTCGTCATCCGAAGGACAAATTTCTGTATCGAAACAGATACAATTTTGAATGAAAAAAAGTCGTCGGTGAATCACCGGCTATATACTTTCCCACTAAGAATTAGACCTCTAAATCCTCAAACTAAATTTTGTGTCGATACATTCATTTCGATACATTCATTCATCTTCAAGTCGATCCCCCATTCTTTGGTTCGAATTGGCTTTGAATTTACATAAGAAATTTCATGTCAATACAGTCATTACAACGACAGTAATTACAGTTTTTGTGTTGTCCCCCCTTCCCTTTGGTCGATTGGGGTGAAAATCAATAGATGTTGTTCTAGGTTTCTGGGTACACATATAACACATTTCGTGAGAATAGATTAGTTACCTATATCAGGAGTAATGTAGTTCACAGTAGGATAGACTTTTATTCATTTTTTTGAATAAGGAGGTCGGAAAACTTGAAATTTCGTTGAGTACTCCGCATCGAAATTCTGACTGTTTACATAAAATTTCGTGATTTTTTCAAAAGGGTAAACCCTTATTTTCTCTAACATATAAAGAACAGACGCTTTAGATGACCTTTAAAAAAAGTTATATTTCTTATTTCGAAGTAATTTGTACTTTTCCGATCAAAAACAATCTCATAATCTTCAATATTCTCAAATCTTACTAAAGAATAATTCAAATCACCGTCCATGTTTAACAAACACAGTTGGGAGTGAGACTATGGGCCCGAATTTCGAACCGGTACTCTTGTCTACATGTGAAAACAGTCCACGTAATAGTTGTGGAAAACGGACATTAGTTCTGTTGAGAACGTCTGAGGATGTGAAGAGTTGATTAGTTTTTCCATTTGTTGAGTCCAACAGTAAACCAAGAGCGACCTTTGGAATTCTGAGTAGTTGACAGAAACAAAACGGAGACCCGTTTGAGGGGGAGTTTACTTCAAAATGTTTCCATTTCTACATTGAATCTAATTTGAACAAATGTGCAGCAATATGGGTCAGAGAAGGACGAGTGGTTGGCTATCTGGGTTAACGACTTGAACAAAGCTGAGGGGGAGGAAGCCATGACTGTCTCCGCACCGCCATCGCTGGAGGGCAATGGCCGACCTTCCGTCTGTCTGTCTGTCTTAAATGTTATTTGGAAAACTGTTATTTTTTAAAGGCTACATTGACAGACTGCTACTTAAATTAAAAATAACAATGTTTATACAGGCGCTAAAGTTTGCTCATCAGATCCATGAAATTTTACGTCCAGCTATTGGAAGTATATCGGTACTGAGCCATGACGGAGTGGATAGACAAACTGACTAATTTTCCTCATTGTTGGTAGTGATAAAGGGAGATGTGGGTCTAGAGTTCAATGATTCAATGTGATTAGTAAGTTCGGGCGTTGTTTACAGCCGACGTATTTAAGTGAGTTTACAAAGGTTTATTTTTTAAGAAAAATAAACCAAAAAATAATATTACACTTGGTAGGTACCTACCCGTGTTTCGTAGGAACATAACGTTTTTTCACTTTCAAACTTAATTTTCTCCATTAAATCATTTGGTAATCGCAAAATCGAGTATATTGTTGGAAAACTGATTAAATTTGAAAGTTTTCCTGAGATTTGCTGCTCCCTGGATTTTTTTGGGGGAAAGCAGTCAACGTAGAAGTTTTTCCAGAAATTTTAATTTTTCAAAAATGTTAAGGTTTTAGCTGTAATTTCGGTTTGGAGATAGTAATTTTCGAAGTCGAAAGTACACTAGTCTGATAGGAAATTTAACGCAAATTCCGAAAATGTAGTCAAAAATTGGAAAACGTTGGTTTAAAATGGAGAAATGTGGAGTTTTATGGTGCAAAACATGGTTTTCTCGAAAAAACCTTTAAAAAATCTCGGGAACGGTTTGAGATAGAAAAGTGCGGTTAGCAGCGTTTTGCTCCATTTTTGGTCTAGTGTTCACCCAGTTTCGGTTTAGGTCAAAAACACATGTGCTCCTACCTCCTGTTTTCAATTTTTTATTTTTTGTTAACACGATAACTCCCAATAGAATGTATGTATCGACGCGAAATTCTATCCATGTGTCTAGAACTCTTTAAAGACGACACGTGTAGATTTTCAGCCAAATTGGCCAAAGGGAAGAGGGGGATTACAGGTGAGTCTTAACACAATTTTATATTTAAATTCATAACCTCATAAGGATGGCACCTATTGACTGGTGGCACCCCTGTGGAGACCTGAGAAGAGTGGCTCGACTTAAATATCCTAATAACTGCCGAATGTATTGACACAAAATTTAGTAGGTTAGGTTCAGTAACTGCGAGGTCATATCGCCTACTACCAGAGCGCTGTTTTGTCACTCTGGTGGACATGAGACCGACTCTACTGTGAGTGACCTAAATTTTGCCTGTATGTAGACCCTAAATTTTTTATTCATAGGTACCTGACATCGTACAGGCTCGGGACCATCGCTTAACGTCCCATCCGAAGGACGGCATGCTTAAGTTTGTTTTACCTCCCAGATAAAATAAACTAAGGGCCTCGGTCGGGTTCCGAACCCATAATATTGAGCTCAAAAGGCAAGCACGCATACCACTGAGCTACCGGCGCCCTCAAAATTTAGTATGAGGATTCAGTACTCTAATATTGAGTTTGGCTTACGAGGGAGAGTAAATACGCAAAATGATAACTTCTTGCTGGGGAATTACATAATAACGTCAGTTACTGTATTTGTGGTTGAGGCAGCCAAGCTACTTGAGACAAAAAATAGCCTAAGAAAGGATATAGTCTAGTGTTGGTTTGTGAAGGAGCGATTGTGTGTTGTGTAACGTTATATAACATCCAGACTCTATATATAGAAGGAATATTGTCTGTTTGTACAATAACATATATATTTGTGATACTCCAACCTGAGCAGCTGGTTCAATGTCCGCTTTCATGTTGACAGCCGGCGTTTACGTTCTTTCTATAGTTCTTTGTTTCATCCAGTCAGCTGGGCCCTGTGTAACGTCAGCATAGCAGTATTTCCATACTAGGTGTAAATTACAAGCCCTCCTCAACAAGGTTCAGTAAAAAAAACATTAAAGCGTAGTCAAGGTCCACGCCGTAGATTTTCCGTGAAAACGTCGGGATAAAATCATTTTTCATTTTCTTTTCGATGCTGCCGTAGCTCTTGCATTTACTCGGCAGACTTTTTAAGTTTTTTAAATTCCTTTTGATGCGAGCTTTCCTCTGATTTGCGTTTTCTATAATTCCTCGCATATTTATGATTCATATGAGACAACTTTAATTTTTTTGCAATTTTCAATTTAATACCGATTTTTACATATATTTCGGCGAATATTTTTATTGTTTCACTTTGAGTCCTAGTAGTGCTCCTCAAGATGTTTACAATGACACCCGAATCAACGTCCTATCTAAACGCGTTATCACGCTACACTAATTTCTAATTTCACACAACGCTAATACGCAAGAATCATCCGCCGGCGCCAACACTAGCCCGATAACGTCACAGGCAAAACAAACACTGCACAACCAACACGTACAGACATGCTCTATCCATTGCGACCTCAACCGTTGTTATCGCATTATTAGTCTCGTAGTTATTATCGATTGAAATCTGACGGTATTTTGTAACACAAGAAAGTTTGACCGGCTATCACTGTGCTCAACGAGCGAATAGACGTTTTCACGTCAAAAAATGAATGAACAAAAAAATGTTTTTTTGTGTCGGGGATTTTTAAAATTTATAATTCATAATTAATTTTAGTTAAAAAAAAGCGGTTCCACTTCTGCATTTCTTTTTTCATGTGAAAATTTAAATTTTTTTCTTACAGATTCGAACAGAATGGATATATTGTCCATTTGCACCAAACGTAACAAAGTGATTATGTTGATTATATCAATTAACAAAAACATGGCTCCAAAGGCCTCTCTAATGCGTAATGTGTAATCTATCGTGGGTTTAGTGCCGTTCTTGGCGACCGCCATAAGAGACCTGGCAACTTGTCGAAAACAACATATTCACAATTGCAGAGATCTGCTGAGGCGTAGTAAAAAGGTAGAAAACAGTAATACTCATAATAAGAGTTTTCGTTTTGGTTTCCACTCCCTGGCGATGGAGAGTGATAAACTGCCCCATTGACCCAAGATAGCAGTTACTACGTGAACCCCCCCCCCCCCCCCCCCCCCCTCTCTAGAAAAGAATGAATGAAAACCGAATTGGCCCCAGCCGAGCCCCATAAAACCGAACATAAACTGCCGGTCCGTCTCACAACAACCGCACTTTACTCCTATAATAAAACAAAAAAAAAAAACTTTACGACGATTAGTATTGATAGTAAAAACGTAACAAGCTGTTTAGCGGCACACAGTTTCCTCCCCTTACTTTTTGACTTTTGTAGGTCAATGGCTGCCACCTTTTTGTTTTCTTCCCTGTGTCTGTCTATCCAGAAAGTCGAGCTCCCACCTAGAGATATATTTGGACTTTTTGGGGTGCATAAGGAGATTCTTAATGCATATATAATATATTTCACAGGTTGTCAAATAAGATGTAGTCTGACCTAGATGTAGTATTAGCTAGCCGCCTTTCGAGGTTGCCCTCATCATCAGGCAGTCTGATAAAATAAAAAATGTTGAAATTTGAATGAAAGTTAAAATATTTTAGTAAATAAAATTAAAATTGTTTATAATAAAAATAAATCAATAAAAACATCTAAAAACATTTAAAATTTCATGGATTAGGACAGATAAGTTATACAACATTGAGTTGTGACTCAGATGGGGGACAAGAATTACTTATCTGTCCCATCCAAGAAATTTTAAATTGTTAATGTTTTTAGAGGGTTTTATTTATTTATTTTTATTATAAAAAATTTTAAATTTTATTCACTAAAATATTATAATTTTTATTCCAATTTCAAAAATTTTTATTTTATGAGTCTGCCTGATGATTAAGGCAACCTCGAAAGCCGTCTAGCTAATACAAATAAAAAATCTGTGAGAGGTCAGACTACATCTTATTTGACAACCTGTAAAATAATCACTTCTCACGACATCAGC
The DNA here is from genome assembly GCA_963662175.1 of Aradus depressus. Taxonomy (NCBI): domain Eukaryota; kingdom Metazoa; phylum Arthropoda; class Insecta; order Hemiptera; family Aradidae; genus Aradus; species Aradus depressus. The sequence goes on from OY759223.1 coordinate 35,306,613, forward strand.
CTTCTTCATTTTAATAAAATATATGATTTTTAATATATTAATGATATATTTTTGTTTTATTTTAAATAGCTTCAACATTATATTCGTCGATGATGTAGCTTTGTTTAGGCACGATCAGTTTAATATTTTATTTTATTTTAAAACTTTCGACGTTATGGCTAATTGTTTAAATATAGAAGTCGGCTCAATAAATATGTTCTATACAAGGAAGATTCTGATTGACAGAAAGAATAATTAACAAAAAGAACACATGTATTATTGATACTAAGATAATGAGAGTGCTCCCCGAAACTTTTGCAATTGCTACAATATATTGTGCTCCCCGAAACTTTTGCAATTGATATAATATATTGTGCTCCCCGAAACATTTGCAATTGATATAATATATTGTGCTCCCCGAAACTTTTGCAATTGATATAATATATTGTACTCCCCGAAACTTTTGCAATTGATATAATATATTGTGCTCCCCGAAACTTTTGCAATTGATATAATATATTGTGCTCCCCGAAACTTTTGCAATTGATATAATATATTGTGCTCCCCGAAACTTTTGCAATTGATATAATATATTGTGCTCCCCGAAACTTTTGCAATTGATATAATATATTGTGCTCCCCGAAACTTTTGCAATTGATATAATATATTGTGCTCCCCGAAACTTTTGCAATTGATATAATATATTGTACTCCCCGAAACATTTGCAATTGCTATAATATGTTGTGCTCCCCGAAACTTTTGCAATTGCTATAATAATATTATAGCAATTGCAAAAGTACGTCCATATATTATATGGACGTACAATATATAAATAAAACAGTGGATCTAGACTCATTTCGATACTTCTGAATTATAATCTTCTAAAGGCCCATATTTCTTGATATTATTTAGACTTACGTTGAACCTTAGATACGTTTATCCGTCTCGACGCATGTGTGTGGTCTTCCTTTCAGAACCTTCTTATCTTACGTACTAAGACGTACCTTTTCAGTTGTGCGCATGAGCCTTCCAGTACGGTTCACTATAATCTTAATTCTAACTTATGTATCCTTCACAAAGATCGCTGAATCACCGACAATGTACATCCCCACATTGAATTAGTCGACTAAGTTTCCGTTCTCCCTCTGAAAACTATCTGTCGGAAAATCAAACTCAGGGGCTTCTGAATCCTCTAATACTCCATTGGTTGTAAAATTGATTTAAGTTGTTTTTATGCGCCGGGCGTCCGTTGGTTATGTCGCGGCCTAAGACATGAGATAGTGACGCTATCCACTACACCAATGAGATCCAACTACGGTTGTGATTTCTGGAACAATCCTCAAAAACACGCGGTTTATTTTTACCGCTTCGTAAATCGAAGACCACTAGACGAGGGTCTGGTGTCAGTTCATATGTCGCTTATAAAGGACATTAATAAGTGAGATCATGAAAAGGTTCTGCTATCGTCACTCAATTTGGGCGCAATTTGGGAGTAGAGTCTGTCTGCATATGTTTCTGCGGACCCGATAACTCCCGATAAAACCCTTATAACTGCCGATGTAATGAATGTATCGACACAACATTTAGTATGAGCATACAGAAGACCTTATGTAAATCTAGTATTGATTTTTAGTCTAAACGGTCAATTGGTATTGGAGAGAAGAAGACAAAACTTAATTGATTAATTCGTTCTGGGGAAGAACATTCCCAGTGATTGACCGACATTTTTCCAATGATATTTTGGGTCGATTTCACGCCACTTCTTCAGGTTACGATGACGGAAGTAGATATATCTGGGGATTATATATACCTATCTAAGATATGCCGGAAATATGGAACATTGATCATCTCAGAAAAGCTTAAGAATTGTGTTGCATCAGCAGTTATTAAGGTTTTTGAGTTGAGCCCCCCCCCCCCCCCCCCCCCTCTCTCCTGCTGATTTCGTGGACAATTTAACAGGTGCTGTCTTCATGTGGTTTTGAATTTTGTTAATAGATTGATGTCGATATTTTCATCCGATCGGCAGTTATTGGGGTTTTTGAGCATCACACAGCTCATTCCGTCGAAAATTAATATAAATCGTCTTTGAAGGGTTTTGAATTTACTTAAGAAATTTCATGGCAATATATTCCTTCAATCGGGAGTTATATATATATATATATAGTCTTTTTTTAGATTAGGGTACCTATGTAGAATTTATCTTTCGAATAGAATAGTAGAATTTATCGAATAAACTCTCTCTCATACGTTGACATCATCATATTATAGATAGATAACCTTGATCTTATCAAAAGATAATTAATTTCCATATTAATTGTGACCACCCAAGAACAAAATTAAAAATTCACTTTTAAATTCTTGGATCTGCGTTCTGACAGACCCCGGAGTCAGATGAGCTGAGCTACCATTTCATGAAGAAATTCTAAACATTCTACAGTCCAAGAAAATACCTGTGCAGGTATATTTACATCTATCTGTACATAAATCTACTGCATGTAATATACCTGGTTCGTTGAAAGGTTCTTCAAAACAGGCGCAGGCGCAGGCGCAGGCGCAGGCGCAGGCAGGTGAAACAAAATGATTAATAATTACACAAGAATGGCCGACTTTTTGAGTATGTGGCAATATATTTAAGAAATTTTAAGAATTTCATATTCTGAAACGATATTGAATCAGGAAACGTTTTATGACCTCAGGATCAAAATGAGACAATTTCTGCAAAATGTCCGTTCATATCGTCGTTCCTCAAGTGTATTAAACTAATGGATCGATTTCCAAGAAATTTGGATCACTATACAATTGTATGAACCTATATAGGACCAGCACGTTGCAAGTTAAACGCTCATGTTGTTTGGAAGAAATGCATCGTTTTAAGCTTTTGTAATTTCAATTTTGTCCTGCTTTAGCGCTCAGCATGGCTAAACATTTTCAATTTTTAGGAAACATATCTCATATAAGGTTTAGTTAACTAACTAACTCTCAGTTAAGGCTTCACCTAACAAATGTTGATAAGTTCCAGGTGAATCGCCTCAGACGCCTCTTCAAATAAGTCTTTGGAAACTTTGGCGAAAATAAGATCGTTAGCATACATATTCAAAATTATAAAAATTAATCTCCAAAACGACTCAAAGGAAATTATATTAAAGAGGAAGGTCTTCTTTACCTACCAACTAATCTTCGTTATATTAGATTCAGCAGAAAGTTGATTAAAAAATCAATAAATAAGTTTTTCAAAATGTACCTTACATTTCTTTTTCTTTACGCAAGCGATCGATGTTCAGTGGGAATATGAATAATAGACATTAAACATTTTTCTTCTATTTTTCGGTGACCTATTATTGAAATATAGGATATATTTTTGAAAAACTTGTTTCTTGTTTTCCTGCTAACTTAAATCTATCATATGTTTTATTTAATAGCTGAGAGGGAACAGCTGTTGCAATTGAACAAGCTGTACAGGTTAATTTGTGCTCTGCAAAGTTTTATTGTTTATTAGTGTAATTAAGTGAAAATAGGGAAAATAATTGTTAACAAAGTGCAGCAAAAGGCTTCGTGTAAGTTTAAGGGGCAAGGTCTGCCTCCAAAGGCCAAAACTGAACTGAAAAACAGTGAAGTGATGTTAGTGCGTGACCCGGACAGACCTAGTGGAGGCAGTCCAGCCAAGATGAAAAGAACGGACGGGGAGGAGCCAGTCAGGTCAGAAGCCGGTACTAGTAAGTATTTCAATACCATCACTAATATACCCGTAGTAGACTTCCAAACACCAAACCCGTTCGCGAGGCTGGCCACTGTGGAGACACAAAACAATGACATGGAGGAAGAACAGTCGCAGGAGACGGAACCAGCCAGAGCCCAGCCCAGACCACCCAAAATATATACAAAAAACCTGCAAAATATCAAAATTCTGACTAACGACTTGACACAACTTCTGGCCACAGAATTCTCGGTACAAACCAAATCTCTCCAAACCATCATCATAACAAATTCTTCAGACGACTACAGGAAAACTGTAAAATATCTAGAAAGTAGAAAAGCAGAATTCCACTGCTACCAATTGCCCCAAGAAAAAGAGTTCCGAGTAGTAATTAAGCAGCTCCACCCTTCTACGTCTACTGAAGATGTCCAAATAGAACTGGAACAGAAAGGTTTCAGTGTGAGCAGAGTCGTCAATGCTCAGCACCGCCAGACAAAGACACCACTACCGGTCTTCTTTGTGGACCTAAAACCAAGCCCGGACAACAAAAAAATATTTGAGGTAAAAACATTGAACTATCAAAAAATTATAATAGAAGAGCCCTGGGCTCGTCGAGACATGCCCCAATGTCACAGATGTCAACAATATAACCACTCAAAAAATTATTGTAACCATACACCGAAGTGCCTAAAATGTGGCCAACCACACTTTACTTCAGGTTGCACTAAGACCAGGGACACACCGGCCACGTGTGCTCTCTGTGGAGGGCCACACCCGGCCAACTTCCGAGGCTGCTCCGTCTACCAGGAGATAAAAAACAGGCGAAACCAGACCCAGCAAAGAAACACCTCCTGGACCACGGGAGCCCCTCCCCCGGCCAGCTATCCAGCCTTGTCAGGACAGCAGCGGCAGCCCATCCCAGAGCAGCCGCAGCAAGAAGGACGGTCCTATAGCCAGGTAACATCCCAGCAGCCGCGGCACTCTGCCCCCGCCTTCATACCACCCCCATCTACATCAGACTTTAACATCACCGCGACACTCACCACATTCCTCAATAAGTTCGACTCACTCATCACACCACTCGTCACACTTCTTACAAAACTCGTCACCGAACTCCTGCCCAAACTTTCAAAATGAACAACACCAACACAGCAAACAAACATCTCTCAATACTGCTGTGGAACGCGAATGGTCTCATTTCGCACCGACATGAACTGAACATACTATTACATGACAGACAAGTAGACATTGCACTGATAACAGAAACTCATCTAACATCTGCCCTTTATTTTCATCTACCAGACTACATCACCTATAGGACTGATCATCCGGATGGGACAGCCCATGGCGGCGCGGCAATTCTCTTACACAAACGCCTACAACATAGCATCATAACTCATCAACCCACAGAGTCTCTACAAGCCACAGTCATATCCCTCCCATTAAATCATTATCCCCTGACCATAGCAGCTGTATACTGTCCTCCAAACAAAAGAGTATCCTATGAGGCTCTGACCGCCTTTACGAGAAGCCTCGGCTCCAGATTCATACTAGGTGGTGATCTGAATGCCAAGCATGAGCACTGGGGCTGCAGAGTGTCCAACACCCGCGGAAGGAGCCTCCTCAGATTACTCAACAGCTCCCAGCTGGAGGTACTGGCCCCCCTAGAGCCCACTTACTGGCCCACCTCCACCGCCAAGTCCCCAGACATATTGGACATATTCCTCATCTCACGCATTAACCCCACCCATACCAAGATCACTAATCTTTACGACCTCTCCTCGGATCACAGCCCTCTCCTTCTCCAAGTACAATGTAAACCTGTGCCTATTCCCCCTCGACCCTCTCTTATAAACGGACCTATAGACTGGGACAGCTTCAGACATTTCATAAACGACAGACTCGACCTAAGGACTATACCGACAGATAACAGTGACTTGGACGACGCCGTACATTACTTCACCACAACTATACACGAAGCTGCCTTAAACTCCTCCCGATCACCAAAACCGCGACGTACTCACAATAACATACAATTGCCCCCATATCTATTACAACTTATTAAAAACAAAAGAGCTGCAAGAAATCGATGGCAACGGACAAGACACCCACATGACAAGACCATTTACAACAGACTAACAAGAATACTGAGGGACGAACTACGACAACTGACCATAGACAGACACCAAGCATATATTTCTAACCTATCGACTCAAGACAACTCTTTATGGACTGCCACAAAACGACTTCTTTCCCGAAAATTTGTTTCCCCACCACTCCGCAAACCCGACGGCACTTGGACAAAAACAGATAATGAAAAAGCAGATCTTCTTGCAGCACATCTGAGTAACGTCTTTCTTCCTCACAATGACATCCTTAACGACGAACACATGACCCACGTAGAGACGACACTGGACCGCCCATTGCCACTTTCACTGCCACCCAAGCCATTCCACCCGACCGAAGTACGAACCACCATATTTAAGCTACCACTACGAAAATCACCAGGACGCGACTTGATTACCGCCGAACTTCTCCGACAACTACCTGACAAAGGAGTAATATATCTGACCAACATATACAACGCCATACTTAGACTGACCTATTTCCCTCTCCTCTGGAAGGTTTCCACAGTTAAATTGATCCTCAAACCTGGCAAACCTGCACATGAGCCCTCCTCTTACCGCCCCATTAGCCTCCTTTCTGTCCTTTCAAAACCTTTCGAAAAATTATTTCTAAAAAGATTATTAACATTAGTAAATTCTCAAAATTTAATCCCCAATCATCAATTTGGCTTTCGGGAATCACATTCTACCATCCACCAGTGTCACCGCGTGGTAGATCGGATTGCCACCAGTTTAGAAAAAAAGGAATATTGCACTGGAGTTTTTCTCGACATCGAACAAGCGTTCGATCGAGTCTGGCACTCAGGCTTGCTCTATAAACTCCGCACACAACTCCCATTCACATACTACCTCATATTAAAATCGTTTTTACATGATAGATTCTCGCAAGTTTCCCAGATGAACGCCCTATCTTTTTTCATCCCGGTGAAAGCTGGCGTGCCACAGGGCAGTGCACTGAGTCCGCTTCTTTACTCCCTCTATACATCCGACGTCCCTCAACATCCAGAAACTCTCTTAGCCACATACGCAGACGACACCGCCATTCTCACATCACACATTGACTCAAATCAAGCCTCAAGTAATCTTCAAAATCACTTAGATTTACTTTCGACCTGGGCCCAACGTTGGCGGATCAAATTCAACTACCACAAATCAGTACATGCTACATTCACACTCCGCCGCAATAACTGCCCCTCAGTTCACATAGATAATCACATTCTCCCAACCTCAGAGACTGTCCGCTACCTTGGGCTGCACTTAGACAGACGACTAACGTGGAAAGATCACATCAGACTAAAACGAACAGAAATAAAAAGACGTTTCGGACTACTCAAATCATTAATTGGACGACGATCATCACTCTCATTGACTAACAAACTCACCATTTACAATTCCCTTCTCAAGCCGATATGGACATATGGCTTGGAACTCTGGGGGTCTGCGGCGAAGTCCAATTTGAACCGGATTCAAGCCATGCAGTCCATCATCTTACGGCACATCACTAACGCACCCTTCTACGTCACTAACAACACCCTTCATAACGACTTACAAGTGTCATTCGTTTCCACAGTTGTAACTGAGAGATACACAAACTTCCATGCCAAACTCGCCAGTCACGTCAACCCTCTCATTCAAACACTATCTTCAAATACCCTGCCCACAAACCCACCTCGCCGACTCAAACGAACACGGCAGCGTGACTTGCTCGGGATGTAACCTGGCTGCGCTTCTAAACGCCACGCACCTCTGCAGTGCAGTCATCTCACCATCAAAAATCATTAATGGTAGTACTAATTTTGCCGTCATGATGCTTATGTAACATTCACTATGTAAATAAATAAAAATAAATAGCTGAGAATTAATATCTATATATTTGCATGGCTAGGGAATGTATGCTTAGTTAGTTACTGTGACTCATGCCCGGGCTTTAACTATAAGGTTATATCACCTACTACCAGAGGGCTCTTTCTTCACTCTGGTGAGCCCGACTCTACTATGGGAGTCGAAATTTTGCCTACCATAAATTTTCATTCACCTAGGGTAGGTATCTGACATACTCAGGACCATCGCTTAACGTCTCATCCGAAAGATGGAGTGCTCATTTAAATTCCCAGATAAAAAACAAGAGTCTCGGCCGAGTTTCGAAGTTCCGCGAACTTGAGCTCAGTTGGCAAGTACGCTGTCTTGCCGGTGCCCCTGTAAAGCACGCTTTGAGACGCTATAAGTTTGTGCACCTTGCTTCTACTTCAAATTTACAAAATATTATATATAAATAACATAAACACAAACTTGATATATAAGTAAACATAACTGCATTTATGGATTTCTTCAGACACGCTCTTCTTCATAAATTCAACTTTCATTAGGCAGAAAAGATAATGAAAAACAAGAGAGAAAATGAGAAAAAAAGAAGAAAATATAATCAAGAAGAAACGACCAAATGAAACAAAAGTGAATACATTCTTAGATAATTAGATTATATTGATAATTAGGTATATTATTATATTATAAATTAAGTTGTCACTCTCCCTCTAATACCATTAGAATACCATTATGTTAGGGAGAAAAATTACATCGATAGTTTATTAGGGTTTTTGAGAATCCCCCTTCTCTAATCCCTCACTAATCTTCGGAGGGTTTTGCGGAAAGTTAAGATAAGAAGTTCCATCATTTTTGGAGATTTTGAATTTACTTGAAATTTCATGTGAATACTATCATTACATTCTCCCCTTCCCTATGGTTGAAAATCAAAAGATGTCGTTGTTTCGGGGTTCTGGATATCCATGTCGATATATTCATTCTATCGAGAGTTATTGTGTTCACAGACAGATTCTTTTTTTTTTTTTAATTTTTAGGGGTTGAAAAACATGAAATTACGGTAAAAACTCAGCATCAAATTTCTCAATGATTAAAAAACTTCTCCTATACTTCATATAGCTGGGAAAGTAATATATTATATACATAGTTTATTAATATAACAGCTGTAGCAGAGTCGAATATGGCCGATGTGGTGCTTGGTAGTTGCAGAGCAGAATAAGGCCAATGTAGTTCTTGGCTGCCTTCGGAACACCTTATTTGCATTTAACTTATCAAGCTAGATCTTATTTTATTTATACATTCGTCTTATTTCCTAACCAGGAGAAAAAGATAGAAATTCCTGATAAAAGAGAATTTGTTACATTCCTTCAAGGAATCAAATAGATGCTGATGAAAGAAGAGAAATCTAGAGAGGGAAGAGAACGAAGTGTAGGAAGAATGTCAGAACTGAGGACGGAAATAAATGAATACAAACAACTTGATAAACTGTAGAATGGATGAGGAAGAAAGAATCGTGGAGAGAGGCTAAATATAGGGGTGTCTGGTGGCATTCGTGTAGCTCCACTGGCGGATATGCTTGTGTACGTCGGAGAACTAGGACGCACTTCTTGTACAACAAACAGACCCTTTACAGTTACATGTTCTTGTTTTTCTTTGTTTCTCGTGCGAATGAAATTTTTTTTATTACATTATATACAGGGTGGCCCAGATAAGCGGGCCACTAGTGAAATAACCCCTAAACGGTTAGAGATATCAAAATTGTGCATAGGAATAAAGTTGTAGCACTCGCTGAGAGCTATAGTATGGCGTCCTCGAAAAGACAAAAATGACCCTTTTAATGGCTCAAACAGCCCTTCGAAGGTCGGGGTTCCCTTTTGACCCTTAAGTTTCATTACATTTTATTAAAGTACTAAAGAAACAAGGAAGAACTGTGCAAACAGATTTTTGATACGTCAAGTAGTTCTCGGAAAAAAAAGTTTAAAGTTTTCTTATTCTGTATTTTGGCGTCTAGCCGCAAATTCACCTTTCTGGAGATTGACCACAATCCTCATGTAAACTTTCCTGCTCGGGTGACATCTCCGAGGATACTTTTCTGCGAAACGCCCGGCTGCAGCACGATAATTTTCCGCGCACTCACCAATCACCAACACCATATCCACAATTTCGCTAGAGGAGTATATTGCAAATGCTGTAAATAAGTAATTCCCTATCACTGTAAGTCGTTATCTCTTAATCCTTAAACTTCTCTAATACCTTTCTAATTCCTTTGCATCAAAATACATGAGTAATAAGCGGTGGTAGGGCCTCGTCAAGTACAGATGGAAATAATAATAATTAATGTGCAGTTTGTTGGAATTTGATAACTTCAGAATAAGAAAAACGTGCAACTTTAAAAGGGTTTTTCCCAAGTACTACTTGGCGTATCAAAAATCTGTTTGCACAGTTCTTCCTTGTTTCTTTAGTTCTTTAATAAAATGTAATGAAACTTAAGGGTCAAAAGGGAATCTCGCCCTTCGAAGGGCTGTTTGAGCCATTAAAAGGGTCATTTTTGTCTTTTCGAGGACGCCATACTATATCTCTCGGCAAGTGCTACAACTTTAGTCCTAGGGACAATTTTGATATCTCTAACCGTTTAGGAGTTATTTCACTTGTGGCCCGCTTATCTGGGCCACCCTGTATAATATATAATGCAATATTTTCAATATGGGATCGATGAGAGAAAAATTGTCGGATAAATTATTTTCCCCGTTAACCCACAAATCCGTCAAAAAATGTCAACTAATAATATCATCCATTATTTCTGTTTAATTGACATATATTCTAGGAAAATAAATCAAAACAAAGAAGTGGTTTAACTTTTATATTATATGTCTAATTCCATAATAAATATATATAATTAATGTTCGGTTTCGGCCTAGGCCATCGTCAGCATAAAGTTCAAAAGTGACATTTAAGTTTGTCATATTACATACAAACATTCTGTATGTTCCAATATTTGAGTTTATACATAAACAACAAGAAATATAACAGCAAAACATTTTAAAATACTCTAAAGAATGGGGTACATAGTATAAGGAATAAGGGAAATAATGTCTATATAATAATAATAATAAATTTATTTCCGTTAAACCAATACATGGTAAAAAAAATTAATACAAGATACGTCTATAATAAGTAGACTCATTTTTCAATTTAATAAAAATTAAGATAACTATTTTTCAAAAAAAAATATCTTCGGAAGTGTCTTTATCCCAACGTTCTTTTGTCCCATCTTCAGGTCCCAAAGTGCGAGATATAGAAAAGAAAGAAAACAATGTAACTATAACAATATATGAAAAATAATATATATATATAGATTAATCAATTATAAATGAATATCTAAAAAAAGTCTAAATAAATAAAAAATTATAAATGAATAAATAAAACAATAACGTACATTCGACTGACCTTTAAGGTGTGGAGGAACTCTGCCCAAAAAAGAAAAATGAAAGCTTTGTATCAAATGATGTGTTTTAGATATAAAACACGTTTTTTTTTTTTTTTTTTTTTTTATTGTCGTTATTTTATTCCTTTCGAACATACTATGTTTCCAGAGCTTATATGACATATAGCGTTACGTACTATGTGTTTCCAGAGCTTATATGACATATAGCGATACGTACTATGTGTTTCCAGAGCTAATATGACATATAGCGATACGTACAATGTATTTCCAGAGCTTATATGACATATAGCGATAGTACTATGCGTTTCCAGAGATTATATGACATTTATTTTCTGCTATTTTTTGAAGAAATAGATTCCGGACGTAGAATTCAAAACTATACTTTGTTCCGAAACTTCCAACAGGGAATTTTGTCCTTGCGATCTCTTCCAGGGCCCATATCAAAAAGAATAGTTTCTATTCAACTTCATTCATGGTCCAGCACATCGACGTGATTTTCAATTCGTACCATACGACAAATATGGTATCGAAATAAAAATTTTGACGCACTGTTTAAGAATGTATCAAATTTTTAGGAAACATTCTTTTAAAGGGCGAAAATGTGCAAAAACTCAATGAAGATGCATTTTGATGACCCAGTCTGAACCCAAAATAATAAGGGCGCCAGAAGCTCAGAGGCAGCATGCCAGTCTCAAAGGTCTTTTAGAAAACAAAAACCTTGAGTACGCTGGATGGGACGTTAACCGATGGTCCCGAGCCTGTACGATGTCAGGTACTCGTTTAAGACCCCTAACCTAGGTGAATAATACTGCCCCTAATAACCCTGCAACATACATCCTGAACGTGATGTTTCCTTAAATGAGACACAACGGACCCTAGTTATAAGAAGATCTGTTTTGAGTGTCATCCATCGACGTAGAAGAACAGTTACGTAAGCAATTGTCGTCCAAAAGCAGACGGAAATCCATGCAAGTGTAATCAAGTTCCTCAAATATTTTTATATCGGACATGTCCTTGTATAAGGTTGAATGAAGTTGTATTTAGACTGTTATCAGTTGGGGTATTTTACAATGCAGTTGAAAGTGCATAAAAGAGATGACCTCCACCTTGAGAGGAGGTGGGCAATGAACGAAGGAGTCTCGAGCAGTGACAATGTGTAGTAGAAGGTAGTAAAACTGAGAAAGGAGGTCTCGCGGCCTTGACCGACTTGAGCTTCTATTTACAGCCTCACACACAGGAGAGCGATAAAATTCACTTTTACGACCCGGCCCCCTCTCTGGTGGCTCATTTGATAACTAGTGTGTGTCAATGGCCAGTTTCTTTTACAGCTGTTCCTCTCCGTCTCCTTCGGCTCCTCTGCAGATTGCGCACTTCATGTACCCCCACTCTTATGTTATCCTAGGTGTTACTGCTCCTGATAACCTCAACACCTCTTTATGTTTCCTTCACTACCCAGATATCAGCTGATTTCTCCTACAAAGTTTGTGAATATCAACTTTATTTTCTTTCAACAATTTAAATTTCAAAATAATAGCTTATGATAGGTAAGTTACTGATACGGTATGAATTCTTGTTATCAGTCGTTGTTGCCAGATAAGAAGATCTACTCTATGACATTTTCTTGTAATTCAATTTCTTATAAAAAAGTCATTTATGGATTCAAAGTAATTATTTCATTAACAATTATTTCAGTGATGAAAGTCTTTCTAAAATCTGATGTCTCTGAAATTTCAACTGGATTGCAGCTACTGCATTTTGACTCAAAAGAAGTAAATGACGAATTGTATATCTTGCAGTTCTACCTTCAATACAATTCACAATACTTAAGAATTATTATACTGATGTACTCTTTATTATCGTTAAGGGTTGCATTTTTACATTTTTAGCAAAAAGTACTTCCTATTCGAATTGCTCGCTACTGAGATAGTCTATAAGAGTAGCAAATTCGCTCAGTTGTGTTTCGCTCCCCCCCCTCAACTTGAGAAAAAAATTAGCCAGTCATTTTTATTATTAATTTTTTCCTTTTCATTTTTTTATTCAAACAAGAAGGTTAATCAGGAGACTGAGCTCCCTTGATTAACTTAGTGAAAAATTTAATCAAGGGTTTTCTCATTTTTCTTCATTCTAGGGTAATCTCTCATGGGAAATCTTGGACAGGTCCTTGGGAAAATTTTTTGATGCTTACTTGAAAACTCATCCAATATTATTTTATTTATTTATTTTAAAGTAACTCTTAACGCAAGCCAAAGTTTGGAATACTCCCCATATTTTCATTGCAATCGTCTCTTTTTCTTGTTCACTTCAGCTGCATGTAGTTGTAGGGACTCATGCCTGGGTTTTAACTCATACTAGGACGCTCATGAGTTCCACTTTGGGAGTCCTAAATTGTTTTCCCCACCCAGGTTTAGTTAGCTGGGGTCCATCGCTTAACGATCCTTCCGAAGGATGGCGTGCTGAGAGCTTCGTGGGGGTTTTGAACTCGCCATCATGAGCTCAGTAGGAAAGCATGCTATCTCTGAACTACCGACGCACTTGCTATATGTATTATAGGGGAAGTATGTAATCGGAATTCAAAGAATTTAAAAAAAAACAATTTTGCTATTTCTGTTAACATCGGAAATTTCCGATAGAATTAATATATTGATGCGATGTTTTATATGTGCTCCAGAACCCCAAAAGGACGACATCTATTGATTTTCAGCCAAATTGGAAAAAGGGAATTAGCTCTAATAATGAGCCCGACTCTACTGTGGGAGTCCTACATGAGCCCGACTCTACTGTTGAAGTCCTACATTTTGCCTACCCTAAATTTTTATTCACCTAGAACAAAGATCTTCAACGAGTACCTGACATCGTATAGGCTCGGGACCATCGCTTAACGTTCCATCAGAAGGACGGCGTGCTTAAGTTTATTTTCCCTTCCAGATAAAATAAATTAAGGGCCTCGGTTGGGTTTCGAACCCACAACCTTGAGCTCGGAAGACAAGCACGCATACCACTGAGCTATCGGCGCCCTCTTAGAAGGACAGCAAAAACCTCTTTGATTTTATCTAATTCGAGTCATATATAATCAAAGACTTTCTGTTATTAGCTATTCGATAGTATAGGAATTTTGAGTCGGGGGTTCGGGCCAAGCCAACTTGTTTTACCACCTTGATAAAAACACTATCTTTCTGTACTTATGGAATGTGGTCCAACAACCAAATTTGCTAAGGGAGGAAAGATGGCAAAGTTAAAATGTCAAGAGAGGAGAAATCAACCAGTGGTGACAGTCCCTAGGCACTGAGTTCCACTCATTTCTGACTACTCATTCTCTCTGACTACTCTACTCGGCCATTTGCGCCTAATATTATTATTAATATAGGAAGGATATTCCCACATTATATAATGGAATCCCGATATTTCGTATCCTGATTATTCGTATTTCCGGCCAATTCGTACAAATTTGCCGGTCCCCAGAGAAAATCCTGATAAATGGTATAAAAACAATGCATTTCGGACCCCTCGGTAATTCATATTATTTTTATGCTCGAGCTCACTTAAAACGTCTTATAATTCGTATTTCTAGCTTAAAAACCTCGTTAATTCGTACTGTTTTCAAGAGGGGGAGAGAGGACAGTGAGAGACGAGAGAGCAGAATGAGTACGAGATAAATGTTTTCTAGGAAATCAAGTGATTCCTACAGAACCAAAGGGGAGAGCGAGTGAGAGAGACAAGTTTTCTATGAAATCTCAAATTATCTCATGTAATTCGTACTCTTTTCACTGAAAGGAAATGAGGAGAGGAGAGGGGGAAAGTTTTAGGAATTTTATTGATCTTTTCTAACATTTTTTCTAACAAATGTTTGATTGGTGTTTATTTAATCTAGAACATATGTACATATTTTTTATTGCATGTATTGTTTATTGTATAGTTTAGTATAAAGCAGTGTTTATTGCATAGTTTTTATTCTTACCACATTGTACATACTTCTTAATACATACATATTTGCAACTTCTAAGTTGAGAAACGCGGACATATTGTGGAAACTTGTAATAAATAAATAAAACAAACTTATTTTTGAAATATTGTCTATTCCACTAAAGATATATATTCATATATAACTACCGGTTTCGGCTTTATACCATCGTCAGGTCTAGTTATTAGTTAACTAGATGGTATAAAGCCGAAACCGGTAGTTATATATGAATATATATCTTTAGTGGAATAGACAATATTTCAAAAATAAGTTTGTTTTATTTATTTATACATATTTGCATTAATACGTTTTTTAATTTTTTTTATTTTGTACTCCCGACAATTGGTAATCCCGATAATTCGTACCAAACCGTCAGTCGCTTGACCATACGAATTATCGGGATTCTACTGTACCATGAATGACGTACATATTTCATGATAATTTTTTCTTTTATCTCAGGTTGAAATAAGGAAAATTTTTTTTTTTTTTCCTTATGGATGAACCCCAATCAAATCCTGATGGTAGGGAAATATCCCGTCTGAGAGGAGAGAGACAGCCCAGAAAACCCGGGACGTTCCACTGATCCGGCTTACAAAGTTTGTCTTGGAAAAAGACGAGGGAAAACGAGAAAAAAAAAACAAGATCCTGAGAGAAGAATAGGGGTGGGGCGGCAAAAGGGGGGAGAAAATGTGGGGGGGATAATAAGGGAGAGACCCCGGAAAACTTGGGAAAACTTTTTTCCATTTAATCTTGGGAAAGTCAGAAGAGGAAAGGAGATTTAGAGTTACTTAGTTTTGGGGGGAGGAAGCAGGCTGGTGCCCATTTGGGAACTTGCCAAAATTAGAAAATTATTATTAATTTTTGATCTCAATTTCCTCAGTTAAATTTCCCAATCTACTCATTCAGTATAAAGTCTGCAGCTAACTTTTTCACCCGACCCAAACAGCCTAGATTAATATTTACAATAAAAAAAAATAAATATGACAACCTATCAAACTGCACTTTTTACTATAACTTTAACTTCAATAACTATCGCAGAAACCCAAAACTGCACTATGAGACTGGTTGTGAAGGCATTGCATTGAATGTTTGATTGGTCCTAAACACTAGAGATGGGTATCGATTAACCGATTATTCCAAATAATCGATGTTTTGGTAAAATAATGTGTGTGTTTTTTAATCTATGTCATCTGGGTTTGATTAATCGGATAATCGATGATTATTTAACGATTATTAAATTTTTAATTAAAATTACAACTCATCCGAAAAACAGAAGAAAAAAAAGAAAAATGAATTAATTATAATTCATCCGAAGTGCAACTCGCCTAAAAAAGTGGGAGGAGACTATCGTATCGACTATCGATACAACACAGTGCCTCTGTGGTGAACTGGTGATAAGTAAAAAGTAACCTTCTAGTAGTTCTACTTCTAATTCTAATTTCTAATCATTTGTGTTTTGTCATTTGTGAGTTGTGATTGACTGATTGTATTAACTTTTGTAATTGATTGATCGATTATTTAACCAACAATTAATAAGTGTATCGATTAATAAGTAGAAAATAATAATGCTGATGACATTAATCGATGTTTTGTTGGTCGATACCCATCCCTACTAAACACTATGTCTATAATGTATGGCTGCGATGTGCTATACTGTATCACATTTGTCACACCACGTCCCCCCCCCCCCCCCACATACATTCGTATGATAAGATTGTATCTTACGACACATCACACAGAGAGAGGGTTGAACGACTTTCTGACGAGCTCTCAGCATTTCATGCTCTCATCTTCAACTGTAAGATACCAATAAGTGTTCTCGAACAAGGGGGTGGGGGGAGGGGGGGGGGCTCTCGTTGAATCATCGGCTATGCACTTCCCCACATCGAATTATTTTTTTATGATCCAAAGTTTCGCTCTCCCTCTAATCCCTTCAGTCATTTCGCGGATAATTAGTTGGTATGTTGTTACTCAGCGACTTCTCAAACCTCGTAAAATTTCGTGTCATCCTTATGTGGTCCTCGATACCCATATAATTTTTAATTTTTTGTTATAACAGTTGAATCATAACATACATATATTTTACCTACAGTTGTTACTTCAGGCCGGCAACAACTTGTTCACTGCGTCTTCTACTGTTAATTATGCGACCCTTCTGTTGCCTGTTTATCTTCAGTTTTTGTCAGTTTCATGTTTTTATTAGTTAGTTATTGTGACTCATATTGGGGCTTTAACTATGAGGTCATGTCGCCTACTACCAGAGCGACGAAAGAGCGCTCTGGTGGACATGAGCCCAACTTTACTATGGGAGTCCAAAATGTTCCCAACCCAGATCTTCAGCAATTCACCTAGGGTAGGGGTCTTCAACGAGTACCTGACATGCAGGCTCGGGATTATCGCTTAACGTTCCATCTGAAGGATGGCTTGCTCAACGTTTTTTCACCTCCTAGATAAAAAACTTCGTCTGGGTCACTCCTGTTATTGCTTGCACATCCGCTGTTTTGGTCTATGAATCTTGTTGTCTACATGTCTTCTGCCTGTGTCTGTTCTGCTGCCATTCTTCAATTGCTTCAATTTATATTACGGCTGTTTCACACTATAGTGAAATGTCTTGTTGTCAATTAGTCCAATTGTTTTAAATTATCTATTGTCAACAGTTCAATAAATAAGCCTTTGTGTCTACATTGGAACAACTCGATCGATGAAATAGGTCGCAAAGAAATTATGTTTTATTTATTTTTTTTTTTTTAATTCTCCAGAGGTTGTCTTTATACCCTCAAAATCCATCTATTTCCTATAATAACTCGAATTCGAACTTTCTCATACTAAAGACAAAGTCAAGAGGAAGTTCCTATAAAAAAAAAATGGAAAAAATAATTGAACAAAAGAAAAATATTCCTAGAAACAATGAAATGTGTCTCATTCATAGGTGGCGTCGTCACCCATAGATATATGAGTTCCTTGGAAATAGAGAAGCAGCTAGGAAGTGACAAGCTGTCACTGTCAGATCACTTCTGGGACGTGACCTGACAAACAATCAATTAACATTTTTACATTAATTAGTGTGGGCCTCACACCATTTCCTGGGACATGTAAACAACAAGAGAACGTGAGGAAATTGTCGACAAAAAGGCAGATTCCAGTCGTTCTTAGTTACTAGAGCAAAAAAGGCAGATTTCAGTCGTTCTTAGTTACTAGAGCAAAAAAGGCAGACTTCAGTCGTTCTTAGTTACTAGAGCAAAAAAGGCAGATTCCAGTGGTTTTTCGTTACTAGAGCAAAAAAAGTATTCGGTGAATCACCAGCACCGGCTTCCCCTGTCAGACTGAATCAAATCTGTTTTCGTTCTTCCGAAATCAATGTTCTGATTTGGATGAAAATCAATAGCTTACTATGGGGACTTCGGAATCCTCAAACTAAATATCGTGATGAAACATTCAATTAAATCGACAGTTAATGGGGGTTTTGAGCTGAATTCCGCGCAAAATTAATAGGTGTCGTTGTTAAAGCTACATCTTGTGTTAAGCCTTCCCCCTAATCTTCCCTTTCCCTTAGATAGATTTGACTGAAAATCAATAGGTGTATTTTATATGAGTATTCAGAACCCTCTAAGGACGTCACAGATTTACAGCCAAATCGGCCAAAGGGAAGGGGGGATTAGAGGGGAGACAACACAAAAACGTTAATAACTGCCGTTGTGTTGTCATGAAATTTTATATATGAATTCAAAGCCTTATAAGGGACAACACCTATTAATTTTCAGCAGAATAAGTCAAAGGGGAGAAGGGGATCAGAGGAGAGCTTAACTCCAAAATCCTAATAACTGCCGATATAATGAAATTATTAAACACAAAATTTGGTATTATATTTGGTATTGCGGAAAGTTAATTGATTAATTCGTTCTGGGGAAGTATATTGCCGCAGATTCACCGTTAATATGAAGTATAGGGGTAGTTATGTAATCTATAAAAAAATTCAATGTTGAGTTCACACTATAATTTCATGTTTTCGGACTCTCTCATTCCAAAAATGAATACAAAAACAATTTGTCCTATCTGTGTCTATGATGAGGATAACTTGCGATAAAATGAATATATCGATACAAAATGTTATATGTATATCAAGAACCCCATAAGAACGATATCTCGAAATGGGGTCATATGGGGCCAACTATCTTCACAGACACAGCCCTCAATCTGTTTAACTAAATGTTTGTTAAATTTTCTTAACTAGTTGGAGTTTAACGAAAAGAGGGGGGAGGGTGGGGAATGTATAATGGCTTGATAGTCAGTCGTACATGTTATCACAACTGTGAGTGATAACAATTTTAAAAATTTGTGTTCGTTCCTTTGCTTTTTTTTTTTTAGGCCATGGCTTAAAAAATGCCAATTCTACCTAAAGGCTGTTATCATGAGAGATGGGTATCACGTCTAAATAACTAATCCAAAATATGTTATTTAAGAATATCATGGTGTATAAAAACATCATATTCTGTAATATCGATTTATTAATATTGGTCGTATAATACATATAACTTGTTTTGCAAAGAAATCCAATGAAGTTACGAGAGTTACTGTTGCTGATGCAGTTGCTAGTGTAAGTGACGATGCGGCTGTTGATGGCAAACGCATCGTCACTTACACGAAGGCAATTCTAAAGCGTAGAAAATATATTGATTATGATGAGCGTTTGAAAAATGTCGTTCTTCGATATCGTGAATATGATGATGTTCTCAATCTATTGCCTGTAATATTAAATTATAATAATGTATTGTAATATTTTTAGTTTGATATTTTTGATTAGATATTTTGCAGTTGATCTTTGCACATGGAGCCGAGAGATGTGGATCTTTCTCAAAGGAGGTATGACAGCAAATTTGGCTGAAAATCAATAGGTGTTGTCATCATGTGTTTCTCGAAACACATATAAAATTTCATATAGATCCGGGGTTCGAAAAATATGATATTCAGGTAAAACCCCAACATGGAATATCTGACCGATTACGTAACTTCCCCTATACATCTTGTAGTTGAGGAAATAAAAAGTGTATTTCCACGTTTCCCACTTCCTAGTTGCCTGTGCATCTCGGTGCATGTCTGCATCCATCACCAAGACATATCCATTGTCTAACCATCCCTTATTACACCAGTTACCCTGTTGTCATCCCTATTCCTACAACCAGCCCTATTTTATTGGGGCTGTTCCGTGTTTTTCCCTTTCTTTCTCCGGATGGGTCGATTTAACTTTTATTTAGGGTCTGAGTTACCCTTTTTTTTTTTTTTTTTTTACGTAATTGTTGTATGAAAGTGAATGTTTCTCTCTACCTGCTGGGACTTTGACCTTTCCCCCTCTTTTTTGGGGTAATTTGCCCTTTTTAAAAGGTTCCCCCTACTTGTTCCATACCCTGCTTGGTCAATAGCCAATGTTCTACCTTCTAGTCTACTCTAAATCTATACGAATAATATTAAGTGTTGGTATATTTGTTGCAGCATGGCGGCAACATCGTTCAAACTATATTAATGACATTTTCAGAGAATCTTCAAGGTGCCCCTGAAAAGAGGTTAGGCTACTTGGCGTATCTAAATTTTTTGGGGGGGCCGCTGTAGAGGCGCTTTGGCCTCCAGCTGAAGACAAACATAATGAGTAGCACATACTTTTAAAGATCTTGACTGTTCTCTGTTCTGACGAAAGCAGAAACTGGTACAACATTTTGTGGAATTAGAGAATATAAATGTTAAACAAGTTCTTTGTCTTTTTTGGTTTTCCCATGTTACTGGACACCCATCGACATTATTGAGCACGTCGTCCTTCGGAGGAGGCGTAAGCTGGCTGTTCCGAGTCTATGCGATGTCAGGTACTCGTTAAAGACCTCCTACCCTCATTAAACCTGGTTTGGCAAAATTGATGATACCCAAAAGTACAACTAGCGAGGAGAGGATATGAGCTGCTTAGGTCCCTTGGCGCTCTATCACACCCTTCGGCCCGGTGTGGGTTACTTAGATATTCTGAAGTCATGAAAAAAGAAATAACTGTTGGTGGGCGCAATAAATTCTTAAAAAATGGATCGATTTGAATGTTTATTTGTGCAAAATATTTGAT
Source organism: Aradus depressus (assembly GCA_963662175.1). Classification (NCBI taxonomy): domain Eukaryota; kingdom Metazoa; phylum Arthropoda; class Insecta; order Hemiptera; family Aradidae; genus Aradus; species Aradus depressus. The sequence goes on from OY759223.1 coordinate 35,327,730, forward strand.
TTAGGTTAGGTTAGGTTTTATGACTCATGCCCGGGCTTTAACTACGAGGTCATATCGCCTACTACCAGAGCGCTCTTTCGTCACTCTGGTGGACATGAGCCCGACTCTACTGCGGGAGTCCTAAATTTTGCCTACCCTAAATTTTTATTCACCTCAGGGTAGGAGTCTTTAACGAGTACCTGACATCTTACAGGCTCGGGACCATCGCTTAACGTCCCATCCGAAGGACGGCGTGCTTAAGTTTATTTTACCTTTCAGATAAAATAAACTGGCCATCTCCGGCCAGAGCGCAGATAATAAAAACTAATGACATTTTTATACGTCGAGAGCGCGAAGCCTCTATACATCGAGAGCGCAATGGTTTCATATAGCAGAGCCTATAGTAGGTATACGCATGGTATACGACGAGAGCGCAATGTGTAGTCCCCATATAAGAGTATGAGCGGCGGCCGAGCGGCGCATGCGTGAAGAGACTTAGTCTTGTTGCATCAATATTATGTCATGATGTATAAAAATCATGCCTGGTCTTGATAAAGGAGGCAATGTAAAGAGAAAATGGAAGACAAAAAATAAAAAACATTTTCGTTCCATTGAAACTCTTCAAAGATGTTTGAAATTAATTATATAATCAATTTATTTACCTTTTTTTTTTTCTCTCTCTCTTTCTTATCATCATATCTTTATTCTTTATATTTCAACTTTATTATTATTTCTCGCAATATTTTGATCATTATTTCCATGGACTTTTTTATTATTTGTTATGGCGAATACATTTGAACGTTATTATTGTTTTTTATAATATTTATGCAATTTTATTTATTTATTTTTATTTTTTTATAATAGTTATGGAATAAATAATTAATTAATTTGAAACTCTGTGTTTGCTGAAGATTGAGTCTAGTTACTGTGATGTCACCAATGCGTGTTTTGTTTGAAGTACTGTGATTGGTTGAGAGTTCAAGGGTGGGGTTACTGAGGGGCGCAGGTATATAAACAGTCAGCAGGTATACCTGCTATACGCTCCGCTATACCTCATATATAAAATCATTGCGCTCTCGTCGTATAGTGACCCTTATAATAAAAATCAGCTCTGCGCTCTCGCCGGACAACGCCAATAAACTAAGGGCCTCGGTCGGGTTTCGAACCCACGTTTTTGAGCTCAGAATGCAAGCACGCATACCACTGAGCTACCGGCGCCCTCAATATTTGATTTATAATAATGTAATATTTTTTTCACATATTCTGAACTACTTTCGATCACGACAATTACTGCTAAATTGGTCGTATTTTGTACTTAATAGTTATTGTGACTCAAGCTCGGGCTTTAACTACGAGGTCGTATCTTCTACTACCAGAGCGCTTTCTCGTCTACAGTGGGTATCCTAAATTTTGCTTATTCACCTATGGTAGGGGTTTGTACCTGACATAGTACTATCGCTTAACGTTCCATCCGAAGAACGACGTGCTCAAGGTTTTTTTAACTCTCAGATAAAACGTCTAGTGACGGGGATTCGAACCCGCGATCTTGAGCTCAGTACAGTTTGTGTCTAATATACAGTAGGTATATAATAAAAATTACTTTGAAAATTGATCTTGGAATATGGAAGTTATGTATGGTTTATGTAAGTTTCCAAAATGGTATATGAAATTAGGGGTTTGGATAATGTCAAATTTCTGATGGATTATTTAAATAACTTTCCTAGCTGGGGAAAGTAAAAAAAAGAAAAGTTTCATTTTTTTTTTGGTTAAAGAAACACAAAAATATTTCAATTTTACTTGGCTGGTTCTCATCGACTTCCTCCGCCCACCAACCTCCCCTCTCTTCGTATGAGCAGAGTAAACCAACCTTCCTGGGTAAACAAAGATGATGATTACTCAGGGACAAAGTAAGAGTAAGGCTGCGGGAGAAGATGAAGGCAGAGGCGGGGGGGGGGGGGCTAAAAGACTGGGCAATATTTGTTTACCTTGGAAGGGGGGGCGCTGGGTGTGGATTAAAGTGAAGCTCCCTTTGTTTATTCGAACCTAAGGGGGTTGGTTTCTTATTAGATCTCCTCTCTGGTAGGTCTGCTCCGGGATTAGCCTCAAGGTTGGCTTTCATTTCATGAAACCTTACCCCCCCTCCCTCTGAAACTAAAGTTTGAAGCATTCATATGCATTGAACGTGGTGTAAAGCTGCCTCCCCCCCTCCACATATTGGTAAAGTTTGGTCGTGTCAACTGGTACCCCCGTCTTGTGGAGAAGGTTCGTGATGTTGAAATTGCCGGGGAAAAAGTTATCAACTCGTAACCAGAAAGCCCGGGAAAAGTCCCTATAAGTCCTCTGCACTTCTCTGCTACAATGAGAGAGAGTCCGTGTTGTATGACAGCTCCGGGGGGAGGGGGGTGCAGTAAACAACAAGATTTAGAAATTCTAGAAGTGTATTTTTATTTTTCTTGCACAGAACTTCAACTTTTTTTTTACTTCCATCTTCACGAAGTATAAGGAAACTTATGCAAGTGGTCAGAAATTTTATGTTGAATTTTCACCAGAATTTCATGTAGTTCGACCATGTTTCTGCTCTCCCTCCAAAACCAACCGATTGTTTATGCTAAAAATGTATTGATGACTTACAAACTTCTGTATCCTCATACATGTTTTGTGTCGATACATTCATTAAATCGGTATTTTCCTGGGTTTTTTGAGTTAAACCCTCCTCTGATCTTTCTATTCCCTTCGGCAAATTTGTCTGAAAATCTATAGATATTGTCTTTTTAGGGTTCACTGTTGGTTGTTTCCGGCATTTCTTCCAGAGGTGTCTTCTTATTTTTTCGGACAATATTTCGGGACACTTACACGTCCCTTCTTTTCTTGTCACTATGAACGTTAGGTTTCGATTAGGTTCATAGTGACCTGAAGAAGGGACGTGTAAGTGTCCCGAAATATTGTCCGAAAAAATAAGAAGACACCTCTGGAAGAAATGCCGGAAACAACCAACAGTGGAACATCCCAGAGAAGTTTAAGAAACACTTTTTGGAGTTCTTGGTACATGTATAAAATTTCGTGGCGATTAATTCATTCTATCGGGTGTTATCGTGTTCACAGACTTACAGAAAGTTTTTCTTTCATTTCTGGAATCAGGAAGGGTCGGAAATCATGAAATTCCAGGGAAAACTCAATATCGAATTTTCGACCGATTACATAACTTCTCGTATACCTGGGGAAGTAAAAATAAAAAACAATTTACAGTCTGTGAACACGATAACTCCGATAGAACGACATCGATACATCGTCACATGATATTATACATGTATCGACACCTATTGTCAAATTGGCCAAGGATAAGATGAATATTAGGGACTCCCCCGCTTAATTCAAAACCCCTAATAACTGCCAATGTAACAAATGTATCGACACAAAATTTAGAAGGGGGGAGAAGTTGCTTCGTTTCATTGAGGAAAAGCGAAAACGTAGTTGTCAATTCGTGCTGGGGTAGTACACTTCTATAAGAGATCAGTTTAAGCGGTCACCCAGTTGGTGAGACCAAAGGAAACTACAGTAGAGCGCCGATTATCCGAGATGGAGAGAAGATTACCCAGGATAATCGAAAACACCGATAAACCGCAGAGGCTAACAATATAAACGCCTTCATTTGAAAAATAATTATTAAACATACACGAAGGGTACGATAAGTGTAAAAGAATAAAAATTATTAGAATATTTCGCATTTTGGAAAAATCTAACTAGTAACTAACTAGAGTAGGTACTGATTATTCTGAGGTCAAATAAATATGTACATAAGTAATACAAAATTCTTTTAGCATAACTGAAATTATTATTTGTAATTCAAATTTTCTTTCCAAAAAAATCATTTATTTGGTACAATATCCAAAAAAAAGTATGAAAAAAGGAAATGAAAATTTCAGAATAACCAGCCGGTTAATTCACCCTCTAATATATCACCATATTTTCATCAAACATGTCTCCCCAAGATCGCAGGTTCGATACCCGGCCGAGGCACATAGGTTTTATATCTGGGAGGGAACAGGACTAAATTTAGGACTCCCATGGTAGGAATCCGACTCATCTCCACCAAGAGTGCTCTTATGTCGCTCTGGTAGTAGGCGTTATGACCCTATATTATTAGTTAAAGCCCGAGCATGAGTCACAATAACTAATTCAACATGAAATGTATATAAATCTGAGATATCAGAGTAAGAAATCGTGGTCATTTCTGACTGTCTTTCTCTTTAACCTTAATTCGTGTTTTGGAAATACATTGTCGATGATACTCTCATCTTATCATCGAACATGTTTCTCGGCCGCGATACATATGGAGGGGTTAGCTGCCAAGTGGTGTAAGTCCAAAAATACGAAAATGGGCTTTAACATTTTAATTCTGAGGAACTAACTGAGACTAAATGAATTTTTACTTCAAAAATCATTGCATGCATTGCTAAAGTAAATTTAAAAGCTAGTAGTTAATTTTTATACTGTTTACTCCAATTTACCTAGCATGCTGAATTTTGAATTGTGTCTCCTCAACATTTACAATTTCGGACTTACACCACTTGGCAGCCAACCCCTCCATATATACATAATAATATCCGTTCGCGCGTTAGCTTCTAAACAAAAGACAATGGCAACATTTTCAGCATTTTAAGGATTTTTAGAATGACAGAGAAAAAAACAGTAATTTCGCGCAACACTCTCATTATCGATCATAAGCCCATTATATCTAGTGTTCTCTTTAATTGAGCTATAAGAGTTTCGTCCAGGTCCACCAGAAGCCGTTCAAAACCGTAGTGTCTTATTACCTTACCTCAAAACGATCAGTTTCTATTATTTGGTAAATACTGAGTTTTGTATTTCACGTCTTTGTTTCTAACCAAAATGACGAGGGGGGAACTTGTGAATTTCTGCCATGGAAATTCGCAATGTTCCGCATGCGCGGACTTTAATATATAAAGAAATAAGTGTCGCCTACTACCCCCATCGATACATAAAAAGTACCCACCCCTCTAAAGACTATCAGGGAAGGATATTGATTTATGTCATCATTTGTTATTTCCATCTTCATTCTGGCCATTTAAATGAACCTTTTCGAGGTATAGATTATCATAGTCGCTAGTCATTTTTTATGTAATTTGTTCAATTAAAAGTATTTTTAATAAATTAATAAAAAAAAAAAAAAAACTGCCGTTAAGCTAGATAAGGCATCTGGTCCCTTCTGCCCCAATTGGAAGTACACAACGACGACATAAACCAAAACAAACAAATTAATAAATCGTTGAAGTTCAGCTGCTGACCAGTTCAGTTTTTAAGTAAGTTCCCACGTTTTTTTTATATATACAAACTTTTATGTACATAAAATATGCGTTATGTGCGTAAACTTAACAAAATAAACACTGATCCGACGGAAAATAAAGTTAATAAAAATAAATAAATCAGTATATAATGTAAACATTTAGAAATGGTCTCGGTGGTAAACATTCAAGTAGGTCCATAACTGTGACATGCTCCATACCCCATAAACGAGGGTCATAAGTGGGTTAGTCGTGGAGTCATGTCATCCTCATATTAATTACCATAAATAACATAATATTTATGTTATTTCCAAGTCTGGTTTTTGAAGAGTTAGTTATGATGGGTTTACGAGTATATAACATAGATCATACATGGATTATGTAACGCAATGTTTCTACCTTTAATTATTGTTCAACTAGTTATTACAATTAATTCTGAAACTGTTTTTTATCGTTGGTTTTTTCCGGCATTTTTTTTTCTTTTTTGACATTTCGGGACACTTTCGTTCCAGTCGTTCATAGTGACCAGAAGATGGGACGTGAAAGTGTCCCGAAATATTGTCAAAAAAGAAGACACCTCTGGAAAAAATGCCGGAAAAAATCAACATTTCAACATCCCAGAGAAGTTTAAGAAACACTATTTTATCATTACACATTTATAATTTAACATATTAAATTTCCCACATGTAATTATTTAGTTACAGTTGCAGTCTATCTATACATGGTTAGTTCGTTGTGACTCATGCCCGGGCATAACTACGAGGTCATATCGCCAACTACTAGAGCGCTCTTTCGTCGCTCTGGTGGAAATGAGCAGCCCTACTCTACTATGGGAATTGAAAATGTACCCTATGTTTTTATTCATCTAGGGTAGAGGTTTCCAACTAATACTTGACATCATACAGGCTCGGGACCTTCGCTTAATGTTCCATCCGAAGGAAGGCGTACTCAAAATTTCTTCATCTCCCGGACAAAAACGTAAGGACCTCAGCCGGGTTTTGAACCAGCGATTTGGAGCTCAATAGGCAAGAACGTTACCCCGCAGCTACCGGCGTCCTCAAGTTTGCTTTATATGTACAAAACCAAAAATATTTTGTTCAAAGTTTCATTAATACAGCTTGAATAGTATTCCCAGGCGTTGACAATTTTTGAATATGTAACCTTATAAAGATTAATAAATTAGTGAAAGAAAGGTTATATTTTTAAGAAAATTTTGAAGTTAATATTATATATTCTGGTCTTGTAAAGAAAAAAGTTGTAAAACTCAAAAAAAAAAAAAAAACGCAAATAAAGTTAAAAAACATCAGATGGAACAAAGAAGTTTTATGAAGAGAAGTTAGAAAAGTTTTAATATGGGTTTTTGAAGGAAAGCAGACAAGGAATTACTTTATGTAAGATTTCTTGTAGAATTTTAATGAAACAAACAAATTAACAGGGGCCGGGAAACTCCACAGAAGGGAAGGGCATGAAAAATATATTTTTCCATTAAAGCGAGATGGGGACACCTGAGACTAATTTTAGTTGGAGATCGATGAAAAAGGTTTTATATGCCTGGCATATGAATAGTGCTTAATGTTTAAAAAGGAATTACCTGCCTTTCCCGCCTCTACGTGGAAAAAATATTAAAAAATTTCTTTATTTTATTTTATTTTTTTGTTTAAAAGACAAAGTGCATTTTTCAATGTTTAATTGAGAAAAATCGGGACAGCTAGACTACGTCATAGTCACGATGTCGAAACCTTTAAACACAACTGAATAAAACACTTAGAACGAGTCAAAAATTTCACTATATTTATATAAAAGACACAATATATTTCGCTGGTTAGAGCATTGTCAAGTGTAAAGGATACAGTCTTCTTGACAATGCTCTAACCAGCGAAATATATTGTGTGTTTTATATAAATATAGTGGAATTTTCGACTCGTTCTAAGTGTTTTATTCAGTAGTATTTACAATGAACTTCCACAAGATCTCTGGCGAAAACATCTCTAATTTGAAACCTTTAAAGTCTCTTAGAAGTAAAATACATTTTAAAAAGAGTTTCCATTATATTAAATTTATTCATATTTATATTATATAAAAAATAAAGCGCTCTGGATTTATCGCCTATTCTTAACGCCATATCTCGGCTTCTAATCATCGTAGACGATGGCTCCAATTGAAGAAAACGTCAAATAGAATCGATTTCCGACTGAAAATTACAAATGAAGACAGCAAAATTACGATTTTTAAAAATTTTTAATTTAGCTCCTTCCCCTTTTTTTATTTGTTCATCTTTTGGTCATTCAATTTTTCTGGTTATGTTCTTTTTTTGCAATTTTTGTGCCGAAGTTTAAAAATAATCAAAACTACTGTTTAAAAAATAAATGAAAAAATCAGGGACTTTTGGTTATTACAGGTGGACAACATTATAAGATGGACTATATAACTTACTGTATGCTATTAAAAAAATAATTTATAATAATAATTTTATAGTGAATTAATAACTTTGCTTTGTAACAGTTTAACATTTAATTATTCAACTGGATATTACATTCCGAAAATTTGAATAACTTTCATAATTTTTTTTTTAAAATCAAATATCGAATCCTTTTCAGGAAAAAAGAGAAAAAAACTAACGTTAAGGAACCTCAGAATATGGGAGATTGAGAAAAAGCCAAAAGCAATTTGAACTGAGATATACAGCGAGTTATCAAGTTCCGTATTCTAGTATAGTTTCTAGAAAAAAAGGATCTATTTCGTTTTTGTGTGCTCTTAATTTTGTAAATTTATTTCTTATGGAAAAAAATCTAGAAAAAATTATAATAAATTCGTTATATTTACCGCAGCTAAAATAAGTTTAAGGGAAGTTATTTAATTGGTCAGAAATTCTAGATTGACTGTTCAATGAAATTTCATGTATTTCGGACCCCGTAAATACAAATATAGGTAAGGTTAGGTTGGGTTTTATGACTCATGCCCCGACTTTAACTATGAGGTCATGTCGCCTACTACCAGAGCTCTCTTTCGTCACTCTGGTGGACATGAGCCCGACTTTACTGTGGGAGTCCTAAATATTGCCTATCCTAAATTTTTATTCAGCTAGGGCAGGGATCTTTAGCCAGTACCTGACATCGTACAGGCTCGAGACCATCGTTTAACGTCCCATCCGAAGGACGGCGTGCTTAAGTTTATTTTACCTCTCAGATAAAAGAAACTAAGGGACTCGATCGGGTTTTGAACCCACGAACTTGAGCTCCGAAGGCAAGCACGCATACCACTGAACTACCGGCGCCCTCAAATATATATAATTATATATATTAATATGAAAATATACAAGAGGGCGCCGGTAGCTCAGTGGTATGCGTGCTTGCCTTCTGAGCTCAAGAACGTGGGTTTGAAACCCGACCGAGGCCCTTAGTTTATTTTATCTGGGAGGTAAAATAAACTTAAGCACGCCGTCCTTCGGATGGACGTTAAGCGATGGTCCCGAGTCTGTACGATGTCAGGTACTCGTTAAAGACCCCTGCGCTAGGTGAATAAAAAATTTAAGGTACCTAAGCAAAATTTAGGACTCCCACAGTAGAGTCAGGTTCATGTCCACCAGAGTGACGAAGGAGCGCTCTGGTAGTAGGCGATATGACCTCGTAGTTAAAGCCCGGGCATGAGCCATAAAACCTAACCTAACCTGAAAATATACAAGACGGACTTCTATCGATATCAATCTGGGAAATCGTATCTTTAAGATGGAGTTAAGACTGGAGGGAAGTGGGAGGGAATTTTAGTTAGCAACGAGGAGTATGTTTAAAATGGTTTTATACGCAAAAAAAATCGGTAAAAATATCGATATTATTGATCAATTTGGAGAGGTGGAGCAATTTTATCGATAGGCTAGGGAAGTATGGCTGTCTATTGTATATGGCGGTAGACAGCTGATGGGAGAGACTAGTGTGGCAAGATGGAGTCTACGGCTAATGTAGGAGGCCATATTTAGGGAAAGCCTTGCAGCAACGACAAATATGCGTAGAGATAACGTAGGCAGAGTATTGTTACTACGTAATCGTCCTGAAATTCGATATTGGGTCTTCACCGGAATTTCGTGTTTACCAATCCCTTTAGATCCCAAACATGGAAAATTGTGTACACGATAACTGCCCTTTGAATGAACATATCGACACGAAATTTTATATGTATATCCAAAACCTTGTTAGGAGAACACTTATGGATTTTCAGCCAAATTGGCCTAAAGGGAGGAGAGGATTAAAGGAGGATATTAACACAAAAACTCCCATAAATGACGAAGTAATGAATGTATTGACACGAAATTTCGTATGTGGATTCGCCACCCAATAAGGACGACGCATGACGATTTTCAACTAAATCGGCCAAAAGGATTAAAGGAGGACCTCAACTCAGGAACCCTAATATCACGAATTTTTCAACACGAAATTTGATTAATTCGCACTGGGGAAGTACTTTGTCAGTGATTCACCGAGAACTTTTCCCTCGTGACAACTGATCCAACCTAGCATGCTCAAATGTAACAACATGCTAGGTTGGATGTCTTAACCACTAAATGATCTCAGGCTTTCAGCTTCTCAACGGGGAGACATGTTTAAAACAGAGACTGGGGGGTGGGGGATGAGATATGTGTCTGTCTGTGTCAGTAGGGATGAGGTGGGGGGGGGGGGGGGGGGGGGGGGGACGCAGAGGTAGAACGTAGGACGCATGCGTACTTCACCTCACATTTTAGTCAATATCCCATGTCACACTAGCTTACATAGCAACAATACTGCAACCATGTTGCTAGGTGGACAATCTTTCCTAGTCTCAATACCAATTATAAATACTAAGAAAATATATTTTACACTATTTGATATATAATGATAAATTGAGATTTTGAAGGAAAAAAATATGCAGATCGGAGTTGCACAGAACGTTACCATAGGGCTTTTAAAAGCGTGCACGAATCTCCCAATTTGATTAAATCAATTTAGAACAGTGGGCTATACGAATTTATATAATACTTTTTTTTTAATTAATTTTTTTACTTCCTAAACTATACGAAGTATGGGGAAAGTTATGTAATTGGTCATGAATTCGATGCCAAGTTTCAACGGAATTTCAAGTTTTACGACGTCCTGAATCGAGAAATGTATGAATCTAGAAATGCAGGAAACAAAATGCTGTCTTTGTCTGTGAACACGATAACTCCCAATAGAATGAATCTATCGCCATGAAATGTTGTATATGTATCCAGCACACTATAAAGACGACACCTATTCACGTTCAGCCAAATCGGCCAAAAGGAAGGGGTGAATTTTTGGAATCGGGGTCGGAATACATAAAATTCCGGTGAAAAATCAACATCGAATTTCTGATCGATTACATAACTTCCCTTATACTTCGTAAAGTTGGGAAGTATAAATATATACATTCTGAAGATGGTCAAAAAGGAAAAATATAAGTGATACATTAAAATAAAATATCAAAAATTCGATTCAGAGTTTTGAACGGAATTTCATGTTTTCCAACCTCCAGATTCCAAGAATGAAAAAAGAAATGTCTGCGTCTGTGAACATGATAACTCCCGATAAAATAAATGTATCGACAAGAAATTTTGTATGTTTATTCGAAATTCTCTGATGAGGACACATTGATTTTCATCCAAATCAGCTACGAGGAAGAGGAGTATTAGGGAAGAGACTCAACACAAAAACTCTAATAACTGCCGATGTATCGACACGAAATTTAATATAAGGATTCCGAAGCCACTATGTAATACGAACATTATATTTAGTTTTAGCCCAAATGGTCGATTGGGTTTGGAGAAAGAGCGAAAATGCATAAATTGATTATAAAAACAGGATTTATTATAAATGTTCTCATAACGGATTATCAGATTAAGGTTTATATGGCTTTCAGTTATATGATTGTAAATATAACAATATTTTCTAGGGGATCCCAGTGATTATCGGCGCCCCACGGATAATAATTCCAGGAGTCCTCATGATTTTTAGTTACGCCACTAGCATTTGTCACAACTTAAAGACACCAAGGAAAATATATATAATTATAATATATTGTCTGTACATGTTCGGAATGATATTTCTGTTTGATTAAAAATCCGTTTCATGTTATATAGAAGTCTTTAGAGACTGTCAGTTTAATTTCTCTCTGTATGTTTGTATGTTCGATCGGGAAAACGTCTGAACGTATATTCACGAAACTTGTAGGGCTTTTCAAATATAGGTTATGTGGCATTTTGAAATTTTGAACGGGATAGGTGGGTGGGGGGGGGGGGGGGGGGGTCAAAACATCTCCCTGGTTAGTAACTTTAACCGATATCGGTTCATAAGAATGTTTTATGACAACTTGATCAAGCGTTAAAGAGCTATTAAGTCCATGTTATGGGCCCTCCACCCCAGTTACTGCAACGCAGGCAACGGGCAACGCAGGGGAACCTGCTAGTCATCAATAAATATTGATTAGAGCTGAAGATATAAATAAAGCTCTTGTATAATTGTAAATCAACAATACACTTTTCTGATTTTTGGTTTCAGCCAAAAATTGTCGTTCTTTTGGAATTTTGGATTTACACATAAAATTTCATGTCGATACATTCAAATACGATGGCAGTTATTTATGTAACAGTATTGTGACAGGATTTTGTGTAATCACCTAACACCGAGTCGTCCTTCTGAGATTTTGAACACACACACAAAATTTCCTGTTGATGAATTAATTCAATCAAGAGTAGAAATTCTTGTGAAATACAGCTGGGGAAGTAAATATATGTATATAAAATGTCAGATGTGGGGGAAACAGAAAAATGTTTAGCCGGGAAGAAGGGGTAGACCTGGGGCTTCTTGTTTTCTCTATTTGCCCGGCTACAGTAATCCGGTCTTCTATCATTATATTGAAAAATTATTATTTCCATTATAACCAAAAGTGTAATAAAAAAAAAAAAATAGTGTAATTAAATAATAAAGTAATGAAAATATTATTAGTGTAATAAGGTGGAGTGAGCCATTTTCTAATGAACTAAAATAGAAAAGAGACAGAAAAGATAATAAAGAATATGAGAATTACCTGGACTTAAATTGAATTATTATCACTCTTTGCTACTAATTGAAAATTGCTTTAAATCTTTTAAATAAAAAACAGAATAAACATTTTGTCGTAATCAAAATTTATATCTGTTATTAGAATAATTTTAAAATTAAGATGACGTAGAAAGCACATAAATTTCACAGGTTTCACAGCAAAAATCACAAAGAAAAACAGTCGTCGGTGAATCACTGGGAATGTACTTCCCCAGAATGATTAATCAATAAGTTTTCGCTCTCCCTCCAAAAACCAGACTACCAAAAATCATACTCGACTGACATAGAGGCTAATTCTCATACAAAATTTTGTGTCGATAGATCCATTACATTTGAAGTTATTAACATTTTTGAGTTTAGCCCCCCTCTCGTTTGGCCAATTTCGTGGAAACTTGATATGTGCCATCCTTATAGAAATCACCTCATTTGACTGAAAATTAATAGATGTCGTCCTTAGAGGGTTCTACTCATACATATAAAATCTCGTGTTGATATCTTTATTCTATCGGGAATTATCATATTCACAGACAGACAGAAGTTTTAATATACATAGGGGAAGTTATGTAATCGGTCAGAAATTCGATGCGGAATATTCAATGGAATTTCATGTTTTCCGACATCCTGATACTAGAAATATAAAAACAAATATGTGTGTGTGTCTGTAAACACAAGATAATTTTATAGGTGCATCCAGATCCCTTTAAGGACAACACGTATAGATTTTCAGTCAGAGAGTAGGGGGAGGCGCAACTCAAAAATTATGAGATGAATGTATCGAAATAAAATTTAATATGAGAATTTTGAAGCTACTGTGTAAGTGAAATATTAGGTTCTAAACGGTCGATTGACATTGGAGGGAGAGCGGAATTCTAGTTCATTATTCCTTCTGGGGAAGTACAATGTCGGTGATTCAGATAATATTCAAAAGTCGTCGATAGTCACAGCTAATGAACTTCTCCAGTACAAATTAATCTATTAAGTTTCCGTCATCTCCTAAATCAAAGAATCGTTTGGGCTAAAAACAAGGGTTGACTTACATAGGGGCTCATACTAAATGTTGTGTCGATACATTCATTACATCGGCAGTTGTAAGAGTTTTTGAAGAGAGCACCTATCATCCCCTCCTTACCCTTAGACCGAATCCGCTGAAAATGTATAAGTGTCGTCCCAATGGTGTCCTGAATACACAGGATATAGTTTGTGGAAATCATACAAATTTATAGTAACATACGGTAATATGAAGATGGCTGATGAACTGAGAAGTGATTATTTCACAGGTTGTCAAATAAAATATAGTATGACCTCTCACTGATTTTTATTGGAAGTAGCTAGCCGGCTTTCGAGGTTTCCCTCATCATCAGGCAGTCTGAAAAAAAATTTCTTGAATGAGGGAGGACATACTATATTTCATTTGACAACCTGTGTATTTTACTTCTTCAGACATACGAAGAAATTTGATGATGAGTTTTCAACTAAATTTCTCAAATTTCGTGTCAATATATTTATTCATACTTCATATCAGACACACAGAAATTTTTTTATTTTTGTAATCAAAGGGACATGAAATTCCGGTAAAAACTTAAAATTGAATTTCTGACCCATTACAGAACTTCTATAGCTGAATTGATTAGAGAAATAAGTTCAAGTAACTTTGTTCCATCTTCTATAGTTCGTCGAAATAATATAATTTTGATAAATTGTAGTCCGTTAAACAGCCTTCTCTACTAAAATAGAATATAGCTATATTTATATATTAAAAAACAAACATAAATAATGTTCTTAAGAAGATATTTAAAAGATATGGACAAATGTAATCCTAACTTAGGGAGGGTTGAGCGGTATAGTTTAAGGTTCCCCCGTGCGAAAGATGACACACATATAGTTATCAACACCGTTAACAATCTAATTTATGTAGTTAATCTGTAAAGTGACGTTGAAGGGTGCATTCTGAGATCTGTTACTTCTGTAATCCTCAAGATAAACAGCTAGATTTTATTGATCAAAGCCAAATCTCCTAGCCGGTATCTTTACAGGTCAGCCCTCCGTTCTAACAACAAAGCCAAATCTCCTAGCCGGTATCTTTACAGGTCAGCCCTCCGTTCTAACAACAAATTTAAACAACATATTCTCTTACACAGAACCCTTTTTTTTTTGTCCAAAGTTTTTTTTTTTTTTTTTTTTTGTTAGTACAGTTATTAAATTTGTAGAAGAAGAGATTTTTTTCCGAGCGGATAATAAAAATATATATAAAAAATGGGGAAAAGAAAACGGTGTATCAGTAATTTTATTTGGCGCCTCCCCTTCTCAGCTGTTTTACGATAGAAAATATCAGATTTTTTTCTTGGAGCCAGGTGAAACTTTAAGATAGGCCGTTGTACTATGTTCTTATAGTCGGCTGTTTGTTTAAAACTTGCTATGAACAGCCATCTTTCTTCTGTATAAAATGAGGAATTGTATTCTCGGTGTGAACTGTAGACGGTGAATCACCAGCATTGTACTTCCCCACAAAGAATTAATCAATTAACTTTTCGCTCCCCCTCCAAAACCACGCGACCGTTTGCGCTAATATTCAATAGTTATCATCTAAATCCTCATACTAAATTTTGTGTCGATAAATTCATTACATCGGCAGTTATTAGGGTTTTTGAAATGAGCCCCCTCCCCTGAACCACCTTCTCCCTTCAGCCGATATTGCTGAAATTCGACAGGTTATGCCCTAATTGGGTTTTGACATGAAATGTTGTGTCGATACATTCATTAAAAACGGCAGTTATTAGAGTTTTACCTGAGTTAAACCTCTCCCTAAATCCCCCCCTTCCCTTCGGCCGATTTGGCTGAATTATCATGTAGGTACACAGACAGATATACAGGAATGTTTTGCTTTTTTTCATTTTTGGAATCGGAGGGTGAAATTCAGGAAAGAAAACAGAAAACTCATCATCGTATTTCTTCGTATGTCTGATGAAGTAAAAGATTGATAAAACAACCCTTAATTGGCCTTAAGTTCTCTGAAATATATTCATTTTTTTCACATAAATTAACGTTTCGCCCATTTGGGCATTTAGAAAACTATAAACAATAATTTACTCCGTTATTGACAACTATTGTACAGTATTTTGAATAGGCGTTCTGAAGTATCTACTCTACAAAAACTGAATTGTTTATCTTCTCCGACCTCTCTGGACCTATGGCTTACAAATACAGTAGAACCTCTTTAAGTCGAACCTCGATAAGTCGAAAACCTCCAAAACTCGAAAAAAAGTTTTGTTCCTTTCCCTTCAAGCCCCAAAACCTCCATTACTCGAAATCTCAACCCTCTATTAGTCGAAATAATCAGTGAGTCCCTACAAGCCATTTTGGTACATATTTTCCCTCTATAACTTGAAAAAATAAATTGGACCTCTGTATCTCGAACATAGCAATGTTTTATTTTACAACCTTTACAACTCGATTTGAAACTCTATTTGAAACTTATTATAGCTCGAAGAAAAATAAGTTACCGACTTTAAGAATTTGCCGACAATGTACACCATTGTTTCTTAGAAAACAATTGAGGAGTAGGTATACCTACAATAAATAGGATTACCAATTATCTAAAGCAAAAAAAATTACTGATTTTTAAGAATGTTCTGAAATAATGTTGATTTATAATAAATATAAATATGTTTGTTACCTCTGTAACTTAAATTTTTATTTATTTCACCTCTCTAACTCAAAATTAGTTTGAATGAATCTTAACCTCTACAAGTCGAATCAAAATCCGCCTAAGTCGAAATCCGAGTCGAAAACTCTATAACTCGAATTTTTTGGCGTCTCCCTTGATGTTCGACTTTTAGAGGTTCTACTGTAGGTATATGGTACAGCCAAGACTTCGAACATCAAAAGAATACAGGTATTTCAATCCAAGACTCTCCGACTGATCACGCAATGCTCACCATACGTTTGTAACAAGACTTAACACCGCGACTTGAACGTCACACCCATAGACACAAGCATTAAACATTTATACCAACGTTTCTACACCAAAATTTACCTACACACCAATCCGGAAGTTCGCAAAATCTTAAATACAAATTTACCCCACAATCCCCCAAGAAGATTAAAGATAGTTTGGCATAGAGATCTCCTGTTGTGAAATGATGTCATGAGGGCTCACCGCTGGCTGTTTTTCCTCTCTCAAGCCTTTCATGTCATATTTATTTTTATTATTTTATTTTATTTTTATTCTTTGTATATAGTATAAGTCAGCCCAGCCGCTGGTTGTGCTATTTTTGCATAGTTGTGGCTTAAAATGAATAAATGCAAATAAAAAAAAAAAAAAAAAAAAAAAAATTATTGACAACTTAGCCATTGTATATTTTCACCTATTGATGATAAGTGCATTTTATCTTATAAGAAAATATAGACTAAATAAGAGGGCGCCGGTAGCTCAGTGGTATGCGTGCTTGACTTCTGAGCTCAAGGTTGTGGGTTCGTAGCCCGACCGAGGCCCTTAGTTTATTTTATCTGGGAGGTAAAATAAACTTAAGCACGCCGTCCTTCGGATGGGACGTTAAGCGATGGTCCCGAGCCTGTACAATGTCAGGTACTCGTTAAAGACCCCTACCCTAGATGAATAAAAATTTAGGGTAGGCAAAATTTAGGACTCCCACAGTAGAGTCGGGCGCATGTCCACCAGAGTGACGAAAGAGCGCTCTGGTAGTAGGCGATATGACCTCGTAGTTAAAGCCCGGGCATGAGTCATAAAACCTAACCTAACCTAGACTAAATAAACGTACCTTATTTTTTTATACCTGAATACTTATGTCAATTAATTAAGAGGGCGCCGGTAGCTCAGTGGTATGCGTGCTTGCTTTCTGAGCTCAAGATAGTGGGTTCGAAACCCGGCCGAGGCACTTAGTTTCTTTTATCTGTATAAAAGAGTATATTTGGAAGGAGTTAAGGTCAAAAAATTGTGTTGTTTTTAGACAACTTTATCTATTGAAGGAAATGACTATAATTCAAAGTTGGGGCGTCTCAAGAAGAAAGGCAGAAAATAATATCCGGATAAAGGATAATCATAAAGAATAAAGAAGACGAAGAGAAGGATAAGGAGTTATCTTGAGAAGAGAAGAACAGTGTAATTAGAAGAGACCCGGAGTAATGCAGGGAGTGGAGTAGAGACAGAACAGGATGCTCCAGTGAAGGGAACGGAGAGGATTTCATGAGAACACCACAGCACTCAGTTTCATGAAAACGACAAACAAACCCAGTTTCAAGAGAACCTCAGGCTTTGTGCTAATTCCCTCTGCTATCTCTTTCTGCAGACAAACAGACCTACTCGTCATTAACCAGATAACTAATGTTAACAAAGGAAGAAAAATTGACTTTTCCTCTCAATTATAAAAAGTTCACAACTCTACTGATATGCCGAAGTATAGGGGAAGTTATGTAATCGGTAAAATTCAATGTTCAGTTTTCAAAGAGTTTCATTTTTGATGGACATACGAGTCATCAGGCGTGGCACAAAATTCGCAGCAACGCGATGCATCTTCAATTTTTCGGTCTCGTGACAAGATCCAACTGAGATCCGAAACTATTCAGCAAGCTCCCTGACGGTCAGACGTCGATTTGCCAACACCCGTGTGGGTCGTCAGTGGACGTGGAAGGACATCCAGGACGCTCATCGTCTTCAATCGACTGTCGACCACCCTTAAAACGTTCATGCCACTTGAAACATGCCGTACGCTTCATAGCAACATCACCATAAGCCGTGTTGAGATTTTCCAAGTTTAACACAAAATTTCACAGCAAGTCGTTGCTCATTCAGGTCATTCTAAAATCCGACAAACGAAAAAATCGCACTTCACTAAAAACCGCGTAGCTAATCAACAAAAAAGATATCTGCAAGCGGGAAACAACGTTATCATCAGCTGATCTGTACAAACCTAGCGACACCAAGCGGATTCCCCTGGAACCAAGTGGAGCCGCGCAATTCAAACCGTCCGCGTATTTTTTGAACAGACCTCGTAAATAGAAATTTAAATATAAATATACCTATAAGCTTTTGTTGAAAACTAATACAAGTTTGTTGAGTGCGAACCGCCCTTGTGATAAGTAGAGCAGTTATGTAGGAAGGGGGTTGAAATTTGAACTAGGAAATACTCATGGCTTTAAAGTTAACAATTGGTTTGCTTGACGTATAACTAAGCCTGACGATGGTTTAATGCAGAAATCGGAGGATTATGTTTAAATTTCTTGTGGATTAGACAATATTTAAAATAAAAAAAAGTTTGTTTTATAGTTAGCTCTTTCGTCACTCTGGTGGACATGAGCCCGACTCGGATAGAGGTCTTTAACGACAAGGTCTTTAATCTGACATCGTTTAGGCTCGGGACCATCGCTTAACGTCCCTTCCGAAGGACGGCGTGCTCAAGTTTATTGTACCTCCCAAATAAATAAACTAAAAAAAAAATCCTGTCTGCCTGTGAAGCAGAAAAATCAGACGAGAGGAAGAGTGAAATCAGAGGAATGTGGCTCTACATAAAGACCCTAATAACTGTCGGTGGATGTAACGAATGTATCAGCAAGAAATATAGCATTGGCATTCAAAAAGTCCTCAATAAGCCAATAAAGCCAATCGAGGGAGAGCGCACTCTTATTTATGTATTGTAATAGTTTACATTTTAAAGAACAGTGAAGATAAGTGTAAATGTGATGATGGTTAAGGAGGTACCTAGTGTAAGTGTAAGGAAATACATTAGAGACGAAACAATAACAAAAAACATCAGGAAATAGTGTTTAAAAAAACACAAAAAACTGTGGGTTGTTTACCTGAAAACGAACAATGGCTTAAAAAAGGGTCCAATCAGCTGAGCGGAAATTGAAGGTGTCATGGCCGCCTGGAAAAAACAAAACTTCAAAAAGTGCAATACTTGCATTGTACCGCCGTGGAGATGAACGTCGGTCGATGCACTGAATATGGAAACGTGAGGACCCGGGGGTAAGGAACCGTGAAGAAGTTACGTAAGTGTGGGTACAACAGACATTATACAAAAGAGTGACAGGGGGGTTGGAAAAAAGGGAATTTTTGGGGGGGGCGGAGGGGGGAGGTTCCCCCTTTCATGTCAAGGTGACCTCCAGGTATATCAAAAAGGGGTTGAACGCAACCTGGGGGATTTTTTTTTTTTTTTTTACAAAAAAGCGAAAGTGGACAGAGGTGTAGTGTCAGTGAACGAAGAATAAGGTCTAGCCTTGGACGTACAAACAGACAAACAGGTAACTCGCACTTTCACTAGCTTTCACTAGTTTTAAGTTGAACTTTGAAGTTCAGACGAACCTTGCATTATATTGACTTCAACTCATGCAACTCCTAGAAAAATGCATTTTCGTTCAGAACTCGCCAAGCAAGAAAATAAATAAGTGATCATTTTGAACTTGAGTTCCATAAAACCCTACGGCTCGCGTGCCCCAAAATAATGGCCCCAAACCAGTCTGTTTTATTTTGCAAAACAATTTAAATATATTAGGGTTGTAACATATTTATAAAAAATAAATTGTAATTATATAAGACAACCCCTGACGACTATGAACGTAATGTATCAATGAAAGTTAGTAGCTTTAAGAGGGCGCCGGTAGCTCAGTGGTATGCGTACTTGCCTTCTGAGCTCAAGAACGTAGGTTCGTAACCCGACCGAGGCCCTTAGTTTATTTTACCTCCCCGATAAAATAAACTTATGCACGCCGTCTTTCGGATGGGGCGCTAAGCGATGGTCCCGAACCTGTACGATGTCAGGTACTCGTTAAAGACCCCTACCCTAGTTGAATAAAAATGTTGGGCAGGCAAAATTCAGGACTCCTACAGTAGAGTCGGGCTCATGTCCACCAGAGTGACGAAAGAGCGCTCTGGTAGTAGGCGATATGACCTTGTAGTTAAAGCCCGGGCATGAGTCATAAAACCTAAAACCTAAACCTAGTAGCCTTAACTCGAATATCTTTTGTACGCTGGAGTTCTGTCTTCTTACAAATCTTTCTCCAGAGATTCTTGTCTTCTGCTCTCCTGATCCTGAAAATTAAAGAAAAAAAAAGTCGTCGGTGACACATCCCCTCCCCACTCTAGGAAAATTTGACTGAAAATCGACAGGTGTCGTCCTTATTGGGTTCCGGATCCTTATTATAAAATTTCGAGTTCTGAGTACACATATAAAATTTCAGACACAGACAGACACAGAAAAATTTTCAATTTTGTATTCATTGACACGAAATTCCATGGTAAAATCAACCTGGAATTTCTGACCGATTACAAATTTTCTCTGGAGCCGCTGGAGACATAAAATGTGAACCAATATTGTTCCTCTTATGGAAGGCGGATTTCGGATATGTGTTGATCTAATTGGCATTTTACAGAGCAGGGTAGTCGCCACTCACGCTATCCAATATGCCATGTAATTTCCTTCAACTATACACGGTGATCATATTTTCCACTTATTTTAAGTATTGCCTATAGTTATCTTCCAGTCCTCGTTCCTCCAGTTCCTACTTATTCTGTTTTTCTTGGTTGCCACTTGGGGGCACTGCGGTAGGATAATGGGAGAGATCCACTGTTTAACCGAGAGGACCCCCCATCTTACCATAATTTGTAAGGAAGCTGAGAGAGAGAGAGAGAGTGGGGGGGGGGGGGGGTTAGAGTGGGCAATTTGGAAGCGGTCCCTGGTCTCTAGATTATAGAGCCGAGGCTCTATAATGAGCATCAGATTAGAGCCGTGGAGCTCTAGAGCCCACCTCTTCATAATGAACAACATCCAGGCACAGAACCGCAGATAACCGCCAAGAACTACCGCTTCTCTCTCTTCACCTCAAACACTCCTTCAGCTATTTTTGTATCTGTCTTCTTCTTCTTCTTCTTCCAAGTGTTGCAGCCAAAATAAACTAGAGAGAGCCTTATCTGCTATAATTACAGAACAGAGATTGTTGGTTGATGGTTTAAAGAGGGTTTTAAAAACAGCTACGAGTACATTCCAGTGAAGAACTTCTCCAAACAAGCCAACTATGGTTTTCCTGCCATAATGTTAAGTTATCGCTCTCCCTTGGTAACCAATCTAGCGATTTTGGTTGAAAACCAATAGCTGACTTACTCAAAATCTTCTAAATTCTCATACTAAATTTCGCGTTGATAAATTCATTAGGCAGTAAGAGGTTTTAGTGTTCGACAGAAAATTTATAAGATAACAATTTTTTAGTATTTATTAAATCGTGGCTGAAGATGGTAGCAATACCAGAAGTACTCCCATATTTTATAGGTTAGGTTAGGTTTTATGACTCATGCCCGGGCTTTAACAACGAGGTCATATCGCCTACTACCAGAGCGCTCTTTCGTCACTCTGGTGGACATGAGCCCGACTCTACTGTGGGAGACCTAAATTTTGCCTACCCTAAATTTTTTATTCATCTAGGGTAGGGGTCTTTAACGAGTACCTGACATCGTACAGGCTCGGGACCAACGCTTAACGTCCCATCCGAAGGACGGCGTGCTGCAGTTTATTTTACCTCCCAGATAAAATAAACTAAGGGCCTCGGTCGGGTTACGAACCCACGATCTTGAGCTCAGAAGTCAAGCATGCATACCACTGAGCTACCGGCGCCCTCCCCATATTTTATATATATTTTGTGAAATAGACAATAAATATTTAAAAAATACATATGTTTTTCTTTATATTTATTATTACGGTAAAAAAGAACGGATATACGGTTCAGCAAAAACATCCAACATCAAACGAATTCAGGCGTCGCAGTCAAAAACCCTCAGACTGATAACACAGTGCCCCCCATACATAAACAACAGAATTCATAACGATCTTATGATACACACAATACCCGACACAATACAAACTACTTACATACGTTTTTTTAGAAAACACACACATACAAACCCAGAAATACGTACTTTATCTTCACAACACTTACCACAAAACCCCCCACCAAGGTTGAAGGGAAGATGGAACCGCGACTTACTGCCACCTTAAATCCTATTCTTTCTTAACATTTTTTTTTAACATTATTTTCCTTTACTTTTATCATCTCTCACCCATCTATCAAAATTGTCTTCCAATTTCTTTCTATTTATTTATTTATTTTTTCTTTTTTTTCTTTTTGTTCTTGTCCTAATAATTAAGATAAATTTTCGTCCCGAGGACCTACCACTGGGTGGCCTTCCTCTCACATGTCATTCACGCCAACATGACAATACCTACCATCATAGATGCTGGTTGTTGCACCCTAGCAACAGTTGCTTCTTTATAAATAAAAAACAAAAAAACAATTATTTTTTATTGTTTCACAATATCTCTGCTTAAAATGTTAAGTATCATCGAAAATGTTCAGGCGTCGTCCTCACCAATCTTATGTATTCTTATATTATCTCGGACCCGATTTTTCGACGCCAATGAACAAACTTCCATTTCCTTACGAAAATTTTCCTTCGTTTACGATAACTTCTGCAAAAATGCATGGTTTGAAGGTTATTTTTTTTTTAAATTGTCGTCACTACGAGAATAAAATCAATAAGCCCGGTCCGGGCTACGAGATCATATCGCCTACTACCAGAGCGCTATTTCGTCGCTCTAGTGGACATGAGCCCGACTCTACAATGCATACCCTAAATTTTTATTCACCTAGGGTAGGGGGTCTTTAACGAGTATCTGAAATAGTGTAGGCTCCGGACCATTGTTTAACGTCCCATCCGAAGGACGGTGTGCTCAAGGTGTTTCCCTAAAGGAATATCTTGATATGAATAATGGAAAAAAATCCTGAGGCCGAAAGAACTTTTATAATGACATTTAATATTTTTGGTCGCTTCTTCAATCGCTTTTTTAATTAAGTTAGTATCAAACTATCGCTATATGATATTTATTTTAACAAGTATAAATAATTCATATATGTTAATTATGGATGTCTGAAGGTTATGTAGAAAATTACAATTGGTTATATTATTTTTAAACAAGAACTGACGTAAATACTCATTGGAAATAAATCGTTTACAGTAAAATAGCAAGTATATTCTTGATACCTAGTATGGAGAGACCGGTTCTTTGGAATAACGATGAGTTCTGATCACAGTCTGATTAGGTTACTTGCAGAGGACAAGAACAAGGCAATAACCAGAAGAAATCTTTACTTCTGAGAGCAATTGGCGGATAGAAGCGGCGCAGTATTTTGCATTTGGATGTAGGAACGAACGTAGATGAGGAGAGAAAACATGAAATATAACATTCAATGCAAATTCACATTGAAGATAAGAAAAAAAGTTATACTTCCCCAGAGCGAATTAATGAAGTAAGTTTTCGCTCTCGATAATTATATAACTTACTATACTTTGTATAGCTGGGAAAATGGAAAATTTATCGGTGAACGAATTAATTAAGTTTTCACACTCACTCCAAAACCGACCATTTAGGAATCAAATGTTAACTTACATATGGATTTACATAATAATATATATTTTTTTTTTTTGTCTTTTATTTACAAAGGTGCAACCGTTGCTAGGATGCAACAAACAGCATCTATGATTGTATTGATATGTTGGCGTGAAGAGCATGTGAGAGGAAGGCCACCCAGTGGTAGGTCCTCGGGACGAAAATTTATATTAATTATTAGGACAAGAACAGGAAAAAAAAAAAATAATAATAATAATAAAAAACAAAAAAAAACATGATAATAAATTTATTTCCGTTAAACCAATACATGGTAATAGGATACATCAAAATAATTATACATTAAGATAGGTTATAAATTAGATTTATAACTACTTGAGTCTGACACATCTATGATTACTAGTAATAACAAAACAAAATTATTTAAAAAAAGTAAAATGAAATTAGTAAAAACTGAACAAATAAATACTTAAAATAGGATTTATGAGTCAAAACTCTCTCCTCTGATTCCACACTTTTCCTTCGGCCGATCTTGTAGAAAATCTATGGGTGTCGTCCTTATAGGATTCAGGATACACATATAAAATTTCGTGTCAATACATTCATTCTATAAGGAGTTATCGTGTTCGCAGTTTGGAATCAAGGGGTTGGAAAACATGAAATTCGGGTTAAAATTCAACATCGAATTTGAAACCGCGACTATACTTCGTATAGCTGGGGAAGTACAAATAAGTCCTTGGTAAGGGTTTTTGAGTTAGGCCTCCTTCCCTGACCCCCCTCCCTTTGGCCGAAATCAGCTGATTTATAAATATGGTCGATATGAAATTTTGAGTTTACATATAAAATTATGTATCGATCGCCCAAAAGAATATGGGCTTTGAAACATATTCCGAGTAACTTTGAAAAAGGGAATCATTTCGGCGAGGTTACAGAAAGTAAATCATTCCTAACGGGTACTAATGACAATAATGATCAATAAATAAATAAAAAAGTAGAAACGGAAGTAAATACATTTTATGTGTTAATAATGAGATAATAAATCTAAAATGTAAAAATGAAACAAAACGAGAAAGAAAAAAAACTGAGCCACAAGTGGGGGGAGGGGGTAATAAAACGATGGTAACTTTGTTTTTATGAGGTGTACCATTAAAGATAATAACGTGAACATCTTGGCATCAAGAGCAGTAGTTATGTCAGAGCTACACGGAACATTCCCATAGGGTTCATGTCTGGCTTTGCAATTAACCAGTTGCCAGAGAGGAAGGGGGGGGGGGGGGGGGGGAGCGATGATCCCTAGCTTCATCTGCAACCAAAGTACTGCTCATGCCCGGGCTATCGCCTGGACTACGTACCTCGACGGTCGGACTACGAGATCATATCGCCTACTACCAGAGCGACCTTTCGTCACTCTACTGAACATGAGTCCAACTCTACTGTGGAAGACCTAAATTTTAGCTACCTAGGTTTATTCACCTAGAGTAGAATCCCCATACGAAGAACGACGTGCTCAAGGTTTTTTCACCTCTCAGATAAAAAAAATAAGAGCTCCAACCGGGTTTCGAACCCGCGATCTTCAGATCAGTGAGCTAGTTTTTTAATAGTCAAATCATTTTTCCGACCTTCCTGTGTCCTCCGTCCTTTTCCCTCATTAACATATTAAAGATTTTTCATTTTATGTCATTTTGTAAATATAATATAATCTGTTGTCATACCTTTCGGTGAAAACCGTGGTCACTGGCTGCAGATCGGGATTCGAACCCGCGATCTTGAGCTCAGCACAGTTTTTATCTAATATACAATATAATCTCGTTTAAGGCCATTTGGTTTCTACCGAAAAGTATGACAACAATAATATATTTACTGGCGGAACTAACCCCTTAGATTATATATATAATATAATCTTTAAGGTAGTTTGAATAGATTTCGTAAATTCTTCTCAAAAGTTTTTCATTAAAAAAAAAAGACAGCCATAATTTTGAGATGCTATTGAAATGAATAAAAATTCATTCTGATGTCTTGAATATGAATCGAGCGTGCTGAAATTTTGCGTCTATTTCCTGACAAGCTATTTTTAATTTAATAATTTCAGAGAAAAATGCAGAGGTATTACAGCATATGGGAAATTTTTTATCGGCATCGATGGCAGCATTTTAGAAAATGCCAGTAAACTGAGTTCAGATTTATGTTTGTAAGTCGTAAATTCGTACACGCTTGGGTATAAAAGTGTCACAATTTCGTTTTTGTTTAAACTATAATTTAAAAAGCCCATTCAATTCAATTTCGAGAAAGTAAAACATGCAAGAAGGAAGAATGATCACGCTAAATGCTGAGCCAATTTTGAAGAACGTTGGAGAAAATTGGCTGAGGGTAGAGTTCCTTTCGGTGCGATGGGAAGGTAAGGCGGAGGGTGGTGCGGGGGGAACTTAAATGTTTTTTTGATGAGGGGCGCCATAGATTGGGAGGGGGTTAGTTTGTCAAGTGTGGGGGTGGTATTGGGGGCTTCTGGTGGTAATTCGGATAAAAGGGGTCTAAGTCACCCCCCTCCACCCCTCCTACACACACACACATACACACTCAGATCCACGTCCCATATTTTACCTCCTTGTCACAACCCACCCTTTGCTCTCTGCTTGGTTTTACCTTGGCAAAAACCAATCCTGTCCCTTTTACCCTCGGGAGGGCAAATGCATAATTCATAGTTTCCCATGTCTTAGAGCTAGGAGAACCCACCCTGTTTGATTCTAGTCAATAGTATAAATAGAGTCAAAAAGATTCGAAGACCCAAACCTGGTGTCCTTCATCTGAGAACTGGACACTCTGCTACTCCATGGTGTACTCGAGGGCACAAACAATTCTATCAGGGTCGCAGTGGAAACGGCAAAATGTTATGAAGAATAAGGGAAGTTACGTAATCGGTAAGAGATTCGATGTTGGGCTCCACAAAAACTGAGAGACTGTAGACTGTGTGTCTCTCGGCAATAAATTTCATATTTAAATCCAAAACCTAATAAAGATGCTACTTACATATATATTTCCCGCCAATTCGGCCAAAGGGAAATGGGGTATCCGAGGGGGGAGGGGGGGGGGGGGGGGGCAATTCAAAAACCCTATAACTAACTGAGTATGACACCTATTGATCCAAATCGGTAAATTGCTTTCAGAAGGAGAGCGAAAACTTAGTCGATTAAGAGGGCGCCGATGGCTCAAGAGTGTATTCAAGATCGCGGATTCGTATCTGGGAGGTAAAAATCTTGAGCATGCCCTTCAGATGGGACATTAAGCGATGGTTCCGGTGGCCTGTGCGATGTCAGGTACTCGTTAAATCTCGTTAGGACTCCCTTAGTCCCATATGGAGGAGATAAAAGCATTGGATGCTTAGATCCCTAGGTGTACACAACAGACTTCCTAATATATCCAGTTCATTAATTCATGCTGGATTAATTGTATATTTGATTAATTACCACTTTGGTTCTCATCACTCTCCATCCTCCTCTCATATAAAAATTCGATGCGGAGTTTTCAGCGGAATTTCTTGTTTTCCGACCTCTAGATTCCAAGTATGAAAAAAAAAAAAAAAAAAAATGTCTACGTGTTTTTGAATTCAATAGAATGAATGTATCGACACGAAATTTTATATGTGAATTCAGAACCTTCTAACAACCCCACAACCATTGTTTTTCTGCCAAATTGAAAAGGAAATTAGGGGGGTAGAAGGGATACATTAATTAAAAACGGCTGTTCTAATTAATATATCGACACAAAATTTCATATGTGAATTCCAAACCCCATAAGGATGACATTTATACATTTTCAGAGAAATCGGCAGAAGGGAAGGGGGAACAGAGGACGGCTCAACAGAAAAACCCCAATAACTGTTGATATAATGAATTTATCGACATTGAAATTAGTATGTGGATTTAGGAGCCCCTATGTAAGTCAACTGTGACATATTAGCGCAAAGGGTTGACTGGTTTTGTAGGGGGGTGAAAAGTTAATTTATTAATTCGTTGTGGGGAAGGGCATTGTCGGTGATTTACCGAAGACCATTTTTTTTTTTTTTTTTACCTTTTGTAAAACTCAAATAGTTTCTAATATGAAGATGGCTGATGTAGTGAGAAGTGATTATTTCACAGGATGTCAAATATAAGATAGTCTGACCTCTCACAGATTTTTATTGGTAGTAATAGCTAGCCGGCTTTCGAGGTTTCCCTCATCATCAGGCAGTCTGATAAAAATTTTAAAATGTTGAAAGAACTAAATAATATAATAAAAATAAATAAATAACAATCTAAAACATTATCAATTTAAAATATCATGGATGGGGACTCAGATGGTGGACAGGGATAACTCGTCTGTCCCCATCCATGATATTTTAAATTGTTAATGTTTTAGATTGCTATTTATTTATTTTTATTATATTATTTAGTTCTTTCAACATTTTTAAATTTTTATCAGACTGCCTGATGTTGAGGGAAACCTCGAAAGCCGGCTAGCTATTACTACCAATAAAAATCTGTGAGAGGTCAGACTATCTTATATTTGACATCCTGTGAAATCAAACTGTTTTCTTTTAGTCAAAAATTACAATTTATAGATAATCACTAGAAGTGGCATGTTATGCAAATGCAAGTAATATATTGAAGGAACCTTGTATGCGTGGTATCGTCCCGGGCCGACGTTTGGCCAGGCTGGTCTGGATACTCTCTATGAATACGAAGGGCCGGCAGATAAGGGCTCCTTTGTATGGACCCCATCCCTTCAGCCCCACTCAAGGGAGGCTGGGCATTGTCACTCAAGGCCTTATCACACAACCACCCCCGAAAAAGGAACCCAATTTGCCTTTTTTTCAGACTTTTTTTTGTCTTCCTCCCAAAAAAAAAAAATATGGTAGGTAAATCACTGACAATGTTCTTCCCCAGTTCCAGTTCTTTGTAATAAACTAAGTTACCGCGAACTCTTTAAAAAATCAAAAAATAAAGAATTATATTTATTTCACAATAAAATTATTTATTTATTTATTTTTTTTCAAAAATGTTATTTATCAATTATTATATACTAAAATTTGGATATCGAAGGACCTTTAAAAGGGCAATAACAGAAAAGAGTCAAACAAGTAAAGAGATTAAAGGTTTAGAAGGAGAGCGGTAACTTATGTGTGAGCCTCAAATTCAAAAATCGAAAGAGCCTCAAAAATGCAAAAACAAGAAGGAAAACTGAAAAAAATAAGGAGTTCAAAAGAGCTGAAATTTACCTGCTCAAAATATGGAACTAAGGAGACGGGTTCGGGATTGGAACCGTGGCGCGGAAACTAATGTATGAGTCCTGTACAGCCTCAAATTTAGAGATCGAATGACACTCAAAAGAACAAAAAGCAATAGTTGAAGTTCGAAGATTTAGAGGGAGAGCTGAAACTTATGTCTGAGTCATGCTGTAGACTCAAATTTGGAGATCAAAATAGAAATAGCAGGGAGATAAGGGTCCACCAGCAATGCTGTATTAATGATTTTTCAAAAAATATAAGAAATTGCTCCCAGAAGGTCCACCTGTATTCTATAATTCTTTCTCGGCTATATATAATATGTCTGTTTGTGATTGAAACTTTATGAGCGCTCTAACTCAAAAACATGTGTAGCTATGAACTTGAAATTGAAACTTAGATCTGATTAGATTTTGACCGAAATCGGACCGAAAAATCTTTAAATAATCTTCAAAAAAAGTTGTATAAAAAGCTAAAAACCCCGGGCGAGAGTCATAATAACTATCGTTGAGTATGGGGAGACAAAAGTTCAGTATGTCAACTACTGATTTTAGCCCAAACGGTTGAATGGTTCTAGGAGGAGAGCGATAACTTTATTGATTAATTCTTGATTGATTAATTAATACATTACTCGACGATTTTGTTAATTTTAATATACACCCCCCGGATCTCATGTAAGATTTGAAGAAGTTCCGACGGAGAACTTTGTAAGAATTTATTAAAGATGAGAGATCCAATATGAGTTAATTAAATAACCACCAGGTTGCGTCCAGTCACGCGAAATTTATCTCCAGGAAATATACAGGGTGGCCCAGATAAGCGGGCCACAAGTTAAATAACTCCTAAACGGTTAGAGATATCAAAATTGTGCATAGGACTAAAGTTGTAGAACTTGTCGAGAGCTAAAGTATGGCGTCCTCGAAAAGACAAAAATGACCCTTTTAATGGCTCAAACAGCCCTTCGAAGGGCGGGGTAACCTTTTGACCCTTAAGTTTCATTACATTTTATTAAAGTACTAAAGAAACAAGGAATAACTGTGCAAACAGATTTTTGATACGTCAAGTAGTTCTCGGAAAACATACGTTTCAATTTGCACGTTTTTCTTATTCTGAAGTTAGTTGGAATTTAATAACTTCAGAATAAGGAAACGTGCAACTTTAAACGGTTTTTTTTCGAGAACTACTTGACGTATCAAAAATCTGTTTGCACAGTTCTTCCTTGTTTCTTTAGTACTTTAATAAAATGTAATGAAACTTAAGGGTCAAAACGGAACCCCACCCTTCGAAGGGTTGTTTGAGCCATTAAAAGGGTCATTTGTGTCTTTTCGAGGACGCCATACTACAGCTCTCGGCGAGTGCTACAAGTTTAGTTCTATGCACAATTTTGATATCTCTAACTGTTAAGGAGTCATTTCACTTGTGGCCCGCTTATCTGGGCCACCCTGTATATATTTCTGAGGTCCATCCATTTATCGCAAGTAGATTGATATCATCGACATCTTGGAAAGTTAAAATAATATCACTAACAATATTTAACTACACGTAAAAATAAAAATAAATATGTGATGTAACAGGACATTCTTATACCAACCACTTTTGTACAGACACTCCCCCTCCTCCTCTCAAAATACTTGTCATACTGGTATTTATTACTGGGTATATGGAAGTGATGTCATCAGCAAAATGAGCAACATTTTTCATATCTGCTTTTTAGCTTTTTATACAACTTTTATTTTAAGATTATTTTAAGATTTTTGGTCCGATTTCGGTCAAAATCTAATCAGATCTAAGTTAGCACATGTGACATCATCATCTCAAATTTCAAGTTCATAGCTACACATGTTTTTGAGTTATAGCGCTCACAAAGCTTCAATCACAGACAGACATTGACATCATAGCGAAAATGGTCAAAATGTTTTCTGAGGACTTTGAAATGAGAAAATTCATTGAAAACTCGGTCTCAGATTTTTGTACGATTACAAAATTTCCTTATACTGAATGTATTAGAAAGCAAAAAAGTTTGAAAACCAAAAAAAATGGATAATACAGTGCTAGGAAATATACATTTAGAGCCTCTAAAACGTTTAAATCAAGAATTCCCAATACATAGCATTATTTTTCACCTTTTTAGATTATTGTATTTAAGTTGCATGTCATGCAAATTATAATAAAGTAATAAATTATAACTTTATTGCAAATTATCAACTGTTGAGTAGCTGCTACAACTTAATAACGAATATAAAGTTTTATTAGATTGAATAATTGCCAGATTACCGATAAACATCATTGTCAAATAAAATATATTACGTACAAAGTTAGTAGTAATAATAATAATAACACAATTAGTTGACATTAATTAGTATTTAATAGATAATAAAGAACAATTTATTGTATGTTGTAAAGATGTAGTGAAAGATATAGACTAGAGTTGGTTTGTTGTTGATTTGTTAGATGGCAGCACCTGTACGAGAGAATACATTCTCTGTACTGTAGCTCCCCTAGCGGAAGTCTCTTCAACTATCTGTAGCCTGGAAAAACAAAAAAAAAAAAAACCTGACAACCCAACGGTCCAGGATACACGATGCTCGCTCTGACAATATGACTTTTTACAAGTAGTGAAGGGGCGCATTTTTGTCGAAAGGGGGGTGGGGGCTCGCACCATGACCCAAGCAATGGACCATCACAAAAAAATTTCCTCAGTGTACGAAAATAACAAAGTTTTCGCGCTTGCTCCGAAAACAATTGGTGAAACCTCAAGATGAAATTTCAGTGAAAACTCATGAAATTTCATAACGTCCCGTATACATCTTAGTGCAGGGGAATTAAGTATATACTAGTCTAAATAATCAGAAATAGCAAATAGTTATGTTTCGCCTATGCCCATTTGCATCGTTTTCAATTTAACAGTAAGTATTTCTTCACTAAAGTAAAGTCCTAAATTTAAGAATTATTTAATTATTTTATTTTCCCTGAAGTAAAATGATCTTAACTGTCGTTCAATTTTAACCAAAATCTAATCAGGTCTAAATTAGGACATTTGACATCTTCAACTCCAATTTTAAGTTCAATTCTAGCATCGTTTCTGAGTTACAACGCTCACAAAATGCCAATCACATACATCCATCAGAACACATATCTCCGTACAATAGTCGATATTGGATTTTTACAGGATTAAGATTAAGAAGATTTCATCTGACCAGGGCTTATAAGGATGTCCATGTTAAATCTTATGAGATAGCGAACAATGGTTAAAGTGCAAGCAGGCTACATCATCCCTTCATCGGGGTGCTTTCATCAAGTGGTTCTTGAGGTACAGTCATGAGTCAGAACACTATATAATATATGAATTTTAAAACATTATATATGTATATATAATTTTTTATCGAAATATCGACGAAACTACAAGCATTAAAAATATAACTTTAACAAAAAAAATTTTTTTTTTTTAATTATTACAAAAATACGTTGTTACAAAAGTATTCTGTACTATTTCAAAAACAAAAAAATTGTGAATCACTGCCTATGTACTTCCACAGTACGAATTAATCAATTATGTTGTCGCTCTCCCTCTAAATACAGTGTACTGTTTGGGCTAAAAATCAATATTTGACTTACATAGTGGCTTCTGAATCCTCATACTAAATTTCGTGTCGTTACATTCATGACATCGGGAATTATCGTGTTTACAGACACACAGACATATATTTTCAATTTTGATACCAGAAGGTCGAAAAAGATGAAATTTCATTGAAAACTCCACATCGAATTACTGACCCATTACATTACTTCTTCTATACTTCGTATATCTGGGGAATTAAAAGTTAGAGCATAAATTTCTTCAGTGCATGACCCTATTATCCTATTTGACTACTGAGCTCAGGATTGCGGGTTCGAACCCGGCTGAGGCCCTTAAGGTTTTCATATGGGAGGTAACAAAGCTTTGAGCACGCCGTCCTTTGTAGGAACCATAAAATAAAAAATTTTGAAAAGCCATGTACAATTTTGTATTAAGTGTTCTCTCTATTGAGATTTATTAGGTTAAAATCGGGATTTTGGAGCCACCTCTAAGCCGTTCTATTTTGGAGTCACCTCTAAGCCGTTCTATTTTGGAGTCACCTCTAAGCCGTTCTATTTTGGAGCCACCTCTAAGCCGTTCTATTTTGGAGTCACCTCTAAGCCGTTCTATTTTGGAGTCACCTCTAAGCCGTCCCATTTTGGAGCCACCTCTAAGCCGTTCTATTTTGGAGTCACCTCTAAGCCGTTCTATTTTGGAGTCACCTCTAAGCCGTTCTATTTTGGAGTCACCTCTAAGCCGTTCTATTTTGGAGTCACCTTTAAGCCGTTCTATTTTGGAGTCACCTTTAAGCCGTTCTATTTTGGAGTCACCTCTAAGCCGTTCTATTTTGGAGTCACCTCTAAGCCGTTCTATTTTGGAGCCACCTCTAAGCTGTTCTATTTTGGAGTCACCTCTAAGCCGTTCTATTTTGGAGCCCCCCCTAAACCGTTCTATTTTTCCGGTCTGTTTGGTTGAAAAAGGAGTTTTATAGACTTAGGAAATTATAATATTTATTATTATAAGGATTCACTTAATAATAAATATTATAACTTCCATGTTACTAAACCATACATAATAGGATACGATATAAAAATGCATACATCCAAGTACTTTAAATTGGATACATGAACGGTTATTAAATCAGAGTCAGACACACGTGATTAGTAATAATAATGATAAAAATAAAATAAAAAATATTAATACAAAGTAAAAGAGTACATAAATAATAATACCTACTAATAAATAAATAAATACCGTAGATGAGGTTTTTAATTATAATTAAAATTGTGAGGAATATTTTTTATAATTCTTCTAAATGTGTATTTTTCAAGTTGTATTATTAAATTTCTTAGAATCATTCTATCTCGAGTTAAATCGACCTCTTCCTCCCTACAGACCTCAACTCTAATTATTTATAACCAATGAAGTTTTCACTCTCCCATTAAACTTTACTTCTCATTTCCCTAATTCGGCTGAAAATTACTAGATGAGATGTTGAACCACTGGATTACTGATTCCACATATACAATTTTGTGTCGATATGTCCATTAGGTTTTTTGAGTTAATCTAATCTCCCTCCTTCTCACTTGCTTCAACTGTTTTGACTAGAAAACAGTAGGTGTCGTCCTTATTGGGTCTCTCATTCTATGTATACGATTTCGTGTCATATATTATCATATTTATTTTAATGGGAGTCCACTGTTCACATATACAGATGTATTGCTTTTTTTTTTTTTTTTTTTTTTTTTTCATTTTTATACCTCAAATTTCAATGAAAACTCAGTTTCGAATTTTTGGCTATATATATAACTTCCCCTATGTTACTTAGTATGGCTGGTGAGGGCGCCAGTTGACGTAGAAGGGGATACCGTGTTATTCTACTGAGTTCAAAATTGCGGGTTCGTGCCTGGCTGGAGCCCTTAAATTTTTGTTTTATCTGGGAGGTAACAAAACCTTTAGCAGATCGTCCTTCGGAGACGTTAAATGGCGATAACGCATGCCAGCTCATCCGGTACATTTATCTCAACAAATAAATAGACAAATAATTTTTTTGCTCAGAAAATGCAAATAACAAATAATAATGTATTTTTTTTTTTTTTTTTTAGTAGTAAATTCTTTATAGGTTAGGTTAGGTTTTTTGACTCATGCCCGGGGTTTAACAACGAGGTCATATCGCCTACTACCAGAGCGCTCTTTCGTCACTCTGGTGGACATGACCCCGACTCTACTGTGGGAGTCCTAAATTTTGCCTACCCTAAATTTGTATTCATCTAGGGTAGGGATCTTTAACGAGTACCTGACATCGTACAGGCTCGGGACCATCGCTTAACGTCCCATCCGAAGGACGGGTTGCTTAAGTTTATTTTACCTCCCAGATAAAATAAACTAAGGGCCTCGGTCGGGCTACGAACCCACGACCTTGAGCTCAGAAGTCAAGCACGCATACCACTGAGCTACCGGCGCCCTCTAAATTCTTTATATTTTAAATATTTACAATCAGTATAAACTAAAAGTACCAATATTTGATGAATGACATTAAACATTAAATACAAAATATAGTGTCATTAAAGACGCAAAGTGAGGCTACCAGCAGGCCTAGGACGTAGTGTCCTAAGAACCAACCCGACTAAAGGAGAGGCTAGCAACGTTTAGCCGGGTCTTGTCGCCCCCTCCACACTTCTCATACCACAAGGCCCCTCATGAGACTGGCTTCTGTGACGTCATGCTTCGAATCCAAAACCCCTTGTTAAATGTCACTGTTTTTAGTTCACAGATCGGCCACCACATTGTGCTCTAAGTTATGAATAATTTTATACATTTAAAACAAAAAAAAAAAAAAAAAAAAAAGGAGTGTCATATCAATTCTACATTTAGGTTTAGGTTTAGATTTTATGACTCATGCCCGGGCTTTAGCTACATGGTCATATTGCCTACTACCAGAGCGCTCTTTCGTCACTCTGGTGGACATGTGCCCGATTCTACTGTGGGAGTCCTAAATTTTGCCTACCCTAAATTTTAACGAGTACAGGCTCGGGATCATCGTTTAACTTCCCATCCGAAGGACGGAGTGCTTAAGTTTATTTTAATAAATAAGGGCCTCGGTCGGGTTTCGAACCCACGACCTTGAGCTCAGAAGACAAGCACGCATACCACTGAGCTACCGGCGCCCTCTAAAAATACTATTATATGTGGAGTTATTACAGAACAGGTCTGTTCCCATCTTGGGTTTAATGTTTACATTTAAAAGATTTGCATATCTTAGAAAGATGTAAGCATCTTAATAACATTAACGAAAAGTTCTTTTAAAACTAATTTACGATTTGATGACGTCATACATTCGAAAATGACAAAAACAACCGAATACAAATATACTCTTATTTCGATTTCTCCAATTCTGATTGACTGATAGTCAATGGTAAGAGCGCTATTTCTGTGAACCTACTACCAAATATTACTGTACTTTTTTTACATATAAATAACAGCTACACCTGGCTGACTTATGTATGAAATGTGGAACATAAATTAACGACTGTTCCTGGCAGGCAGACTTAAACATTATACTTAGCAGTTCAAAAGTGAAGCTCTTCCCGTCCCTCTCAGTCTGTCACCACTGCTGGTTAGAGGCTGGCAGAACGAGGTGGTTCAGAGGATCACTCTGGCTACCGTGGCCTCTTCTCAAAATTAAGTCGGCAGATCTCGAGCTAAATGTATACTTTATTTAGTCTGTATTTTTATTTGTATGTTTATTATTACCTATATTATAATTATTATTATTTTGTACATATTTTTCATGACTTTTCAGAAACATTTTATTTTTTAATTATTTATTTTTGTTGGTTAATTCCGGCATTTCTTGCAGAGATGTCTTCTTATTATTTTTTCTGACAATATTTCGGGACACTTTCACGTCCCTTCTTCCGGTCACTATGAACGTTCAAAAGGACGAAGAAGGGACGTGAAAGTGTCCCGAAATATTGTCAGAAAAAAGAATAAGAAGACACCTCTGGAAGAAATGCCGGAATTAACCAACACTGTAACATCCCAGAGAAGTTTAAGAAACACATTTTTTTTTTTTTTTCTTCATTCATTTAATATTGTACCAATCGCCGTTTATTGTTTTACTATGTCCTATTATCCATAATTATATCAACAAATTTACTGATGGTTTATACCGATTTTAAACATGCATAATAAACGAAAAAAAAAAAACAGTTCAAAATTATCTGTTATTTCATAATAACTATTATCGGGTTGCAAGTTACTTTCGTTATCCACATGCCCTTCAATTCACAATATTATATTTTTATACTTTCAATACCTTCCTGTTATATTTTACTTTTTTTCTCTCAAGTATGTTTTCTTTAGCATTCTATCTTGTTTTATATCTTTTAATACTCTTAATAAATATTTTTATAACTATAATTATTGTAATTGTTCTAAAGATTGAACAATTTTGTATTTATAGATTTAAGTAAACATTTTCATTTAATACTCACAGGGGAGTAAACATAGCACTTAGCAAAATAACAGTTGGGTTGATCTTGGTAACGCTATAGCAGATAACAAAAAAGGAGAATAACAGGTTATATCAACTCAAATTTAGTATAACATTGTGATAAGTTAGCTGCTATTAAAACCTGTTATTATATTTTATATATTTGATAACAGATTGTTACAGCAACCTACCATTAGCAGCTCAACCAGTTGGTCTTCTTTCTGCGAAAAAAAAAGAAAAAAAGACCTATTATCTCCTGAGCCAAAATCAGCCATTTTCCGAGAAAAGCTTTTCTCACCTTTCAACGTCAAATTCTTTTTTAAATATATTCGTCCTATTTTGCGAATAGTCATAGTCTCTAATATTTCACACTAGCAGACATCGCCCAGTTGTCTCTTCACTTTACCATTCCAAAGAAAGCTTTTATGATCGATAGTAAATGAGAAAACACGAAATAACTGTCTACACATAAAGCCCCCCCCCCCCCCCTCCTCCCCCCCACCTACCCAGTTTGGTTCAAATATGTTCAGCCATTTTCACATGATGATAGAAAAAATGGCCAAGATGAATTAAAACATTCTTCAAATAAAGGTTTCTTGAGAAGTGGAAAGACAGATCGTATCGTCGCCAGAGAAATGTCTCTTGAAACCGAATTTTTGAATCCAGTCAAAAATGTGTATTTGTCATTCTGTTCTACTGTCAATCAGTGTTGCCCATATATATGTTACGGGTAAAGTTAGATTAACGGTTAAACTTAGGATTACCCGGGTAAACCTAGTAGTACCCGCTGCCGCTTGGTTAAAGTTGGGTATACTAATAATGACAAGGCCATTAGTGGACGTATGTTCCACTATAAAGATTAGGTACTTGTTAATTAGCTCGACCACACCTCAATTTCCATTGTTGTAAGCTGTCTAACAGCGATAATCATTCCTCTGGGTACATAAATTCCTAGAACAAACATAAATCGAAATATTACAAAATTTGGGGGCGTATTTGCCGGCGTTCCGCCGGCGGGACGATATATCTGCCCCTCCCGTCGTTCCTATATTTGAAGTAGTACAGGTTCTAGCTTTAACATATACTTTACCCGGATAAAGCCCGAAACGTGAACTATTTCAATTATATTTCGGACTTTAACCAAGCGGCAGCGGGTACTACTAGGTTTACCCGGGTAATCCTAGGTTTAACCGTTAATCTAACTTTACCCGTAGCATATACATTACATTTAGTATGCGTTTGATTGAAAAGATTGTTTTTTGAACGAATAGTTAATTACATTTTTTACAATAAAGAAAATCATT
The DNA here is from genome assembly GCA_963662175.1 of Aradus depressus. NCBI lineage: Eukaryota > Metazoa > Arthropoda > Insecta > Hemiptera > Aradidae > Aradus > Aradus depressus. The sequence continues at coordinate 35,366,117 of OY759223.1, forward strand.
TTACTATAAAAAAATAATTTTAGAATGAAATTCCCTCCAAATCACTCATTTTTTACAAATTTAAAAAACTGTTTTTGGATACCTGAGAACAAACAGTGGCAACACTGGTATCAGGTGGCCTTGAATACAGCAAAGTTGAAGTGTTATTTTAAACCATATATTTCTATTATTGTTATTAAAAAGAAGTTTCATTATAAAATGAAATTAAGTACCTACCCTAAGCCATATATTTGTCTTTATTATTATTTGAATAATACAATAAATATTATACTCTATAATCTTCTTGAAGTTACATTGTAAGATTTCAAATATTTGTTGTGTTGTGTAAAGAGATTTTGCAGGTACCTATATATTTTCTCCTTTTTTATTTAAAAACATCATTTTCTAAAACTTTATTTAACATTTAATAAGTAACCATCATGTTCGTCATTGATTTAACAAAATGAATATCATTTCTAAATATTTATAAAATACAAAAATTATAACTGATCTCATTATCTTGTTGTTTCTGTGTTTGTGTGTATATTTTATTTTTAATATACATAATGTCGTTTAATTAAGTATAAATTGCTGACAGAGACCTGGATATTGATGTTATTTTAGTGTTAACTTATAGATATTTATTTAATACTTATATAGTTCAAAATTAACATACCTACTTCTTATTTGTTAGACGTGATAAACATTCTGTTTATACTAATTTTTCTTGTAACAAAAATTATTTTTATTATTATGAATTATTTTTATAATATTTAAATTGCATTTTTATTTTTATAGTTTCCAATCCAATTTTTATATATTACATTTTATTTTAAGATTAATTTGTTTTCAAAACTCTTCAATTTATTTTCTGTTGTTTAGTTTTCCAATTTTATTGTTTTATTTTGATTTCACAACTTGTTTTATACTTCATAGTAGGCGATTCAAACGCTAGAAATCAGACAGGTCTTATGGTTCTTCCCTAGAGACCTACGCAATAAATCAATGAAGTAGACTCGCTGTTCTGTATCTGGTAGCTCACACGATACACGACATTATCTGTGTGAGGGTGTGCTCTCTGAGGGACCATAAACCTGTGATTTGTGGAACTGTTACACCTTTTATCACGTTATAGATAACAGGTAGTGACACATCTTTATTTTTACTGCCAACAACTAGATAGAATATATATTTTTATCTATCTTCTATCGTGACCAATATACGAGCATAAGAAATTTATTTATTTTTTTTATTCTTATTATTCTACAATTTGTAAAAAATTTACAATAGGTAGAAGTGAACATGAGAGATAAATATGTAGATACAATTGATGGGAGAAGCCAGGCAGTGCTGACAGTCTCGTTATTCAAAGAAGATCGCGAGGCCAGCGTCGTTTTAGGCGGCGTGGAGGGTTGTCGAGATGGGACTGAGAGGACATGCGCTGAGCGATAGGATTGGGATGGGTATCCAACTTAGAATGGAATTTCTTGAAGCGAAGTTGGATTAGGTCTTGGACATAAGGAATGTTGAGGTCTTTATGTAGGACTTTGTTGGTGACATAAAAGGGAGTATTGACAATTTGTCGTAGGACTTTGACTGATAAGTTTGTATTCTGTTGATGTTGGAACTCTTGGCTGAGCCCCAAAGTTCTAGTTGCATAAAAAATAAAATATTTTTTTTTAAGGGTGTGGAGTCAGGTACTATGATTATTTGGCCAATTTGCATTACTGCTGACGTACTCTAAACCATGTACAAGGGAAGTTATGAAATCGGTCATAAATACATAGAAATTTTTTGTTTCCCGATTCTCCCTAATTCACATTTCAGAGGATTCTACAAACTTCTTTAGTGTAAAAAATTTTAGAAATGAAAGTGTACCATGTTTATTGTAGAATTGCTTGTATACATAATTAGATGTAGAATTGGGTGGGGGGGGGGGGGGGGGGGGGGGGGTCAACGTTCGATGGAGAATTGTTTTTCTTTCCGCTGCTTCTCCAATTGATCCTAATGGACTGACGTAATCTTGAGAGAGCATTTCAAGAGTAGAACTCCTCATCTTCTTAGCTTTCAAGATTGAATACTCCGACCATAAGAGCCACAGTAATACCCTACAAACTTTCAAAATATTTATCATAGATCTTTCACAACAATATTTCAGAATATTCTTACGTCCTTGAAAATTATAGAAAAAAAATAATAAAAACAAAAAAATATACCAATAGAAATAGAAAAAGGGAAATACATTGTCAATGATTTACCGACATTTTTTTTTTTTTTTTTCAATTTTGTAATCAGGAATTGGAAAACTTGAAATTTCAGTAAAAACTCAACATCGAATTTCTGAACGTTTACATGATTTCTTTTCAACTTTGCATAGCAGGTGAAAAAAAATGAGAGCTGAAATAATGCTCTTGATACTATTATTTTTTAATAATGAGAAAAATGTTTCGGGTTTCCTCTAATGTTAACATTTTTAGTTGAATGTTAACATTTTTTTCGATTCCTTTCAAGAAGTGGGGAATGGCATTAAAAAATTAATTCCTTCATGAGTTGTTTTTTTTTATAAAGAGAGTACATTAATGTTTCTAATGTTTCATTATATACATTATGAATGTATATACATTAATGTTTCTAATGTTTCATTATATACATTATGAATGTATATACATTAATGTTTCTAATGTTTCATTATATACATTATGAATGTATATACATTAATGTTTCTAATGTTTCATTATATACATTATGAATGTATATACATTAATGTTTCTAATGTTTCATTATATACATTATGAATGTATATACATTAATGTTTCAAATATAAACAGAGCGGACAAAGGCAGGATTTGAAGTTTTTTAAATTATTCTCTGCAGTTTGTTCTTTGTTAATATTGTGTGGTAGAGGGCGACGGTAGCTCAGTGGTATGCGTGCTTGTCTTCTCAGCTCAAGATTGTGGGTTCGAAACCCGACCAAGGCTCTTAGTTTATTTTATCTGGGAGATAAAGTAAACTTAAGCACGCCGTCCTTCGGATGGGACGTTAATTGATGGTCCCGAGTCTGTATTATGTCAGGTACTCGTTAAAGACCCCTACCCTAGGTGAATAAAAATTTAGGGTAGGCAAAATTTAGGACTCCCACAGTAGAGTCGGGAAAATGTCCACCAGAGCGACGAAAGAGCGCTCTGGTAGTAGGCGATATCACCTCGTAGTTACAGCCTGGGCATGAGTCATAAAACCTAACCTAACCTAACCTATTGTTTGGTATTCTCTGTTTTGTTAGTTCTTTTGAAAATATTAATACTAGAGCAAGAAGCTCCCCCAGTGTATTAAACCATGATTCATTACAGAATGGGTATAAATCTAATGTAGAGTCGTTAATCACGGGTTCGAAACCCGGCCGAGCTTTTTCAGGTCCTTTTATCTTGGAGGTAGAAAAAACTTGAGCATGCCGTCCTTCAGATGGAAAGTTAAGCAATGGTCTCGATCCTATCAGATACTCGTTAAAGTCCCCTACATTATGTAACGAAACCTGGGTAGACAATATTTAGGACTCCCAGAGTAGAATCAAGCTCATGTCCACTAGGCGGAACGAGAGAGCGCTCTGGTAGTAGGCGACTTCGTAGTTAATAATAACGATATTTTTAAGAGAACGAAGGAAGTAACAAAAGGAAACTTTGTACAATCTACAATAAAAATGAATTGGAAGACGTATACCACCTGTTAATATCCTGTCCGATATACTCCCCATTAGAAGCCACTTCCTGCCTCAGAGTATCAACATAGACCGATCCAACTTTCATACTCCTGGCCCATAATAAGAATGAGATCTCAAACATTTTCTATTATTAATCACCGCTTTGAAACTTAGATCATTCATTGTTAACGAATAATGTATTCAACTTCCATATTATATTGATATTCAACACCTACATCCCCACTCCATATTTAATGTCAATATTACATTATTATTATTAATTTGTAAATACTTATTTTATTTATTTATGTTATTTATTTAGTTTGTTAAAGGTTCTTTTATATGTGTCATTATTATGTTAATATTGTAAAAGTAATGGTCACTGACTCAATTGTATAGGGGTGATCTCTTTAAATAATAAAAATAATTATTATATATTATTATTATTAGGTAACAAACGGAACTCAGTTTACTAACGATAATACTATGTTCAGTCCCTCTTGGCTTCCCCAGAATTGTTACTTTATTACTTTATCAGGTTATATTTAGTAGAGGGGAAGTTATGTAATAGAGTTTTCACCGGAATTCGAAGTTTTCCGACACCTCTGATTATAAAAATAAAATCCGTGTCTATGAACACGATAACTCCCCATATGGAAGACACCTATTGATTTTTAGCCAAATCCATAAATTGGTTACAGAGGGAGAGCAAAAACTTAGTAGATTGACGCTGGGGAAATACATAGCTGGTGATTCACAGATTTTTTTTTTTTAAATTTCTGTGGAATGTGTGATGGAATCCTCCCTTTACCTTGGAAGACCCTTGAGAGGGGGATTGACAGACAGACAGAAGGTCGGCCATTGCCCTCCAACTATGGCAGACTGAAGCCATGGCACCCCCCCCCCCCCCCCCCCCCTCACCCTAACACCCAGTACTCTGTTCAAATCGTTAACCCACCCACCCACTTCCCTCTGACCCATATTGAGGAGGGGGGGCCATCAAAATCCCATTCATTTGACCCTTTAAAGTCAAGTTGTGTTGTCTTTCATTCATGGGCTTGTCCCGAATTTGAGTTATACTTCTCCATCTTAGACAGTATAGGAGAAGTTATGTAATTGGTCATATTGACTTTTTATTGTTATATCCTGGTTTTTCGGCCCCCCTTCCTGAATCCAAAAAAAAAATAAGTCGTTCGTGAATCATGGGCATAGTATTTGTGGAAGCTTCAATTATACGTATTCAACTAAGACCTCTGCGGCCAATTTGGCTGAAAATCAGTAGATTTCTTACTCAGGGACCTTAGAGTTTGTTGGTTTAAACGTTTCCTTTGGCCGATCTAAAGATTTTGTCCTTCGGGGTTTATGTATGAACATACACAATTTCTTGTCGACACACTCGTATACATTCTTTCGGGGGTTATCGTGAACACTGACGAGTCACACATAGATACACACACATGATATTTTATATGTTGCTTAGCCTTAGCTACAGTAGGATTCTATTTGTAGGAGTATTGAGGGTCAGTCAAAGAAGGAAGAGAACACTATTCAAACGCCAACGTTTCGATATATTTTATATCATCAGGGCCTTCAAACATGGGAGGGAATCAAGATTAGAGTCACAAATAAACAAAAGTGTGTTGATGAACATTACTAAAGGTTAAAATAGACATTGTAACAAGTAAAAAATTGTGTAACTGACTTACTATCAATACGATACTAAACATTAAAATTAAATATAGATATATTGTTAACCATAAACATGAACGTTCTGTTTTATTAATGTATTCATAGTTAATTTTAATTTGTATTAGTGTACGTTCATGTTTATGGTTAACAATGTATCTATATTTAATTTTTAACTTGTTACAATGTCTATTTTAACGTTCAGTAATGTTGTAGGCCCTGATGATGATATAAAATATATCGAAACGTTGGCGTTTGAATAGTTTCTTCCTTCTTTGAATGACCCTCAATATTCCTACAGTTATGATATTTTATTTTTTATTTTTGGAACCCCTAGAAAACCAAACTTGGAACTTGCAGGAACATTCAAAAGTATTTTTTCCTTCATCTTAGCAGAAGGGGGAATCATCTCTTCCAGATACTTAACTGAGCAACGCTGCTAACCTTCCAGTTTTATTTATAAAAAAAACACATATATCTATGCTATCAATTATCTACGCAAGGAGCGCAGATGGACAGAACAAACTCACTTTGAAAAGAACACTTCCAACTTTGTATAAAAGTTGAGTTTTGACCTCCAGTCAAAGTGACTTCTTGCCTTGGATGAAATTCAAATGAGAAGATCTCTAAGACGGAGCTCTCTCCTCTATTTGCCCGGAAGAAGGAGGGAGAAAACGGAGTCAGTAGTGACATTATTCATGAAGAGTAGGGGGTTGAGACGGGGGTGCAACTACCCCCAGATGGACCAATGAGAAGGCAGCACATCAACCCGTCACAGCCTGGCAACATACTCTCCCACTATTAGACCAAGTTTTCAAGCAGACAGCTTGCATTAATTTCTGTACAATTTCTCCAGTATATCGAAGTTTATCAAATATTATTTCATTAAATTAAATTTTCTTGACTTAATTAACTAAGAATATAATTCAAAACTCATATATGCTATGTCAAGAAGGTGTCCATAAATTAATTTATGCCTTGAGGGGATGGTTTCGTATTTTGTGACAGGGGGAGGAGGGGGATCTTGAGAAATGTTACGTAACGCAATTTAAGTTTTCATCAATTCAACTTTTAGAAAAAAATTATAATTAATTTCTATAAATTTAAATATTTTTCTATTTTTTATTTAATTTCATGCCACTTTAGGTTTAGTTGGGTATTGTGGCACATGCCCGGGCTTTAACTGCTAGGTCATATCGCCTACTACCAGAGTCATCTTTTGTAACTCTGGTGGACATACGGCCCGACTCTACTCCACTACTGTGGGAGTACTAAATTTTGCCTACCCTAAATTTGTATTCATCTAGGGCAGGAGTCTTGCTCTCCGGGAGCGCTTGGGAGTACTTTCGGTATTGCTACCATCTTCAGCCACGACTTAACAAATACTAAATGGAAGTTCAACAAGTTTACAATCCAAACAGTCCCCTTTTCAGCGCCCACGGGGTTTCCTCTGTCCCTCCTGTATAATGAAGTCTAAAAAACATGGAAAACACTAAAAATAAAACTTCGTCTCAAACTGAAATCTTAATAGTAAAAGAAAAATTTTGAAATATTATGTTCTGATTAAAATACAAATTTATTTTCTGAAATAGATAATATTTTTAAAAAACATAAGTTTTTCTTTATTTTGTAATATGGGCTATGGGTAGAGTGAACAGTCAGACACACGATTGAAAACAATATTGATTGACCTATCTTTGAAACATCGTCCCACCACGACTACCCCCCCTCCCGTAGTTACGCCCCCCTGTCTGTTCTCTTGCATAATATCAAACACAAAATGTCTATCCTGAGTTGATATGGACTGTAAGGAACTTCTCTGTCACAACAACAACCGGTTTCCAGTATTTTATCAAAACTGGATTTGAGCCAAACAAACCCCCCCCCCCCCCACGTCTACAAAATATATAAACATATACAAATATATTTATTTCCCTTCTGCTCCCCCCCCTTTATATTTTTTAACCTAGATATTTCCATTTCAAATTTATATTTGTTTTTTCTGTCTGCATTATTTTTAGAAATAAATTATTTCAGAATAACAGAAAAACAAATATTTCTTTTGTTTAACTGACTTACAAATAAATGAAAAAAACAAATTTGCAATTGGTACAATTTTACATCTAATTGTAAGTAGAACAATTCTTAATAATAACACTTATGTGAAACACTTAATAAAAAATAAAAATAAAGAAAAACGTATATATATATATATATATATATATTTTAAATATTGTCTGTTGGGTTCTGTGTGTATCATAAGATCGTTATGAAGTGTTCTGTTGTTTATATATGGGGGGCACTGCGTTATCAGTCTGAGGGTTTTTGACTGAAACGCCTGAATTCGTTTGATGTTGGATGTTTTTGCTGAACCGTATATTTGTGATCCGTATGTCCCTAATGGTCTAAGTAAGTAAGTGTAACAGTTCCGTTTTTGTGTCATGTCTAATTTTGACAGTCTATTTAGAAGTCCGTAGAGTATTTTGAGTCGACGGTTCGGCGTGTTTCGTGTGAGATGTGTGTGAGTACCCGACACAAAACAAACTACTTACATACGTTTTTTTAGAAAACTTTACACATATACAAACCCAGAAATACGTACTTTATCTTCACAACACTTACCACAAAACCCCCCACGAAGGTTGAAGAGAAGATGGAACCGCGACTTACTGCCACCTTAAATCCTATTCCTTCTTAATATATATATTTTTTACATTAGTTTCCTTCACTTTTATCATCTCTCTCACCCATCCATCAAAATTCTCTTTCAATTTCCTTTTATTTATAATTTTTATTTTTTTATTTTATTTTATTTTTTATGTTCTTGTCCTAATAATTAATAAAAATTTTCGTCCCGAGGACCTACCACTGGGTGGCCTTCCTCTCACATGCCATTCACGCCAACATATCCATACCTACCATCATAGATGCTGGTTGTTGAAAATAAAAAAAATATATACATATTGTCTGTTTAAAAAAATTTATATATAATATATACTTATATATTATATATATTTATATAATATATGGGATAACTTTTGATCTTGTTACCATCTTCAGCCACAAATACAGTATTTCTTAAGTCGTGGCTGATACCAAAAGCACTACCATATATTATATAACTTGTTAGTTAGTTATTGCGATCCATGATCGGGCATTAACTATGAGGACATCAGTCGTTCTGGTGGACATGAGCCCGACACTACACAGGGATTCTTAACGAGTATCTGACATTGTACAGACTGGAGAATATCCGATGGTATGCCTAAGGGCTCAGTCAGATTGTGTAACCTCTACGAAACCATTATAGATACATGGGTGATTTTATGAAAATATTTCAGTCTTACCTTTCAATTTGATTCTGGCATAAAAAATAATACTTCACAACTCACCTGAAACAAAGTTAATTAATAATTATTAATTATAATTAGAATCTTCGCATTAGTTCAGTGAAAATGTAAAGTTAAATTATGGAGATAACCGGTCATTGAAGTTAATTTTTGTATTTTTTCGTCAGCAGTAAAAAGTATAGGGGAAGTTATGTAATCGGTCAGAAATTCAATGTTGAGTTTTCAGTGGAATTTAATATTTTCAGACCCGCTTATTTGAAAAATGAAAAATAAATATCGTGAAGACGATAACTCCCGATAGAACCCAATACAGAGGACGCATTGTTTTTTAAGTCAAAACCAGGGGGAAATCACTACTAAAACATCTAACTCAAAATAATTGCCGATATTATGTATATAATAATATGAAATTTTATATTTAAATTCAAAATCCCATAAGGACGACACCTATTAGTTTTCAGCGAAATCGGACAAAGTGAAGAGTGGGGGTTTGACTCAAAAACTCTAATAACTGTCGATATAATAAATGTATCGACACAAAATTTAGATGTATAATACAGAAGACTCTATGTAAGACAACCATCAATTTTTACTTCGAATGATCGATAGGATGTGTTTCCGGAGGACTGAAAAAAAAAAAGACTTTTGAGGAATGTTTTCGGTATGTATCTCGCAAACCGAGCGACCTTCCAAGAAATTTATTTGATATAAGATTTGCCTTTTAGTTAGCTCTCCAACTTTTTTCTGCAGAGAGTATTGATTAGGTCATAAAATATAAGCCGTATCTTGTAAAATGTAGTTAGGTCCCGAAGTTAAGTGGTCTTAATTTTCGTCAGATTTTGGTGGATTTAAGTTAGCTCATGTGACATTTCAATTTCAAAGGTCACATTCAAAGAATTATTTTTCCGTTAAAACGCTTTCAAAGTCTTGACCAAGTGTACAAAAAGTCGGAGACACTTTCCGAGCGAAAGTGATATCACAACTCTCCAAGTTTTATCCTAAACTTTTTTTAGTATTATTGTGGAGATTTAAAAGGTTACATACTAACCAATGTTACCAACATCGCAATTGCGATAAAAAAAAAAAAATGGCATAAAATGTTTGTTTACCTAAGTAAAGGAAGTGTTCGTTATCTGTGATATACGCAAAGGTATGGACTATCGCAATGGGTTGCGAAATCTTCCTAGACTGATAAGGCTGAACATCAACTTAAGCAACGCTCATAGTTTCACAGAAATTTCAAATTTTTACAAAAAATTTGGGGCTTTCTAGTAGGGGTGTAAAACTATCGATAGTACTATCGAAATATTTTTTCAAGTCATGTACCATGTAAGTAATTTAAGGAAGACAAATAAAAAATATGTCGTACAGTGTAAGTAGGTACCTATATTTATTTTAGTAGCGAAAAAGTTCAACAACAATACGTACTTCAACTGATCTGATCGGTTCGTTAACGCAATCAGCAACTAAACTACAAACTTCAATTGCACATAAAAATATGAACACAAAACACGTAGATATATATATTATATATTGACCAGATGAGTTTCCATTGTTAGGTACTAACAAAAAATATCACATCAAAAACGAACAACTAAAATCAAACACCAGAACATCAGAAACCTCAACAAAATAAAATAAAACAAAAAACCAACAAGTGATCCTTCAAATTGGAAGTGTTCCCGCAACTTCTGTATTCGGCACTGCAAAAACGACATTCAGCCAGTTTTTTTGAACCCACATCCTTATCGAAGTAACTCCATACATCGACCTCTATTTACGAATCATTTTTCAGTTCAAAACAACAAAGCACGCTACAAGAATAATAAATTTTCAGTTCAAAGCAACGAAACACTCTACAAGAACAGATACCAGAAATACAAAGTCCTTAAACTATCGATAGTATCATACAGTCGATAGTGTCGAAACTATCGATAACAACATTAACATCCCTACATTCTAGCAAGTCCAGCGAGTCTAGAATAATGCGCTCCTGTTGGCAGTCACAGTGGTCGGGAACCAAATACATTATGAAATTAACCATTAGTCAGTTGATTGTCCAATGAAAGACGAGACCCCTATATTGTCATTGTTAACATGCTTAGTTCAATGATACAAGATCAAAGATCAATGATATCAATGAACTTGGTTAGTTGGTTTTGTATATGATAAATCATAGATCATGAAGTGGTTATCATGAGTTGTCGGTTGTTCTTTATGATACTGTAGAACGTAGGTTAACGAAACTAATTGAGCACAGTTTCGATAATAAAATTTCCAAACAAAAAATGTCGATGAATCACCAGCCATGTACTTCCCCAGCAAGAAATACGTTGTCGCTCTCCCTCCAAAGCCAATCGACCGTTTGCGCTAAAACTCAATATTTGACTTACATAGTGGCTTCTGAATCCTCACACTAAACTTTGTGTCGATACGTTCATTACATCGGCAGTTATCATGTCCACATCCTCAGCTATACGTTGCTGAACTCTCTATCTGGAGAAATTTCATATGTAGATTCAAAGCTGTCAGAAGACGACATCTGTGGATTTCCAGTCAAATCAGCCAAAGGAAATGGGGATTAGGGGGAGGATTAACACAAAAACTCGATAACTGCCGATGTAATGAATGTATCGATATGAAGTATTTCGATTAAATTCAAAACCCTATAACAATAGTACCTATTAATTTTTCACGAAATCGGTCGAAGTGAAGGTGCCATATAAATGCTCATATTAAGTTTTGTGTCAATATTATCATTACACCGGCAGTTATGGCGATATGTGAGTCGAATCCTGTTTTTCTGATCCTCCGTCTGCCCTTCGACCAATTTCGCAGAAAATTAGTAGGTGACATTCTTATGGGGTTTTGACTTTGAATATGAAAACTCGGGTCCTGGACTATTTACTAATATCGTGTAAACTCGGGCCTTAGACTATTACTCATATCGTGTAAACACGGGCCTTAGACAATTACTAATATCGTGTAAACTCGGGCCTTAGACTATTACTAATAACCCGACCCCCGAGGTATCTTGTAATCTGAGGTCCAAAGTATCTCCAGACAATCTCGGTGGGAATGTGATGGGTGGGAGGTGGTACAGTAAGTCTGAAATGAGGTTCACCCGACTTTAGTTAGCCCAGTTGGGACGAGCCCTCTAACCCCCCCTCTAACCCTCTAAGAAAACACATTTCCACCAATCCCCCCCCCCCCCCCCCCTGTAATTTCCCAGGAGAGAGTTGCTGGGTTTTCTTGTTTTTCATTTGCCCTCTTTCTTAAACTGGGTTAGTCCCCTTGCCTTCTTACGTTGGTCCATTTTCACACCTCTATCTTCAAGGTTTCATACAGTTTTCCCAGTTTCAAAACTATTTTTCGTAAAAGTTTTTTTTTTTAAATATATAAATGAAAAAAAAAAAAAATAAATAAATAAAATTCGTTTCATTAAAGACTATAAGTACAATTTCTGTTACTTTATATTTCAGCTTCATTAGAAAACGGCTGATTGAATTTCACGACACAAACTTGTAGACGTGTGATGTAGCGAAGGAATGGGAGACCAGAGAAGGGGCACAACTCAAAAACCCTAACAACTGTTGATGTAACGTGAAAATGGCCTAATTTAGACAACCTTGAAATATCCAGGAGGTTTCATAATACGATCAATCGTTGAAGAGTTATCAGTAATTTTACATTTCGCCCCCCCCCCCCCCCCCCCACACAATGCCCCTCTCTGCCTGAGATGCCACATAGTCTATACTGCTAGTTGCACGATCCTGGGAAGGCCCTTGAAATATCCAGGAGGTTTCATAATACGATCAATCGTTGAAGAGTTATCAGTAATTTTACATTTCGCCCCCCCCCCCCCCCCCCCCCCCACACACACACAATGCCCCTCTCTGCCTGAGATGCCACATAGCCTATACTGCTAGTTGCACGATCCTGGGAAGGCCCTTGAAATATCCAGGAGGTTTCATAATACGATCAATCGTTGAAGAGTTATCAGTAATTTTACATTTCGGCTCCCCCCCCCCCCCCCCCCCCCCCACACACAATGCCCCTCTCTGCCTGAGATGCCACATAGCCTATACTGCTAGTTGCACGATCCTGGGAAGGCCCTTCAAATTTCAAGAAAATACACCACAAAATTTGAAAAATAGGGGGATGTGGGGTCTATAATAAAATATAATATACCAAAATGAAGAACGGTGAAGCAAAACTAAGCTGAAGAGTACTTTACTTTTCCAGCTGTACGAAGTATACGGGAAGTTATGTAATCGGTCAGGAATTCGACGTTGAGTTTTCACCGGAATCACTTTTTTCCATTCCCAATTCCAAGAATGAAAAAAAAAAGTCTTATCTCTCTGTATTTTTATAAACACGATAACTCCCGGTAGAATTAATATATCGATTTGTGTATCCAGAATCCCATAAGAACGGCACCTATTAATTTTCAGTCAAATCGGGCAAAGGAAAGGAGGAGACGGAGAATTTAACACAAAAAACTCAATGACTGTAATTAATGTATCGACATAAAATTTAGTACAATGAGAAGATCCTGAGAAAGGCATATATCGATTTTAAATCAAATCGATGAATTGGTTTCGTATGGGGGAGAGTAACAACTTAGTTGATTAATTCGTACTGGGGAAGTACACTGCCGATGATTCACCGACGAATTTTTAAATATTTTCATAAGAAAAAAAATATATTTAAATATTATTATCATTTTCATTTGTATTATACATGGAGAGAAGTTTGCAGTATGCAGTAAGAATGCAAGTTGTCTATGCAACAGTGTCAAATCATAAAGGAGATGTTTTTATAGGGTTCCATCCCCCCCTCACTGCAGGGGCCTCTCTCGTGTCGGAGTAAAACAAACGTCTCTTGGGAGATGATGCGGAGTGGGGAAGGGGGCTTTTCCAGGAGAGAAAATACATTTTCCTGAAATATATATAAGTGGGGGGGCGCACCTAGCCGCAGTTTTACTGCCGGACAAATATATCCACAGAGGCCTCAGGGTTGTGTCTGCCTCACCTCAGACTGCGTTCTACAGGGTATCCAATTCCGCACAACATTGTTACCGCCCTAACAACAGTCTTGACACCGGTTTTTCTTATTATATTTGTTTTCTGGGAAATCGAAAAAGATAAAAAAAAAAAAAACACAGTAAAACGGAGAAAAAATAAACAATATTCGCTTGGCGCGGTACTCGCCGTTCATCTTGGAATTTCCTATTTATATTTAATTTTTAGAAGACAAAAAGAGGTCGGGGCATCATCGGCATTGTTTTACCACAGCGCAAAATTAATCAAGTAAATTTTTGCAATCTCTCTGAAACCAATATATCAAGTTGTTCGACTATTCTTAAAGAGGCCAATAGACACGCGAGCAACGAGCCGAACATTAGTCAGTGCGCATGCCTGGGGAATAGTGCGCAGGTGCTCGACGAACAAGGGAGGCTCGGGGTCTGCTCCACCTGTTGTCGGTTTTTTGACGAACCATCAAAGGAATGTTCGGCTCGGGCTGCGGTGTGTGTGGACTGGTACCAAGCCGAACCGTCCCGACTTGACCCGAGCACTGTTGTTTATAACCAATATTATAACCTTCTCAAATATTTAGGTTTTTGGAAGTGCACGTTCTTTTTTTTTTTTAATTAAATATATATTTAAATATTATTCAATAAATTATATTTTATTATGGCTTCTGAAGACTGGTCTCAGGAGCTTCATATTCAGTTTGCTCAGGCTATGAGACAGTACCCAGTCATATGGGATTTAAAACACAAATTACATTTTAATAAAATAAAGAGATTGGATGCTTGAGAGGAATTATTCAAACACTTTTCCTAAAAAAGTGTTCATTTTAAACAATTTACATGTAAAAATAAATTACGTATCATAATAAATTCGTATCCGTATTAATTGTACTACAAATATGTAAATTAATTACGTAAGTAGCTACCTACCTCGAGCATTTTCTGATTGAAGATTTTGAATAGTAATAAAATGATATACAAATAAACGTAAATTTGTTATCTGCAGGTTAACTTGTGCAGGTTATGTTCGTTAGTATGGTTGTGGAGCATCCAAATGCTCGGCTCGTCTCTGTTCGGCTTGGAGTGTGTTCGTTGAAAACTGAAAACGAGCCGAACAGTGCTCGCATGTCTGTACTAGCCTTAAGTGTCTTACTAAGGTACTTAATTATAAAATGGAAATATGCATTTACACTCTTTGTTATATTATTATTATCCTTATTATATTTATATATTTTTTATTTATTTTTTCTCTTTAATATTACTCTTCATTTTCTTCTCTTAATCAATATTATTACTTTCGTTTATTTCCCTATTTAAATTCATATTAACTTGATTTATATATTTTGTACTTTATTATAGCTTTGTGCCGATTTAACAATCAATGAATGTTCCGAAACGGAAGTACATAGACGTTGTTTTCTGGAGCCTCAAAAATTGTAATATTTTCAGATATAGATAAATGGGTGACCGTTGACCTCGAGTCCATCCTCCGCTGGCCAGATTCCTCTCTGCCTATCATCTGCATACGAATGGCTCCTGTTCGCTCTTCCTCCGTCTTCCTACATAATTAAGATACCCAGAACCATTCATTCCTTCGTGTCCTTCCTTTCTTTCACAATCCTTCTCCATTTTACTTTCTTCATCATCTCGTTTCACATTTGATATTCAACTTTGATAATATATACATTTTTTTTTGTCGTTCTTTTGATTGAAATCCAATCTCTCACAAATGATATAATTGAAAATCAAAAATATTTCAATTTTTTTTTTTTTTTTTACTTTCACAACTATATGAAGTATAGCAGAAGTTATGTAATAGGTTAAAAATTAGATGATGATTTTTTACTGGAATTTCATGTTTACCGATCTGTCCGTGGGAATTTTTTTACTTCCAGAGCCAGCTGTTCCAGAGGCAATCGGACGAACAACCCGTGGCGACCGGGAATCGCCACCAGTCCGTCACCGCTTTCTTCTGCTCTCGCCAGGAGGCCTATAAGCCGGTCTCCGTCACCAGCTGCCGCAGGTATGAGTTAATTATTATGATTCATGTCCGGGCTTTAACTATGAGGTCATATCGCCTGTTACCAAAGAGCTCTTTCGTCACTCTGGTGGACATGAGCCCGACTCTACTATGGGAGTTCTACATTTTGCCTACCCAGGTTTATTCACCGTACAGGCTCAGGTCCATCGCTTAACGTTCCAACTGAAGGACGGCGAGCTCAAGGTTTTTTTACCTCCCACATAAGCAACCTAAGGGCCTCGGGCGGATTTGGATCCCCTCTCCCAAGTATGGATCCGGTCCCGTGTATCCCACCGAGGTCTGGTCGTACCGTGGATATTCGAGGACTACATTTAGTATGATTCAGAGTCCTTAGTCAACTATTAGCTGGTTGTGGAGAAAGTTGATTAATTCGTGCTGGGGAGGTACACTGCTGGCGATTCACCGTTGCCTTTGCTGTCGGTAGATCTGAATATCTTCAAAGACGAGCTGACATCTCCAACCATTACTCTAACATGCACACAACCTCACTTGGCCACACTTTCGCCCGTTTTCCATTTGAGTATGCAAATCGTGCACAAAGATATTTATCAGTTTGTTATAATATTCTTTTTTTTTTCTTTAAATATTCATTATTCAAAACTTCCGTATAATTGAAACTATATTTCATGCTGGGAATTTATAATCTGTGTGCATTGTCCCAAGAATGCAATATGCATATTTTTACGTTATTACATGAAATTCTTCTGTTTCTTGTGTACTTTGTGTGTATTTATAGATAAGTTTATGTTTATGTATTCACATTATATTACACACACTATTCAAAGTATGTGGGAAGTTATGTAATCGGCCAGAAATATTAATTTTCCCGTGGATACTTTCAATTTTGTCATTTGTTATCGTATTCAGACAAGAAGACTTCCTAACCGTTTTCGATATATTAGTCAATTTACGTAAAAAAACAAAAACACATTTATTCACTTAAGACTTTATCTAAAAAGGCCACAACATTCTTTACGTCTATTATTTAAACCAGCCCCGCCGCAACATATATCAGTGCCCTAGGCGAAAATGTACTTTGCGCCCTCTTGTAATGAGAGAAAATTTCAATAATTAAAAAAAAAACTTCATAAAAAATGTTTTCAATGTTTAAATTTATTATAAAAAAAGAAAAAAATATATATACTATGTATAAAAAAATTATAAAAACAACATAATATGTTGTATCAATTTTTGGAAGAATTCAATTGTATTTGCCGGGCTTTAGCATTAGCAAATTCATCAATTACATCCTTGAAATTTATGTTGTTGGCCAGTTCGTTTTCTATTGCAAGAACAGCAGAGCCTGGAGTCTTTCTTGTGTCATAGTTGATCTTAAATATGTTTTTATTAATTTCAATTTGCTAAAACTTCTTTCGCAACTGGCTACTGATACTGGAATCGTTAAAAGTATACGTAACGCAATCCACAAGTTCGGGAATAAGTCGCAAGTATTAGTTTTTTTTTCAATTCTTTCTATCAAGGTCAAAGAGTCAACAACTCTTGTGCCCCTAACATCGAGGCGTTTAAGCGATCGCCCTTCCAGTCCCGCCGTTCCGGCGGGGCTGATTTGAACCAGCTCCGCTTCAAGAAATTCCAGGCTAAACCTCCACGTCGCCTAACAAGTCGCTGGCCTCGGGATCTTCAACGAATAATGGCTCTATTTAAGGAAGTGGCTGCCTTCTCCAAACTCTTTGTTCATGTTTTTACTTGTCCAGCTATACGAAGTATTAGGGAAGTTATGTAATCTGTAAAAAAATCTACGTTGAGTCTTCAACAGGGTATTTCATGTCTTCCGATTGTTTATCTGTGAACATGATAACTCTCTATTAATAAAAATGTAAGGTAGGCAAAATTTAGGACTCCCACAGTAGAGTCGGGCTCATGTCCATCAAAGTGACGAAAGAGAGCTCTGGTAGTAGGCGTTATGACCTCGTAGTTAAAGCCCGGGCAGGAGTCATAATAACGAACTATAAGTATAGTAAGCCCTCAACATTCGCTAATGCAACATTCAACGTACATACATATATCCATCCCATCCCTCCAACTTAATGGGGGCAAGGGAAACCGCGGTGGTTCGAGTGATCCCCCCTGCCTTCTCGCCCTGCCAATCACTGTCCAGCAGTGGAGGCAGGCCAACAAGGAAAGCAGAGTTGGAAGGTAAGAGGATTACATGAGGGGAGAAGCTGGTCATCACCGGCACTCCCTAAATATTGTTGCTAGATTACAGTAGCAGGTCTCTCGGCCAGCGCCGCCTCAGTCTTCGGGGGGGATTATCTGGATGGGAATGGAATGACAAGAGTCGAGCAACTGGATTGAGATGGAGCATTTTAATTTAGTAAGCATTTTGTCTAATGACTGAACCCAACCAACCCATATTATTTTAGTTATCATAAACAGATTGCATCCATTTTACCAAAAAATAAATTGAACAAATAAAATAATTTTACATATAAATTTTTTTATTTCTTGCTTCTTTTTCAGTGAACATGACAACGGACTGACAATGACGGACCCAATCAATGTTCACATCGAAATATTTGAACTCGATTTTCGAATCTCTGTTTAGGTATGATAATGATGTTGCCTAGGTGCCTAGATATATAAACTTTGAACTATACCAGGTAGAGAACTTCTGTCTAGCTACTAGCTTCGTTCTCAGTTTACGAGCAACCCCCCCCCCCCCCCCCCCCCCCCCCACATCCAATTTACCGACAAACTGTGTATACTTAACTCCTCTACTCTTTGCCCTCTCTACTCCCAATAGTCTTTCTGTTTACTCGGCTTCCCCACCCCCCCCCTCGACCACTACCAGTCTTCTGTTTACTCGGGAGGTTTTCCCGAGGAGCACTACTCGTAAATCGAGTTGGCCCTCACACGCCCCCACACAAATTGCACTCTTTGTTTCTCTGCTAGACAAATAGGATTATTTACAACTTTTACTTCTTCAAGTTTATACGAAGTATAAACGAAGTTACGTAATCGGTCAGAAATTCAATTTTCTGTTTTCATCAGAATAGCATGTTTTTCAAAAAAAAAATGTGAGACCATCAATGAAAAAAAAAAAGTTTGTCTGTGTCTGTCTGTCTGACTATGATAAAATGAATACAGCAGAGTCCAGCTAATCCGGGATTTTAAAAAAACCAATTAAAATTTAGTAAACTAAAAATTTAATTTAGTGAGCGGTAAGTACGAAAATAATTCAAAGAGAGGGTTTGACTTGACTTACTCAGTTGGCTACAAAGAAAAAGTGTCGACAAAGAAGACTAAATATTTACGCTAATATTTAAAAAAATATTTATCATGTGCATTTTACAGCAAATTCCCTTTAATCCGGATTTTCGGTGATCCGGACGGGGTCCGGATTAGCGGGACTCTACTGTATATCGGTATATTATATAAAATCAATCCCTATGTTTAGAGGCGCCGGTAGCTCAGTGGTATGCGTGCTTGTCTTCTGAGCTCAAGATGGTGGGTTCGAAACCCGACCGAGGCCCTTAGTTTATTTTATCTGGGAGGTAAAATAAACTTAAGCACGCCGTCCTTCGGATGGGACGTTAAGCGATGGTCCCGAGCCTATACGATTAGGGTAGGCAACATTTAGGACTCCTTCAGTAGAGTCGGGCTCATGTCCACCAGAGTGACGAAAGAGCGGTCTGGTAGTAGGCGATATGACCTCGTTGTTAAAGCCCGGGCATGAGTCATAAAACCTAACCTATTATCTAAAAGGGTTTAGAAATCATTGAGTAAGGACCAATTGATTTTCAGCCAAATCGGTCGATTGGTGTAGTTTTTTCGAGTTTAACGTCGCGTACTCAGGGACCTAAGCATTCAATGCTCTTATCCTTTACCTGTTCGCTCTACTGTCGGAGTCCGAAATTTTGCCCAGTCGAGTTACCTAAGATCTATTTACCTTCTTTAATGAATACCTGCATCGCTCAGGCTCAGGACCATAACGTTCCATCCGAAGGACAGCATGCTCAAGATTTCTTACCATCAAGATATATGTAAGGGCTTCCCTGAGCTCCTCTCTTTAAGACACCAGAGCTTCTTATTAAAGAAACTTTGCTTATTTTGTTAAAAAATAAAAAAAATAAAACTTGAAGTAGGTTCATTTAAATTCATTTAACTAATTATCCAATTAGTCTAATGGATATATTAAAGATGAGAGAGCAGGGTTTAAGAAATAAGAAACGTTTTGAAATGCAGATAGGTTAGATAAAACTCAGAAGTTAAAGAAATATATATTCAAACAAAAGGGGTTTATAATTAAAATTTAAATAATAACAGAAAATACTGAATTTAAATAGGAGACAGCCTCAGAAGATTGGATTATTTCAAGACGAGAGAGGGAAGCAAGTGTTCTTAATAACCTCTTCGTTTATGTCAGAAAGGAGGGGGTGGGATTTTGAATTTCCAGAGCTTTTCTTACCCTCTTCTTGATAATTGTTTTAATTTCCCCACCGGGGGTGAAGATTATTTTAAAATACTGCTACTTCTTGAGAGCGACTCTAGGCAAACGAATGATAGAGATATAGAACAGAACACAAAGAGAGGTGAGGATGGGGAGGAGGGGAGAAACGCAAGCGCAGTAAGTCAAATGAGAAATCTATAGTGATGCGCTTGCGCAAATATCTCCATCCTTTCCCCCGCCGCCCTATCCCCTCTCTTCTCTTTTCAACTCTGTTTCTCCTGTGTTGATGATATTTTTATCAAAAACTTTGTAGCTGAATGAACTTCCAAGAGGCTGGAACTTACATTAATGAGAAAATTTCAAGTTGCCAAGTTGCTACTTTGTACAGCTCGGAGGAAATTGTAAAGAAAATTATTTTTTAACAAGTAGTACAAATGAAAACTTACCTATATTGTCGATAGGCAAATATGGAGGCGCTGTTGTGTACACCTAGGGACCTAAGCATCCAATGCTCTTATCTCTTCCCTGTTAGCTCTATTGTGGGAGTCCTAAATTTTTTCTACCCAGGTTGTTAGTTGAATAATTTTACGACCCGCGAGATTTATCACAAATTTACAAAATATGTTATTTTTGTTTTTAGTGTTGTGTTTTGTAACAAATATATAAAAATTGATTTTTGTAACACTTAGGTCACAAAAGAAAAATTTTATAATTTGAGAAATCTGGCACAAAAAGTTGTGAGCGCTTTTGGATCAACTTACAACTGCGAGTTTCTTTCGTAAATAAAATTGGCCAAACATAAACGCTCGACCTTAACGGACGAACACCTGCAACATCAATTACGATGTGCAAATACACGCATTGAGATCGACTTGCAAAAGCTAAGTGAAAGAGTTGAGAAACAAATATCTCATTAATTAAATATTATTCGATCATTTCATTATTATCATTACGAGTGAAATACGCTGGGCCACACTGCTAGCGCCTTGCAACAGCAGACCCCACAGCTAGTACGTAATTAGAAACGCTGGGCATTACAGCTAGTAAATGTCTTATAGGTGCCTTGCAACTGCGAACCCCACAGATAGTATGTAGTTAGAACCACAGGGCATCACAGCTAGTATGAGTTTTGCAACGGCGGACCCCACAGCTAGTACCTACGAGTGAAATACGCTGGGCCACACTGCTAGCGCCTTGCAACAGCAGACCCCACAGCTAGTACGTAATTAGAAACGCTGGGCATTACAGCTAGTAAATGTCTTATAGGTGCCTTGCAACTGCGAACCCCACAGATAGTATGTAGTTAGAACCACAGGGCATCACAGCTAGTATGAGTTTTGCAACGGCGGACCCCACAGCTAGTACCTACGAGTGAAATACGCTGGGCCACACTGCTAGCGCCTTGCAACAGCAGACCCCACAGCTAGTACGTAATTAGAAACGCTGGGCATTACAGCTAGTAAATGTCTTATAGGTGCCTTGCAACTGCGAACCCCACAGATAGTATGTAGTTAGAACCACAGGGCATCACAGCTAGTATGAGTTTTGCAACGGCGGACCCCACAGCTAGTACCTACGAGTGAAATACGCTGGGCCACACTGCTAGCGCCTTGCAACAGCAGACCCCACAGCTAGTACGTAATTAGAAACGCTGGGCATTACAGCTAGTAAATGTCTTATAGGTGCCTTGCAACTGCGAACCCCACAGATAGTATGTAGTTAGAACCACAGGGCATCACAGCTAGTATGAGTTTTGCAACGGCGGACCCCACAGCTAGTACCTACGAGTGAAATACGCTGGGCCACACTGCTAGCGCCTTGCAACAGCAGACCCCACAGCTAGTACGTAATTAGAAACGCTGGGCATTACAGCTAGTAAATGTCTTATAGGTGCCTTGCAACTGCGAACCCCACAGATAGTATGTAGTTAGAACCACAGGGCATCACAGCTAGTATGAGTTTTGCAACGGCGGACCCCACAGCTAGTACCTACGAGTGAAATACGCTGGGCCACACTGCTAGCGCCTTGCAACAGCAGACCCCACAGCTAGTACGTAATTAGAAACGCTGGGCATTACAGCTAGTAAATGTCTTATAGGTGCCTTGCAACTGCGAACCCCACAGATAGTATGTAGTTAGAACCACAGGGCATCACAGCTAGTATGAGTTTTGCAACGGCGGACCCCACATCTAGTACCTACGAGTGAAATACGCTGGGCCACACTGCTAGCGCCTTGCAACAGCAGACCCCACAGCTAGTACGTAATTAGAAACGCTGGGCATTACAGCTAGTAAATGTCTTATAGGAGCCTTGCAACTGCGAACCCCACAGATAGTATGTAGTTAGAACCACAGGGCATCACAGCTAGTATGAGTTTTGCAACGGCGGACCCCACAGCTAGTACCTACGAGTGAAATACGCTGGGCCACACTGCTAGCGCCTTGCAACAGCAGACCCCACAGCTAGTACGTAATTAGAAACGCTGGGCATTACAGCTAGTAAATGTCTTATAGGTGCCTTGCAACTGCGAACCCCACAGATAGTATGTAGTTAGAACCACAGGGCATCACAGCTAGTATGAGTTTTGCAACGGCGGACCCCACAGCTAGTACCTACGAGTGAAATACGCTGGGCCACAATGCTAGCGCCTTGCAACAGCAGACCCCACAGCTAGTACGTAATTAGAAACGCTGGGCATTACAGCTAGTAAATGTCTTATAGGTGCCTTGCAACTGCGAACCCCACAGATAGTATGTAGTTAGAACCACAGGGCATCACAGCTAGTATGAGTTTTGCAACGGCGGACCCCACAGCTAGTACCTACGAGTGAAATACGCTGGGCCACACTGCTAGCGCCTTGCAACAGCAGACCCCACAGCTAGTACGTAATTAGAAACGCTGGGCATTACAGCTAGTAAATGTCTTATAGGTGCCTTGCAACTGCGAACCCCACAGATAGTATGTAGTTAGAACCACAGGGCATCACAGCTAGTATGAGTTTTGCAACGGCGGACCCCACAGCTAGTACCTACGAGTGAAATACGCTGGGCCACACTGCTAGCGCCCTGCAACAGCAGACCCCACAGCTAGTACGTAATTAGAAACGCTGGGCATTACAGCTAGTAAATGTCTTATAGGTGCCTTGCAACTGCGAACCCCACAGATAGTATGTAGTTAGAACCACAGGGCATCACAGCTAGTATGAGTTTTGCAACGGCGGACCCCACAGCTAGTACCTACGAGTGAAATACGCTGGGCCACACTGCTAGAGCCTTGCAACAGCAGACCCCACAGCTAGTACGTAATTAGAAACGCTGGGCATTACAGCTAGTAAATGTCTTATAGGTGCCTTGCAACTGCGAACCCCACAGATAGTATGTAGTTAGAACCACAGGGCATCACAGCTAGTATGAGTTTTGCAACGGCGGACCCCACAGCTAGTACCTACGAGTGAAATACGCTGGGCCACACTGCTAGCGCCTTGTAACAGCAGACCCCACAGCTAGTACGTAATTAGAAACGCTGGGCATTACAGCTAGTAAATGTCTTATAGGTGCCTTGCAACTGCGAACCCCACAGATAGTATGTAGTTAGAACCACAGGGCATCACAGCTAGTATGAGTTTTGCAACGGCGGACCCCACAGCTAGTACCTACGAGTGAAATACGCTGGGCCACACTGCTAGCGCCTTGCAACAGCAGACCCCACAGCTAGTACGTAATTAGAAACGCTGGGCATTACAGCTAGTAAATGTCTTATAGGTGCCTTGCAACAGCGAACCCCACATATAGTATGTAGTTAGAACCACAGGGCATCACAGCTAGTATGAGTTTTGCAACGGCGGACCCCACAGCTAGTACCTACGAGTGAAATACGCTGGGCCACACTGCTAGCGCCTTGCAACAGCAGACCCCACAGCTAGTACGTAATTAGAAACGCTGGGCATTACAGCTAGTAAATGTCTTATAGGTGCCTTGCAACAGCGAACCCAACAGCCAGTACATAGTTAGGAACGCTGGGGCTGAGCACTACAGCTAGTAAGTACCTTGCAACAGCGGACCCCACAGCTAGTACGATATTAGGAACGCTGGACATCACAGCTAGTAAATGTCTTGCAACAGTGAACCCCACAGCGAATACATAGTTACTACTACTACATGTGAAATTCATGACAATCCGATTCATGACAATACGACCAACCGTTAATGAGCTAACTCTATATGTATATTTAGCCCCCCCCACAACCCTCCTTCCTGTTCAAAATTTTGGGCCGTCACACACCTAATATTTCTAGTTGACCTTTAGGAATACTACATGTGAAATTTCATGACAATTCGAACATTAGTTAATGAGTTAGCACTATTTATATACGTAGGCCCCCCTTACAACCCCCCCCCTCCCGATCAAAACTTTGGAACGCCACACACCTTATTTTTCTTTTTGGCCTTCAGGAATACTCCATGTGAAATTTCGTGACAATCCGACCAACCGTTAAAGAGTTAGCTCTATATTTATACTTAGGCCCCCCACAACCCCCCCTCCCGTTCAAAACTTTGGGACGCCACACACCTTTTTTTCCTATTTGGCTTTTAAAAATACTACATGTGAAATTTCATGACGATTCGCCCATTAGTTAATGAGTTAGCTCTATATTTATACTTAGGCCCCCCAACTACCCCCCCCTCCCGTAAAAAATTTTGAGCCGTCACACCGCCTATTTTTCTATTTGGTCTTCAGGAATACTCCATGTGAAATTTCGTGACAATCCGACCAACCGTTAAAGAGTTAGCTCTATATTTATACTTAGGCCCCCCCACAACCCCCCCTCCCGTTCAAAACTTTGGGACGCCACACACCTTTTTTTCCTATTTGGCTTTTAAAAATACTACATGTGAAATTTCATGACGATTCGCCCATTAGTTAATGAGTTAGCTCTATATTTATACTTAGGCCCCCCCACAACCCCCCCTCCCGTTCAAAACTTTGGGACGCCACACACCTTTTTTTCCTATTTGGCTTTTAAAAATACTACATGTGAAATTTCATGACGATTCGCCCATTAGTTAATGAGTTAGCTCTATTTTATACTTAGGCCCCCCCACTACCCCCCCTCCCGTAAAAAATTTTGAGCCGTCACACCGCCTATTTTTTTATTTGGTCTTCAGGAATACTACATGTGAAACTTCGTGACAATGCGACCAACTGTTAAAGAGTTAGCTCTATATTTATACTTAGGCCCCCCCACAACCCCCCCTCCCGTTCAAAACTTTGGGACGCCACACACCTTATTTTTCTATTTGGCCTTCAGGAATACTCCATGTGAAATTTCGTGACAATCCGACCAACCGTTAAAGAATTAGCTCTATATTTATACTTAGGCCCCCCCACAACCCCCCCTCCCGTTCAAAACTTTGGGACACCACACACCTTTTTTTCCTATTTGGCTTTTAAAAATACTACGTGAAATTTCATGACGATTCGCCCATTAGTTAATGAGTTAGCTCTATATTTATACTTAGGCCCCCCCACAACCCCCCCTCCCGTTCAAAACATTGGGACGCCACACACCTTATTTTTCTATTCGGCCTTCAAGAATACTCCATGTGAAATTTCCTGACAATCCGACCAACCGTTAAAGAATTAGCTCTATATTTATACTTAGGCCCCCCCACTACCCCCCTCCCGTAAAAAATTTTAAGCCGTCACACCGCCTATTTTTTTTATTTGGTCTTCAGGAATACTACATGTGAAACGTCGTGACAATCCGACCAACTGTTAAAGAGTTAGCTCTATATTTATACTTAGGCCCCCCCACAACCCCCCCTCCCGTTCAAAACTTTGGGACGCCACACACCTTTTTTTCCTGTTTGGCTTTTAAAAATACTACGTGTGAAATTTCATGACAATTTGACCATTAGTTAATGAGTTAGCACTATTTATATACTTAGGCCCCCCTTACAACCCCCCCTCCCGATCAAAATTTTGGGACGCCACATAGCCTATTATTCAATCGGGCTCAAAAGAATGCTACATGGGAAGTTTCATAAAAATCCGTCCAGCGGTTTGGGCGTGATGCTGGAACAAACATACATACATACATACATACATACATACATACATACATACATACAAACAAACATACAAACAAACAAACAAACCCCGTTTCAGCTTTATTAATATAGATTATATCACAATGTACACAAGTTTTAATTTGTGTTCATATCTATACATACATCTTTTTTTTTTTGGCATTTTTCTTCCATAGTGGATCGGTGTCACCATATTTAAAGTCAGTCTGAACGTTGTGCTGACGTTGGCATAATCCGAAACCAGCACACTCTATGGCTCTGTCAGTTAACAAATATTAAATCTATAAACCGTTGAAAAGCAAGAAATTTGAAGAATGGAGTCTACCGAGCTCAGGATCGCCACTTAGAAATCTAGCTGAGGCACTTAGGTCAGATGTTTTAATCGGGAAGTTAAAAATAACTTTGAGCACTTCGTCCTTCGGATGGGACATTAAGCGATGATCCAGGGCTTTTTCGAATGTGAGGTACTCGATAATGAGACGTATGTTATGCAAATAAACCTGGGTAGGTCAATTTCCACTTAGGTTGAAAGCATTGAGCACGTCGTCCTTCGGATGGGACTTTCCGGATATATCTGAAACTGTAGTATCAGTTTTAACAATTATTAAGCCTATAAACCGTTAAATAGCGCGAATTTTTTGAAAAACGTTTTTATTTTGATTTTTGTGTAGGATTCAGATAATCCGGTCGTTCTCTATCAGTTTTAACAAATATTAAATCTATAAACCGTTAAAAAGCGAGAAATTTCAAGAATGGAGTCTACCGAGCTCAGGATCGCCACTTAGAAATCTAGTTGAGGCACTTAGGTCAGATGTTTTAATCGGGAAGCTAAAAATAACTTTGAGCACGTCGTCCTTCGGATGGGACATTAAGCAATGATCCAGGGCTTTTTCGAATGTGAGGTACTCGATAATGAGACGTATGTTATGTAAATAAACCTGGGTAGGTGAAATATCACTTAGGTTGAAAATAGCCTTGAGCACGTCGTCCTTCGGATGGGACTTTCCGGATAAATCTGAATCTGTCGTATCAGTTTTAACAATTATTAAGCCTATAAACCGTTAAATAGCGCAAATTTTTTGAAAAACATTTTTATTTTGATTTTTGTGTAGGATTCAGATAATCCGGTCGTTCTCTATCAGTTTTAACAAATATTTAATCTATAAACCGTTAAAAACCGAGAAATTTGAAGAATGGTGTCTACCGAGCTCAGGATCGCCACTTAGAAATCTAGCTGAGGCACTTAGGTCAGATGTTTTAATCGGGAAGTTAAAAAACACATTGAGCACGTCGTCCTTCGGATGGGACTTTAAGCGATGATCCAGGGCTTTTTCGAATGTGAGGTACTCGATAATGAGACGTATGTTATGTAAATAAACCTGGGTAGGTGAAATTTCACTTAGGTTGAAAATAGCCTTGAGCACGTCGTCCTTCGGATGGGACTTTCCGGATAAATCTGAATCTGTCGTATCAGTTTTAACAATTATTAAGCCTATAAACCGTTAAATAGCGCAAACTTTTTGAAAAACATTTTTATTTTGATTTTTGTGTAGGATTCAGATAATCCGGTCGTTCTCTATCAGTTTTAACAAATATTAAATCTATAAACCGTTAAAAAGCGAGAAATTTCAAGAATGGAGTCTACCGAGCTCAGGATCGCCACTTAGAAATCTAGTTGAGGCACTTAGGTCAGATGTTTCAATCGGGAAGTTAAAAAACACTTTGAGCACGTCGTCCTTCGGATGGGACTTTAAGCGATGATCCAGGGCTTTTTCGAATGTGAGGTACTCGATAATGAGACGTATGTTATGTAAATAAACCTGGGTAGGTGAAATATCACTTAGGTTGAAAATAGCCTTGAGCACGTCGTCCTTCGGATAGGACTTTCCGGATAAATCTGAATCTCTCGTATCAGTTTTAACAATTATTAAGCCTATAAACCGTTAAATAGCGCAAATTTTTTGAAAAACATTTTTATTTTGATTTTTGTGTAGGATTCAGATAATCCGGTCGTTCTCTATCAGTTTTAACAAATATTAAATCTATAAACCGTTAAAAAGCGAGAAATTTCAAGAATGGAGTCTACCGAGCTCAGAATCGCCACTTAGAAATCTAGTTGAGGCACTTAGGTCAGATGTTTCAATCGGGAAGTTAAAAAACACTTTGAGCACGTCGTCCTTCGGATGGGACTTTAAGCGATGATCCAGGGCTTTTTCGAATGTGAGGTACTCGATAATGAGACGTATGTTATGTAAATAAACCTGGGTAGGTGAAATTTCACTTAGGTTGAAAATAGCCTTGAGCACGTCGTCCTTCGGATGGGACTTTCCGGATAAATCTGAATCTGTCGTATCAGTTTTAACAATTATTAAGCCTATAAACCGTTAAATAGCGCAAACTTTTTGAAAAACATTTTTATTTTGATTTTTGTGTAGGATTCAGATAATCCGGTCGTTCTCTATCAGTTTTAACAAATATTAAATCTATAAACCGTTAAAAAGCGAGAAATTTCAAGAATGGAGTCTACCGAGCTCAGGATCGCCACTTAGAAATCTAGTTGAGGCACTTAGGTCAGATGTTTCAATCGGGAAGTTAAAAAACACTTTGAGCACGTCGTCCTTCGGATGAGACTTTAAGCGATGATCCAGGGCTTTTTCGAATGTGAGGTACTCAATAATGAGACGTATGTTATGTAAATAAACCTGGGTAGGTGAAATATCACTTAGGTTGAAAATAGCCTTGAGCACGTCGTCCTTCGGATAGGACTTTCCGGATAAATCTGAATCTCTCGTATCAGTTTTAACAATTATTAAGCCTATAAACCGTTAAATAGCGCAAATTTTTTGAAAAACATTTTTATTTTGATTTTTGTGTAGGATTCAGATAATCCGGTCGTTCTCTATCAGTTTTAACAAATATTAAATCTATAAACCGTTAAAAAGCGAGAAATTTCAAGAATGGAGTCTACCGAGCTCAGAATCGCCACTTAGAAATCTAGTTGAGGCACTTAGGTCAGATGTTTCAATCGGGAAGTTAAAAAACACTTTGAGCACGTCGTCCTTCGGATGGGACTTTAAGCGATGATCCAGGGCTTTTTCGAATGTGAGGTACTCGATAATGAGACGTATGTTATGTAAATAAACCTGGGTAGGTGAAATTTCACTTAGGTTGAAAATAGCCTTCAGCACGTCGTCCTTCGGATGGGACTTTCCGGATAAATCTGAATCTGTCGTATCAGTTTTAACAATTATTAAGCCTATAAACCGTTAAAAAGCGCAAACTTTTTGAAAAACATTTTTATTTTGATTTTTGTGTAGGATTCAGATAATCCGGTCGTTCTCTATCAGTTTTAACCAATATTAAATCTATAAACCGTTAAAAAGCGAGAAATTTCAAGAATGGAGTCTACCGAGCTCAGGATCGCCACTTAGAAATCTAGTTGAGGCACTTAGGTCAGATGTTTCAATCGGGAAGTTAAAAAACACTTTGAGCACGTCGTCCTTCGGATGAGACTTTAAGCGATGATCCAGGGCTTTTTCGAATGTGAGGTACTCAATAATGAGACGTATGTTATGTAAATAAACCTGGGTAGGTGAAATATCACTTAGGTTGAAAATAGCCTTGAGCACGTCGTCCTTCGGATAGGACTTTCCGGATAAATCTGAATCTCTCGTATCAGTTTTAACAATTATTAAGCCTATAAACCGTTAAATAGCGCAAATTTTTTGAAAAACATTTTTATTTTGATTTTTGTGTAGGATTCAGATAATCCGGTCGTTCTCTATCAGTTTTAACAAATATTAAATCTATAAACCGTTAAAAAGCGAGAAATTTCAAGAATGGAGTCTACCGAGCTCAGAATCGCCACTTAGAAATCTAGTTGAGGCACTTAGGTCAGATGTTTCAATCGGGAAGTTAAAAAACACTTTGAGCACGTCGTCCTTCGGATGGGACTTTAAGCGATGATCCAGGGCTTTTTCGAATGTGAGGTACTCGATAATGAGACGTATGTTATATAAATAAACCTGGTTAGGTGAAATTTCACTTAGGTTGAAAATAGCCTTGAGCACGTCGTCCGTCGGATGGGACTTTTCGGATATATCTGATTCTGTCGTATCAGTTTTAACAATTATTAAGCCTATAAACCGTTAAATAGCGCAAACTTTTTGAAAAACATTTTTATTTTGATTTTTGTGTAGGATTCAGATAATCCGGTCGTTCTCTATCAGTTTTAACAAATATTAAATCTATAGCAGTTATACCCGGCGTTGCCCGGGGAACTTTGATTTTTCTCCCAATATCTTCTATAACGCTATTCAGTTCCTCGACAGTACATTCATGATGTTATAATTTTCAATTATTCATACGGAATAAGGCTTATAGTCCTTCAGCTGTTGTAACGCTAGTAAGTTTTTAGGACCCCTGGGCACCACAGCTAGTATGCGCCTTTCAACGGCGGAAGCCACACCTAGTGAATACTTAGCATCGCTGGACGTCCTAGTCAGTGCGTACTTAAGAACGTTTGTGACCACAGCTAGTATGTGGCTTGCAACGCTGTGCACCACAGCTTGTACGTAGTAGGGAATGCTGGGCATCATAGCTAGTATGTGCCTTGCGACGGCGCACCCAACAGCTAGTACGTAGTTAGGAACGCTGGTCACCACAGCTAGTATGTACCTCGCAACAGCGGACCCCACAGCTAGTACGAAGTTAGGAACGCTGGGCATCACAGCTATTAAGTGCCTTGCAACAGCGGACCCCACAGCTAGTATGTAGTTAAATACGCTGGGCATTACAGTTAGTAAGTGCTTTGCAACAGCGAACTTCACAGCTAGTACATAGTTAGGAACGCTGGGCACTACAGCTAGTAAATGCCTTGCAACAACGGACCCCACAGCTAGTACGAAGTTAGGAACGCTGGGCACTACAGCTAGTAAATGCCTTGCAACAACGGACCCCACAGCTAGTACGATATTAGGAACCCTGGGCATCACAGCTAGTATGCTTTTGCAACGACGGACCCCACAGCTAGTACGTAATTAGGAACGCTGGGCCCTACAGGTAGTAGGTGCCTTGCAACTGCGAACCCCACAGATAGTATGTAGTTAGAACCACAGGGCATCACAGCTAGTATGAGTTTTGCAACGGCGGACCCCACAGCTAGTACCTACGAGTGAAATACGCTGGGCCACACTGTTAGCGCCTTGCAACAGCAGACCCCACAGCTAGTACGTAATTAGAAACGCTGGGCATTACAGCTAGTAAATGTCTTATAGGTGCCTTGCAACAGGGAACCCCACAGCCAGTACATAGTTAGGAACGCTGGGGCTGAGCACTACAGCTAGTAAGTACCTTGCAACAGCGGACCCCACAGCTAGTACGATATTAGGAACGCTGGACATCACAGCTAGTAAATGTCTTGCAACAGTGAACCCCACAGCGAATACATAGTTACTACTACTACATGTGAAATTCATGACAATCCGATTCATGACAATACGACCAACCGTTAATGAGCTAACTCTATATGTATATTTAGCCCCCCCCACAACCCTCCTTCCTGTTCAAAATTTTGGGCCGTCACACACCTAATATTTCTATTTGACCTTTAGGAATACTACATGTGAAATTTCATGACAATTCGAACATTAGTTAATGAGTTAGCACTATTTATATACGTAGGCCCCCCTTACAACCCCCCCTCCCGATCAAAACTTTGGAACGCCACACACCTTATTTTTCTTTTTGGCCTTCAGGAATACTACATGTGAAATTTCGTGACAATCCGACCAACCGTTAAAGAGTTAGCTCTATATTTATACTTAGGCCCCCCACAACCCCCCCTCCCGTTCAAAACTTTGGGACGCCACACACCTTTTTTTCCTATTTGGCTTTTAAAAATACTACATGTGAAATTTCATGACGATTCGCCCATTAGTTAATGAGTTAGCTCTATATTTATACTTAGGCCCCCCAACTACCCCCTCCTCCCGTAAAAAAGTTTGAGCCGTCACACCGCCTATTTTTCTATTTGGTCTTCAGGAATACTCCATGTGAAATTTCGTGACAATCCGACCAACCGTTAAAGAGTTAGCTCTATATTTATACTTAGGCCCCCCCACAACCCCCCCTCCCGTTCAAAACTTTGGGACGCCACACACCTTTTTCTCCTATTTGGCTTTTAAAAATACTACATGTGAAATTTCATGACGATTCGCCCATTAGTTAATGAGTTAGCTCTATATTTATACTTAGGCCCCCCCACTACCCCCCCTCCCGTAAAAAATTTTGAGCCGTCACACCGCCTATTCTTTTATTTGGTCTTCAGGAATACTACATGTGAAACTTCGTGACAATGCGACCAACTGTTAAAGAGTTAGCTCTATATTTATACTTAGGCCCCCCCACAACGCCCCCTCCCGTTCAAAACTTTGGGACGCCACACACCTTATTTTTCTATTTGGCCTTCAGGAATACTCCATGTGAAATTTCGTGACAATCCGACCAACCGTTAATGAGCTAGCTCTATATTTATATTTAGGCCCCCCTCAACCCCCCCTCCCGATCAAAACTTTGGAACGCCACACACCTTATTTTTCTTTTTGGCCTTCAGGAATACTCCATGTGAAATTTCGTGTCAATCCGACCAACCGTTAAAGAGTTAGCTCTATATTTATACTTAGGCCCCCCACAACCCCCCCTCCCGTTCAAAACTTTGGGACACCACACACCTTTTTTTCCTATTTGGCTTTTAAAAATACTACATGTGAAATTTCATGACGATTCGCCCATTAGTTAATGAGTTAGCTCTATATTTATACTTAGGCCCCCCCACTACCCCCCCTCCCGTAAACAATTTTGAGCCGTCACACCGCCTATTTTTTTATTTGGTCTTCAGGAATACTACATGTGAAACTTCGTGACAATGCGACCAACTGTTAAAGAGTTAGCTCTATATTTATACTTAGGCCCCCCACAACCCCCCCCTCCCGTTCAAGACTTTGGGACGCCACACACCTTATTTTTCTATTTGGCCTTCAGGAATACTCCATGTGAAATTTCGTGACAATCCGACCAACCGTTAAAGAATTAGCTCTATATTTATACTTAGGCCCCCCCACAACCCCCCCTCCCGTTCAAAACTTTGGGACACCACACACCTTTTTTCCTATTTGGCTTTTAAAAATACTACGTGAAATTTCATGACGATTCGCCCATTAGTTAATGAGTTAGCTCTATATTTATACTTAGGCCCCCCCACAACCCCCCCTCCCGTACAAAACTTTGGGACGCCACACACCTTTTTTTCCTATTTGGCTTTTAAAAATACTACGTGAAATTTCATGACGATTCGCCCATTAGTTAATGAGTTAGGTCTATATTTATACTTAGGCCCCCCCACAACCCCCCCTCCCGTACAAAACTTTGGGACGCCACACACCTTTTTTTCCTATTTGGCTTTTAAAAATACTACGTGAAATTTCATGACGATTCGCCCATTAGTTAATGAGTTAGCTCTATATTTATACTTAGGCCCCCCCACAACCCCCCCTCCCGTTCAAAACTTTGGGACGCCACACACCTTTTTTTCCTATTTGGCTTTTAAAAAGACTACGTGTGAAATTTCATGACAATTCGCCCATTAGTTAATGAGTTAGCACTATTTATATACTTAGGCCCCCCCACAACCCCCCCTCCCGTTCAAAACTTTGGGACGCCACACACCTTTTTTTCCTATTTGGCTTTTAAAAATACTACGTGAAATTTCATGACGATTCGCCCATTAGTTAATGAGTTAGCTCTATATTTATACTTAGGCCCCCCCACAACCCCCCCTCCCGTACAAAACTTTGGGACGCCACACACCTTTTTTTCCTATTTGGCTTTTAAAAAGACTACGTGTGAAATTTCATGACAATTCGCCCATTAGTTAATGAGTTAGCACTATTTATATACTTAGGCCCCCCTTACAACCCTCCCTCCCGATCAAAATTTTGGGACGCCACATAGCCTATTATTCAATCGGGCTCAAAAGAATGCTACATGGGAAGTTTCATAAAAATCCGTCCAGCGGTTTGGGCGTGATGCTGGAACAAACATACATACATACATACATACATACATACATACATACATACATACATACATACAAACAAACAAACCCCGTTTCAGCTTTATTAATATAGATTATATCACAATGTACACAAGTTTTAATTTGTGTTCATATCTATACATACATCTTTTTTTTTTTGGCATTTTTCTTCCATAGTGGATCGGTGTCACCATATTTAAAGTCAGTCTGAACGTTGTGCTGACGTTGGCATAATCCGAAACCAGCACACTCTATGGCTCTGTCAGTTAACAAATATTAAATCTATAAACCGTTAAAAAGCGAGAAATTTGAAGAATGGAGTCTACCGAGCTCAGGATCGCCACTTAGAAATCTAGTTGAGGCACTTAGGTCAGATGTTTCAATCGGGAAGTTAAAAAACACTTTGAGCACGTCGTCCTTCGGATGAGACTTTAAACGATGATCCAGGGCTTTTTCGAATGTGAGGTACTCAATAATGAGACGTATGTTATGTAAATAAACCTGGGTAGGTGAAATATCACCTAGGTTGAAAATAGCCTTGAGCACGTCGTCCTTCGGATGGGACTTTCCGGATAAATCTGAATCTCTCGTATCAGTTTTAATAATTATTAAGCCTATAAACTGTTAAATAGCGCAAATTTTTTGAAAAACATTTTTATTTTGATTTTTGTGTAGGATTCAGATAATCCGGTCGTTCTCTATCAGTTTTAACAAATATTAAATCTATAAACCGTTAAAAAGCGAGAAATTTCAAGAATGGAGTCTACCGAGCTCAGGATCGCCACTTAGAAATCTAGTTGAGGCACTTAGGTCAGATGTTTCAATCGGGAAGTTAAAAAACACTTTGAGCACGTCGTCCTTCGGATGGGACATTAAGCGATGATCCAGGGCTTTTTCGAATGTGAGGTACTCGATAATGAGACGTATGTTATGCAAATAAACCTGGGTAGGTCAATTTCCACTTAGGTTGAAAGCCTTGAGCACGTCGTCCTTCGGATGGGACTTTCCGGATATATCTGAAACTGTAGTATCAGTTTTAACAATTATTAAGCCTATAAACCGTTAAATAGCGCGAATTTTTTGAAAAACGTTTTTATTTTGATTTTTGTGTAGGATTCAGATAATCCGGTCGTTCTCTATCAGTTTTAACAAATATTAAATCTATAAACCGTTAAAAAGCGAGAAATTTCAAGAATGGAGTCTACCGAGCTCAGGATCGCCACTTAGAAATCTAGTTGAGGCACTTAGGTCAGATGTTTTAATCGGGAAGCTAAAAATAACTTTGAGCACGTCGTCCTTCGGATGGGACATTAAGCAATGATCCAGGGCTTTTTCGAATGTGAGGTACTCGATAATGAGACGTATGTTATGTAAATAAACCTGGGTAGGTGAAATATCACTTAGGTTGAAAATAGCCTTGAGCACGTCGTCCTTCGGATGGGACTTTCCGGATATATCTGAATCTGTAGTATCAGTTTTAACAATTATTAAGCCTATAAACCGTTAAATAGCGCGAATTTTTTGAAAAACGTTTTCATTTTGATTTTTGTGTAGGGTTCAGATAATCCGGTCGTTCTCTATCAGTTTTAACAAATATTTAATCTATAAACCGTTAAAAAGCGAGAAATTTGAAGAATGGAGTCTACCGAGCTCAGGATCGCCACTTACAAATCTAGCTGAGGCACTTAGGTCAGATGTTTTAATCGGGAAGTGAAAAATAACTATGAGCACGTCGTCCTTCGGATGGGACTTTAAGCGATGTTCCAGGACTTTTTCGAATGTGAGGTACTCGATAATGAGACGTATGTTATGTAAATAAACCTGGGTAGGTGAAATATCACTTAGGTTGAAAATAGCCTTGAGCACGTCGTCCTTCGGATGGGACTTTCCGGATAAATCTGAATCTCTCGTATCAGTTTTAATAATTATTAAGCCTATAAACTGTTAAATAGCGCAAATTTTTTGAAAAACATTTTTATTTTGATTTTTGTGTAGGATTCAGATAATCCGGTCGTTCTCTATCAGTTTTAACAAATATTAAATCTATAAACCGTTAAAAAGCGAGAAATTTCAAGAATGGAGTCTACCGAGCTCAGGATCGCCACTTAGAAATCTAGTTGAGGCACTTAGGTCAGATGTTTCAATCGGGAAGTTAAAAAACACTTTGAGCACGTCGTCCTTCGGATGGGACTTTAAGCGATGATCCAGGGCTTTTTCGAATGTGAGGTACTCGATAATGAGACGTATGTTATGTAAATAAACCTGGGTAGGTGAAATATCACTTAGGTTGAAAATAGCCTTGAGCACGTCGTCCTTCGGATGGGACTTTCCGGATAAATCTGAATCTGTCGTATCAGTTTCAACAATTATTAAGCCTATAAACCGTTAAATAGCGCAAATTTTTTGAAAAACATTTTTATTTTGATTTTTGTGTAGGATTCAGATAATCCGGTCGTTCTCTATCAGTTTTAACAAATATTAA
Source organism: Aradus depressus (assembly GCA_963662175.1). NCBI lineage: Eukaryota > Metazoa > Arthropoda > Insecta > Hemiptera > Aradidae > Aradus > Aradus depressus. The sequence continues at coordinate 35,402,977 of OY759223.1, forward strand.
ATCTATAAACCGTTAAAAAGCGAGAAATTTGAAGAATGGAGTCTACCGAGCTCAGGATCGCCACTTACAAATCTAGCTGAGGCACTTAGGTCAGATGTTTTAATCGGGAAGTGAAAAATAACTATGAGCACGTCGTCCTTCGGATGGGACTTTAAGCGATGTTCCAGGACTTTTTCGAATGTGAGGTACTCGATAATGAGACGTATGTTATGTAAATAAACCTGGGTAGGTGAAATTTCACTTAGGTTGAAAATAGCCTTGAGCACGTCGTCCTTCGGATGGGACTTTCCGGATAAATCTGAATCTGTCGTATCAGTTTTAACAATTATTAAGCCTATAAACCGTTAAATAGCGCAAATTTTTTGAAAAACATTTTTATTTTGATTATTGTGTAGGATTCAGATAATCCGGTCGTTCTCTATCAGTTTTAACAAGTATTAAATCTATAAACCGTTAAAAAGCGAGAAATTTCAAGAATGGAGTCTACCGAGCTCAGGATCGCCACTTAGAAATCTAGTTGAGGCACTTAGGTCAGATGTTTCAATCGGGAAGTTAAAAAACACTTTGAGCACGTCGTCCTTCGGATGGGACTTTAAGCGATGATCCAGGGCTTTTTCGAATGTGAGGTACTCGATAATGAGACGTATGTTATGTAAATAAACCTGGGTAGGTGAAATTTCACTTAGGTTGAAAATAGCCTTGAGCACGTCGTCCTTCGGATGGGACTTTCCGGATAAATCTGAATCTGTCGTATCAGTTTTAACAATTATTAAGCCTATAAACCGTTAAATAGCGCAAATTTTTTGAAAAACATTTTTATTTTGATTATTGTGTAGGATTCAGATAATCCGGTCGTTCTCTATCAGTTTTAACAAGTATTAAATCTATAAACCGTTAAAAAGCGAGAAATTTCAAGAATGGAGTCTACCGAGCTCAGGATCGCCACTTAGAAATCTAGTTGAGGCACTTAGGTCAGATGTTTCAATCGGGAAGTTAAAAAACACTTTGAGCACGTCGTCCTTCGGATGGGACTTTAAGCGATGATCCAGGGCTTTTTCGAATGTGAGGTACTCGATAATGAGACGTATGTTATGTAAATAAACCTGGGTAGGTGAAATATCACTTAGGTTGAAAATAGCCTTGAGCACGTCGTCCTTCGGATGGGACTTTCCGGATAAATCTGAATCTTTCGTATCAGTTTTAACAATTATTAAGCCTATAAACCGTTAAATAGCGCAAATTTTTTGAAAAACATTTTTATTTTAATTTTTGTGTAGGATTCAGATAATCCGGTCGTTCTCTATCAGTTTTAACAAATATTAAATCTATAAACCGTTAAAAAGCGAGAAATTTCAAGAATGGAGTCTACCGAGCTCAGGATCGCCACTTAGAAATCTAGCTGAGGCACTTAGGTCAGATGTTTCAATCGGGAAGTTAAAAAAAAAAAATGAGCACGTCGTCCTTCGGATGGGACTTTAAGCGATGATCCAGGGCTTTTTCGAATGTGAGGTACTCGATAATGAGACGTATGTTATGTAAATAAACCTGGGTAGGTGAAATTTCACTTAGGTTGAAAATAGCCTTGAGCACGTCGTCCTTCGGATGGGACTTTCCGGATAAATCTGAATCTGTCGTATCAGTTTTAACAATTATTAAGCCTATAAACCGTTAAATAGCGCAAATTTTTTGAAAAACATTTTTATTTTGATTATTGTGTAGGATTCAGATAATCCGGTCGTTCTCTATCAGTTTTAACAAGTATTAAATCTATAAACCGTTAAAAAGCGAGAAATTTCAAGAATGGAGTCTACCGAGCTCAGGATCGCCACTTAGAAATCTAGTTGAGGCACATAGGTCAGATGTTTCAATCGGGAAGTTAAAAAACACTTTGAGCACGTCGTCCTTCGGATGGGACTTTAAGCGATGATCCAGGGCTTTTTCGAATGTGAGGTACTCGATAATGAGACGTATGTTATGTAAATAAACCTGGGTAGGTGAAATATCACTTAGGTTGAAAATAGCCTTGAGCACGTCGTCCTTCGGATGGGACTTTCCGGATAAATCTGAATCTTTCGTATCAGTTTTAACAATTATTAAGCCTATAAACCGTTAAATAGCGCAAATTTTTTGAAAAACATTTTTATTTTAATTTTTGTGTAGGATTCAGATAATCCGGTCGTTCTCTATCAGTTTTAACAAATATTAAATCTATAAACCGTTAAAAAGCGAGAAATTTCAAGAATGGAGTCTACCGAGCTCAGGATCGCCACTTAGAAATCTAGCTGAGGCACTTAGGTCAGATGTTTCAATCGGGAAGTTAAAAAAAAAAAATGAGCACGTCGTCCTTCGGATGGGACTTTAAGCGATGATCCAGGGCTTTTTCGAATGTGAGGTACTCGATAATGAGACGTATGTTATGTAAATAAACCTGGTTAGGTGAAATTTCACTTAGGTTGAAAATAGCCTTGAGCACGTCGTCCTTCGGATGGGACTTTAAGCGATGATCCAGGGCTTTTTCGAATTTGAGGTACTCGATAATGAGACGTATGTTATGTAAATAAACCTGGTTAGGTGAAATTTCACTTAGGTTGAAAATAGCCTTGAGCACGTCGTCCGTCGGATGGGACTTTTCGGATATATCTGATTCTGTCGTATCAGTTTTAACAATTATTAAGCCTATAAACCGTTAAAAAGCGTGAATTTTTTGAAAAACATTTTTATTATGATTTTTGTGTAGAATTCAGATAATCCGGTCGTTCTCTATCAGTTTTAACAAATATTAAATCTATAGCAGTTATACCCGGCGTTGCCCGGGGAACTTTGATTTTTCTCCCAATATCTTCTATAACGCTATTCAGTTCCTCGACAGTACATTCATGATGTTATAATTTTCAATTATTCATACGGAATAAGGCTTATAGTCCTTCAGCTGTTGTAACGCTAGTAAGTTTTTAGGACCCCTGGGCACCACAGCTAGTATGCGCCTTTCAACGGCGGAAGCCACACCTAGTGAATACTTAGCATCGCTGGACGTCCTAGTCAGTGCGTACTTAAGAACGTTTGTGACCACAGCTAGTATGTGGCTTGCAACGCTGAGCACCACAGCTAGTACGTAGTAGGGAATGCTGGGCATCATAGCTAGTATGTGCCTTGCGACGGCGCACCCAACAGCTAGTACGTAGTTAGGAACGCTGGTCACCACAGCTAGTATGTGCCTCGCAACAGCGGACCCCACAGCTAGTACGAAGTTAGGAACGCTGGGCATCACAGCTATTAAGTGCCTTGCAACAGCGGACCCCACAGCTAGTATGTAGTTAAATACGCTGGGCATTACAGTTAGTAAGTGCTTTGCAACAGCGAACTTCACAGCTAGTACATAGTTAGGAACGCTGGGCACTACAGCTAGTAAATGCCTTGCAACAACGGACCCCACAGCTAGTACGAAGTTAGGAACGCTGGGCACTACAGCTAGTAAATGCCTTGCAACCACGGACCCCACAGCTAGTACGATATTAGGAACCCTGGGCATCACAGCTAGTATGCTTTTGCAACGACGGACCCCACAGCTAGTACGTAATTAGGAACGCTGGGCCCTACAGGTAGTAGGTGCCTTGCAACTGCGAACCCCACAGATAGTATGTAGTTAGAACCACAGGGCATCACAGCTAGTATGAGTTTTGCAACGGCGGACCCCACAGCTAGTACCTACGAGTGAAATACGCTGGGCCACACTGCTAGCGCCTTGCAACAGCAGACCCCACAGCTAGTACGTAATTAGAAACGCTGGGCATTACAGCTAGTAAATGTCTTATAGGTGCCTTGCAACAGCGAACCCCACAGCCAGTACATAGTTAGGAACGCTGGGGCTGAGCACTACAGCTAGTAAATGTCTTGCAACAGTGAACCCCACAGCGAATACATAGTTACTACTACTACATGTGAAATTCATGACAATCCGATTCATGACAATACGACCAACCGTTAATGAGCTAACTATATGTATATTTAGCCCCCCCCACAACCCTCCTCCCTGTTCAAAATTTTGGGCCGTCACACACCTAATATTTCTATTTGACCTTTAGGAATACTACATGTGAAATTTCATGACAATTCGACCATTAGTTAATGAGTTAGCACTATTTATATACGTAGGCCCCCCCTACAACCCCCCCTCCCGATCAAAACTTTGGAACGCCACACACCTTTTTTTCCTATTTGGCTTTTAAAAATACTACATGTGAAATTTCATGACGATTCGCCCATTAGTTAATGAGTTAGCTCTATATTTATACTTAGGCCCCCCCACTACCCCCCCTCCCGTAAAAAATTTTGAGCCGTCACACCGCCTATTTTTTTATTTGGTCTTCAGGAATACTACATGTGAAACTTCGTGACAATGCGACCAACTGTTAAAGAGTTAGCTCTATATTTATACTTAGGCCCCCCCACAACCCCCCCTCCCGTTCAAAACTTTGGGACGCCACACACCTTATTTTTCTATTTGGCCTTCAGGAATACTCCATGTGAAATTTCGTGACAATCCGACCAACCGTTAAAGAATTAGCTCTATATTTATACTTAGGCCCCCCCACAACCCCCCCTCCCGTTCAAAACTTTGGGACACCACACACCTTTTTTCCTATTTGGCTTTTAAAAATACTACGTGAAATTTCATGACGATTCGCCCATTAGTTAATGAGTTAGCTCTATATTTATACTTAGGCCCCCCCACAACCCCCCCTCCCGTTCAAAACATTGGGACGCCACACACCTTATTTTTCTATTTGGCCTTCAAGAATACTCCATGTGAAATTTCCTGACAATCCGACCAACCGTTAAAGAATTAGCTCTATATTTATACTTAGGCCCCCCCACAACCCCCCCTCCCGTACAAAACTTTGGGACGCCACACACCTTTTTTTCCTACTTGGCTTTTAAAAAGACTACGTGTGAAATTTCATGACAATTCGCCCATTAGTTAATGAGTTAGCACTATTTATATACGTAGGCCCCCCTTACAACCCCCCCTCCCGATCAAAATTTTGGGACGCCACATAGCCTATTATTCAATCGGGTTCAAAAGAATGCTACATGGGCAGTTTCATAAAAATCCGTCCAGCGGTTTGGGCGTGATGCTGGAACAAACATACATACAAACAAACAAACAAACCCCGTTTCAGCTTTATTAATATAGATTATATTATCAATGTTTATATGTATGAATAATAATAAAAACAATAATAATTATACATTCTGTTTAAAATTTCCACTCCAAAAAATTTTTGCAGTGGGTCCAAATCTAATAATGGGATATATAATTTTATATGCGGCCCGCGGGATTATAATGCATTCCCAAAGTGGCCCGCAACATCATTTGGGTTGGCCACCCCTGTAGTACTCTAAGATAAAAGGGCCTTTAACGACTGCCTGACATCGCACAGGCTCGGGATCATCGCTTAATGTCCCATCCGAAGGACAACGTGCTCACGTTTACATCCCAGGATAGCAATTACTTAACCGATTTGGGTAATTCTTCCACCGTTGTAAATATTATTTCTTCAGGATCTATATCTTCATGATTAACCAAAAGAGAGCTGAGCATAAATGACAAGTCGTAGGAGAAGAAAGGACCGTACACGATCGGCATTTATTGGATCCACTGCCTCCTAAACCGTTGTAGGTATATCAAAATGATGTATGGAGGAATGTTGGCAATGACAAGTTCTACTATAAAGTCCGCGACATATTCCCATCATACAGCCTTCAATAATGGCTTTTATCTCAATTTATAAATCTGTAGTTCTGTCCGTGTGTTTGTAACCAGTTGGCGCAAAAACTACTGAATCAATTTTGATGAAATCTCCTATATAGCTTGCGTATGAGCTCGATTGAAATGATCAATCGGTTTTTCAGATCATCACAAACCACCAACCACAAATTCATTGAAAATTGCAACTCATTTTTAAAATGATATAACTTAAAGATACTAACCGATCAGATAACGTCACTAACCTGCTTAAAGTGATTCCGAGCTAAGCCGGTTAACCTCCTAGTACATTGCAAAACAGAATGTGAGGCGTTGAAATTTTTGATGTGGATCCGGAAGGCCATAATGACGACACCACTTTCAGCCCAAAGGTAAAGGGGTGGATCAGAAAAGGGGGCTTAACTCCCAAACGCTTATAGGTAACTGCGTTTAAATGAACATTTCATTAATTAATTTTGTTTATGTCTTCAGAAGTCCTTCAGTAAGACAGCTTCAGTTAAACAGGAAGAACGAGGAGAGCGGAAACTTAGTTTATTGCAAATAATACAAGCTGTGGAAGTACAACGCCAATGATTCACCCATGACTATAATCGCATTGTTCATAGATCTTATCAGTTATATTTATTTACTTTTTTCCCCAGATGAAATGTCGGGAGGGATGTCATACTCTGGTTACGCGAAAAAACCGGAACGTATATTTGTTTTACAAAACCCTGGGTGAATTCACATATTAGAGATGGGTATCGAATAACCGATTAATCGAAATAATCGATGTTTTGGTAAAATAATCGGTCGTTTTTTATTGGATGTCATCTGGGTTCGATTAATCGGATAATCAATGATTATTTAACGATTATTAAATTTTTAATTGAAATTACAACTCATCCAAAAAACAGGTGAAAAAATAAAGAAAAATTAATTAATTAATTACAATTCATCCGAAGTGCAACTCTCCTAAAAAAGTGGGAGGAGACTATCGTATTGACTATCGATACAACACAGTGCCTCTGAGGTGAACTGGTGATAAGTAAAAAGTAACCTTCTAATAGTTCTACTTCTAATTCTAATTTCTAATCATTTGTGTTTTGTCATTTGTGAGTTGTGATTGACTGATTGAATTAACATTTTGTGGGTTCGATTAATCGAATTAGTAGAAAATAATAATCGATGTCATTAATATATGTTTTGTTGGTCGATACCCATCCCTATCACATATGTATAGGTATGCATTTCTTCAATTAGTATGCAGTTTTGGCGCTACATTGGAGCGTGACTGCACTTCAAGGACAGTCTCCTTTTTTTCCCTAACAGCACGCTGTCAATGTCTCACATGGAATTTGAGCTGAAGTGAGGCGCGAAGGACGGAAGTACACTAAGCAGCACTTTATCAGAGCTAAAGTGTTCAGAATCGTACTTCCCCAGTGCAAATTAATGAAGTAAGTTCTCGCTCTCTCTCAGTCCAATTTATCGATTTGATTGAATATCTACAGAGATGTCTTACTCAGGACTTCTGAATCAACATACTAATTTTCGTATTGATGTATTCATTATATGGACAGTTATTAGGGTTTTTGAGTTAGCCCCTTTTCTGATCCCCCTCTTTCCTGTGTCATCCCTTATAGGGTTCTGGATACACATATAAAATTTCATGGACTTATAGTGCTCACAGACACAGAAACTGGAATTTTTTTCCCCCATATTGGGAATCAGGAGATTGTAAAAAATGAAATTACGTTGAAAATTCAACATCGAATTTCTTAGCGATTACATAACTTCCTCTATACGTCGTATAGCTGGAGAAGTAAAATGTGGTATGACAAAAGAGCTGTGTTACCCAGCGTTGCCCGGCAAATATTTAGCTTTGATAGGTTTTCTTTAAAAAAAATCATGAGTCACCGGCAAGGTAGGTACCTACTTCCCCAACTCGAAATATTTTTAACCAACAAAGTTTTCACATTGCATTCATGACAGTATTAGGATTTTTTTGGAGATATTCTTATGGAGTTTTCTATCATCATATGACTTCATTTGATACAATTATCGGCCTTTAAGTAGATTTGACTCAAAATTATTAGTTGTCGTCCTGAATGTTCTGGATGTACATATAAAAATCGTATCGATAAGTTCATTTTATTCATAGTTGTGACAACACACACACACACACACACACACACATATAAATTGACACGATTTTTTAAAATTTTTTTTCGAATTTTGGATTTAGGGAGCCAGAAAAATAAAATTCTGGCTAAAACTCAACATTGAATTTCTGACTGATTACATAACTTCCTTTATACTTCGTAAAGCAGAGAAAATAAAAAGAGAACAATTTTAATCGAAAGGATTGTAGAAGGAGAAAGGGCTGAATGTAGAAATATAAAATATATAATAAGCCCTGGATTTGTTTGGACTAAAGGGGAGGGGGGAGGGAGGTTTGGGGAAATTGAGGGGTGGGGGGAGGAGGTTTGGGGAAATTGAGGGGTGGGGGGGGGGGGGGGGATATAGGAAACCTTGGAGATTATTAGGATTGGAGCCCAAGATGGGAGAAATTGAATAAGCTCAGTACACAGCTGCCACCACTTGGAAAGGAACAATATAAAAAAACTTTTTCCTTTTTTTTTTTAAATTTCCTTCTATAAAAACTGAAAACGAAATTTCCTTCATTAGAATAAAAAAAGAAAAGAAAATTGGTTTCTCAAAAAAAGAGCGAGAGCATTTTTTTATTTTTATTAATAACGTAGGTAGGTACATACATAATGCAAGACGCATCTTCAGTTTCTATACAATTTTAAATATCATTCATGTAATAGACTTTCGTATAAATTATATATACTAAATTCTGTTATTTGTATATAAAGTATATACATAGAAAATATATACGAGGTATGTTCAAAAAATAAGGGGAATTTTCGGTTATGGAAAAGAATTGTATTTATTCGTCTACATCAATGTTATCCTCTTCAAAATATTCCCCATTAGATATTAATACACTTATAACCAGAGCTTCTTCCTTCCCCGAAACACTTCTGGAACTCGATCTTATGGATAGCATTTAGCTCTCTCAGCGATGCGCTTTTAATCTCATCTTTGTGAAACGACGGCCCTTTACGGTTCTTTTTATTGTTGGGAATAGAAAAAAGTCACACGGAGTCATGTCTGGCGAATATGGAGGCTGGTGGGGCATCATTGCAGTGTTGTTTTTGGCCAAAAATTCAAGAATAAGCAATGAAGTGTGAGCAGGTGCATTATCATGGTGGATTATCGGATTGCTTCACGCAAACGGCGTTGCACTTGTTGATAGTTTGATCTTGTGGCAAGAACTCATGGTGCACTATGCTGTTAAAATCGAAAAACACAGTGAGCATGACCTTCACATTCGACCGCACTTGTCGAGCTTTTATACCACTCGTAAACCCTAGTTTTACTCATAGCAGACTCACCAAAAGCAATATTTAACATTTCTAAAACTTTATTCCATTCTTATAGCCAAATTTAAGCTAATTCTCTGATCCATTTTGTAAACAAATAAATAATCGCCGATCGTACCAAAACACATGTAACCTCTTTGACAGCTGACAGCAGACTAAACATCCGGTTTGGCTAACAATGTACAGATACTTTTCAGACATGTTTACAAACACAACGAAAAATTACAAAATTCCAGTTACTTTTTGAACACACTCGTGCCTATTTGCACCGGTGTCCCACAAGTAGTTATCATAGGTCCCACGCTATACAAAATGTACACTGCTGACCTGAGGACACAACAGTTCTCATCCTCCTGTAGTCACACTCATCCAGAGGACCTCACTAAAGAAGAGGTGAACAAATCTTTGGAGAATTGAGGAGGAATGAGTTGGTTCTATTTACTGTCCTCCCCGCCGCCATTTAACAGCAAACTTACTGCCGTTATTGATGGTCCCAGAATATTTCATCTTTCGCGATGATGTGAAGTTTTACAAGATATCGCTTATATTTACTATCCAATCAAAAATCCTTTTGAACTCTAATTGTACAGAAAATAAAAAAGCACATTTTATAAAACCCTAAAGTCCTAAAAATAAGCTTGATATACCCTAAAACGGAGTCTTATCGAAAAATTGATCGTACCGAAAATGTTCCTTACAAAATGTCCTAATGATTCACCGACAATGTACTTCCCCAGCACGAATTAATCAGTTTTAACTCTCCCTCTATAGACATTAGATCGTTTTGGCTAAAAACCAATAGTTGACTTAGAAATGTAACTCTAAATTGAGTAGTTTGGAGCCAGAGCGGACCAACCCACATTTTTTCGGAAAATGAGTTATTACCATCCTGATGTTGGCATAGGTTCCCTTTTTTCAAAACCAGTGTGGATCACTTAGTTTTTTCACTTCAGTGATAGATAGCAGCACTTTAAGTTTAGTCCACAAATATTTTGTGCATATATTTTCAAAGTCACAATGGATCATACGGCCTTCAAAAACTTTATAGAACACAAAAAGGGATCACTCATCCAATACTATTCTAAAATTTCAAATATAAATAAATATTTGGGGCCCATTTATGGAGATAAACAAAATGTACTAAATTTTCAATTGCCATTTTCTTCCTGTTTAGTTTAAACCAGTTGGTCCGCTCTGGCTCCAAACTCCTCAATTCACATATGAAATTTTGTGTCGATACATTCATTATAATGAAATGAAAATGAAAAAAACAATTTTTATTCTGGGACATATGTCCCTTAACAACATAAGAAATAAACAAAAGAGATAGAAGTATCAACCAAGTTAAAGTAAAAGATCAAAAATAAGGGCCTTTAGCAACTAAAGAAACAAAAATAGTTAGAAATAAGGATAAACAGATCATATTAAAATAAATGAGGAACAGTGTTAAAATTATAGAGTAAAAAATAATAGCAAAAATAAATATAGATGACAGGAAGGTCACTGAGAGAGAGAGAGAGAAAAATAAAATAAAATAAATAAATAATGTGTGTCACACATCCTCATACATACATTTATTTACAGTTATATATCCAAAATAAGACACACCTACAGTATTCGGCATGGAACTGAAAGGAATAAATAAAAATAAAAAGAAAGGAATGAATAGTTATAAAATAAAAATATATAGTGACTAAAAAGAACATGTGATCCAACTGGGATGATGAAACTGTGGAGGAACATCAGTCTGAGAGACTCATGGGAAGAGGAGAACTGTCCCATAGGATGCTAGCCTTGGGAATCAGACGTTTGATGAGTTAGGAGGTGTTGTTATAGGTACCGGTAGTTATTTGTGTTTTTGTGTTAAGCCCACCCCAAAACCCCCCTTCCCTCTAAACTGAAAATCAATTTGACTGAAAATCAATGGGTGAGGTCCCTATGGGGTTTTGCATATGTATTCACTAACACACACAGGACGAAAAACGCAATTCTGATAAAAACTCAAAATCTAATTTCTGGCCGATTACATAACTTCCCCTATACTTGGTATAGCTGCGGAAGTAAAACTTTGTTTTTATGTAATATAAAAAGGGAACAGGGGAGGGGAGTGGAGGGGAGGGGGTATCCAACTTTCCTTAACTCATTTTCATCTAAGCACCTAAGCCAGGAAAACATCGTTCATAAAATTAACTCAGCAAGGACGGAGATAATCAGCTAACTCAAAAAGAAGTCATCTCCAAGAAAATTCAATCATACTTTTCCAGAACTGGATTTTATTAATAATTCATATTTTTCTGTGACATTTTATGCATTAATGCATTCAAAAATATGTAGTGGTGCATAAAACATGAAGGAGGTATACTGTTTATAAATCGTATTTAATTTTTCTTTTTTTCATAAAGATATAAGTTCTCTGTTCGATTAATGTTACAATTTCCAAGCAAAGTTTCTGCAAGCGAAAGGATGATTTCACATGCATTGCTATTTAGGAAGTATGAAATTATAATGGCTATGACTAAGGCAGGCGCTTAGAAGAAGGGGCTAGGAATGAAATGACGAATCGACAAGAAGTTTTATATGAAGATCCCGGGCCCAGTAAAGACGACATCTGTCGATTTTCAGCAAAATGCGCCGAAGGTGAAGCGGGGATGAGAGGAGAGGGCCTCAACTTGGAATACTAACAATTGTCGATGTTTTTGTGATTCATGCTCGGACTTTTAACTATGACGTTATATCGCCTTCTACCAGAGCCGGTCATGAGCCGGATTCTACGTTGATCCTAAATTTGGCCTCCTTAGGCACCTAGGGCAGGGGGTTTCTAACCTGTACCTACTGAATTACCACCAGCTCGAACATTGCTGAGCATCTTATGCAAAGGAGGGTGTGCTCATGTTTTTTTTTATCTCTCAGGTAAGAAACTAGAACAGACAAATACGCTACCTCTGAGCAGATGAGGATTATGAAGTCTCTGAGTAAAGTTCTTATTGGTTCTCTACCAAATATTGATTTAGTATTAGAGTAGAACCTCGATTATCCGGGGAAATGGGAGGAGAGGTCGCACGGATAAATGAGAACCACGGTTAATCGCGACAATTTTTATTTAACGAATTACATTTGTGTGTACATTGTCATGTTACAACGTTATCAGGGCTTGAAATATGAAGTAATCCTTCTTTGTTTTTTGCGGTTTGAAATGTTTTTTATTTACTTCAGTTCTAATTTTTCACAAATTCATGATGTCATGGAAGTCAAAATTTCCCTGTTGGCAGAAGTTGAGGAGGACATGAACTGGTTCCATTGCTTGACTTGTCTGAATGTTTTCTTATTTAGCGCCAAAACTGTCATCATTGTCACTCTACTCTGTGTCTAAGTCTCTAGGAACCTATACTTACTGCTTACACACCACGGATTAGGTTGTAAGATTTCTTTTTGTAAATAATTTGTTTTTTGTTTTTTTTATCTCTTAGTTATTCAATTTATAATGTAGGCTTAAGTAAATAAATCCAAATAGTTGTTCTCTTATTCTATGCCATTCATTTTCCTGTTAACCCAGTAAGATAATTTATACCTTTGGATTAGATTTAACTTTTTTGCAAAATTTAGAAAAACAATATGGCATCTCTTTAGGAAATGTAGAAGAAATCCAAATGAAAAGTTTGTTAATTGAATTTTTTTTTAAATACGTGCAGTTTTTCAAAATTCCACGCCTTGAACTTTTGATATTTTTTTTAGGGCCCTTTTAAGAAATTACTGTAGGAATCAAAATTTAGTAGAAGACCAGAGATAAAATTTCTACAGGAAATGTGGTAATTTTATTTATTATTTATTTATTTATATTGTTTATTTTATTACTTCAATTATTTGAATTATTTTAATTTTATTTAATTTATTACAATGCAGGTAAAAAAAACCCAGATAATAATAATATTTATTTCCGTTAAAGCATAACAAGGTAATTATATACCTGATGAAATTTTGTACATGAAAATAGCTTATAAATTAGTTACATAACCGTTATTAAATCTTAGAATATAAACACATATAAAATCAATAATAATAATTATTATATATATATTTTTTTTTTAATTTATTTTATAAATAAATATTCTTAATATTTTCCTAATATACATTGTATATATACCTATATTTACTAACGACTTTATATTATTCTTATCCTTGCTTATAGTGTTGACTAACAATTCCTTTTATAGAGAGCAGTATGAAGGACAGAGCCTTGTGGAAGTCCAGAATCTACACACCGTGACTGGAGACTCCCTGCCTAGAACTTCCAGTCTTCCGGCAACATTTCCAGGAACCTGAACCAGGCTCAGGAAGTGGTACTGTAGACTCTAACGGAACCTATAGGACAAGAGGTAACAACGTGGACAATATAACCAGGAAAATAGGTAATACCTACAGGAACCTTTACCCTTTTTTTTTAGGGACATTACCCTAACATCTTGTCACAACCCATTCTACATAAAGGGTATTTTATTATTGAAGCAGGTAAATAGCGTATAGAAAATGCACTTTTTCTATGAATAGGTTAGTTCCCATAACAAAAACGCAAGGGTCTTATGCAATCTGTTTTCCGGGTACTTTACTTAAACTTCGATTTCAAACACCAAAAACATATGTAACTAGATATTTACCCATTGAAAATAATCACCCAAGGGCGTAATCAGGGGAGGAGAGAGAATTTGAAACTTTTTTTTTTTGGAAATTTTGAATTTCCATCATTTAGTAAGGCAATGGATAAATTAAAAATTGTATCGTGGATTCCCAAAGATAATACATTTTAAATAGTTTTTAGATAAAACAAACAAGAAAATCAGTGAATCACCAGAAATTTACTTCCCCACCAGGAATTAATCAACCAAAGATTCCAACAGTAATCCATTTTCTCTATCAATAGATGCCTTGAGGGCGCCGGTAGCTCAGTGGTATGCGTGCTCAAGATCGTGGGTTCGAAACCCGACCGAGGCCCTTAGTTTATTTTATCTGGGGGGTACAATAAACTTAAGCACGCCGTCCTTCGGATGGGACGTTAAGCGATGGTCCTGAGCCTGTACTATGTCAGGTACTCGTTAAAGACCCCTACCCTAGGTGAATAAAAATTAAGGGGAAGGCAAAATTTAGGACTCCCAGAGTAGAGTAGGGCTCATGTCCACCAGAGTGACGAAAGAGCACACCGGTAGTAGGCGATATGATCTCGTAATTAAAGCCCGGGCATGAGTCATAAAACCTAATCTAACCTAAATATCAACTGTCGTTGGAGCAGATTGTAAAGCTAGAAAGGGCAGCATCCAGCTTTCTGCCCCAGTTTGGAGTACTCAAGCAAGTTTACTAAACGAAACATTAACTGTATCACTTCCCCAGCTATATGAAGTATAGGGGAAGTTATGTAATTGGTTAGTTATGAAATTCGATGTCGAGTTTTCAACGGAATTGGTAGGATTTAAAGGGAAAGCTTTAGTTGTTTAATTCGCGCTGAGGAAGTACTATACTGGTGATTGGCCCGTGATTTTTGTTTTATTTCTTTTTGAAATCAGGGATATGGAAAAAGAAACTCCGGTGGGAATCGAATTTTTGCCCGATTACATAACTTCTTCTATACTTCGCAGTAAAATCCTAAGCGATTTATGTTAAATTAACCTTTTTTTTTCTTTTTTTTTTTTGTCCTATTACCGAAGTGGGAAGAGACTGGAGGTGACGGAGGCAGCAGAAGCCGAGATGTGGGCCGACTGATGTACATTTAAAGAGGTTCATTTTCTCACGTAACAGTGTAGCCAGGATGGAAGTTCCTTGATCACCCGTCCAGAGTGGGCCACCTAACGTTGAGGATTTTATAGCCTTCTCATCCTGGAGTCATCAGAGAGTATACGTAGTTGAGGGGCAGCTAGGCCAAACCCTGATGATGACCCACACCCCTGATGATGACCCACACCCCTGATGATGACCCACACCCCTGATGATACTGCTAAATAATGATGATGAGAAAAACTTTTTTTTTTACTGAAAATGTCTTTCTAAAGATGGTGACGGAACGAAGAAGTTAACTATCGCAACAAGAAATATGTTATAATTTTATTTAAAAAAATATGTGATGATAAGTTTGTTATACCAACCATTTTTGTACAGATCACTCCCCCTGCTACTCGTCCCTCTCAAAGGGGCATTACTGGGGGGTGTAATAAAGTAATGTGTTGCTATCAGCTGTTTTCTTTGTTTCATTGTACAGCGCAATTCTGAGAGTTTCTTATATACAGTATGAAATTATTTCGAGAGATGGGACATGAATATTGTGTACAGTTGCGACTGCAGAACTGAGTATTTGAATCTTCGGCTAACCGGTTCTAAGTTGCAGGTCCGGTACCAGGTTCACGGTTCCAGACCAACCATTAGGTCGAGGGTTCCAGAATCACAAACGGGTCCACAGTTCCAGATCTTCAAGAGCAATTACAGAAGGAAGGTTCGACCAAAAAAAGAGACCGTATGTTTAGAGAGAGCGCAGAAACTTACAGATATAAGGGTACTTATATTCCTTATATTATCTGGAAAACACATTTAAACAGCAATGTCGGTAGAAAGGGCAAAACCTTTGATCTTTTTATTTCGTGGACCCTTTATCTTCTGTTGTTCCGCTTTTAAGGGTCTTATGATCTCTGAATATGAGGCTAGGGAGACTGAAGGTTAAGAGAGAAAGCTAACGGGTCCACAATGTCTGTCTGTGTGTCTTTCAACACGATAATTCCCGATAGAAGGAATACAACAATACATAATAATTGTTAAATTTATTATTAATTACTAGACTTACTTACTTAGACCATTATGGACATACGGATCACAGATATACGGTTCAGCAAAAACATCCAACATCAAACGAATTCAGGCGTTTCAGTCAAAAACCCTCAGACTGATAACACAGTGCCCTCCATACATAAACAACAGAACACTTCATAACGATCTTATGATACACACAGAACCCGACACAATACAAACTACTTACATACGTTTTTTTAGAAAACTTTACACACATACATACCCAGAAATACGTACTTTATCTTCACAACACGGTTGTTTTTTTACATTATTTCCCTTTACTTTTATCGTCTCTCTTACCCATCCATCAAAATTGTCTTTCAATTCCTTTTTATTTATTAATTTTTTTTTTTTTTTTTTTTGTTTCTTAATTTATTTATTATTATTTTTTTTTTTTTTCCCTGTTCTTGTCCTAATAATTAAGTTAAATTTTCGTCCCGAGGACCTACCATTGGGTGGCCTTCCTCTCACATGCCATTCACGCCAACATATCAATACCTACCATCATAGATGCTGGTTGTTGCACCCTAGCAACAATTGCATCTTTATAAATAAAAGACAAAAAAAAAAAATATTATTAATTATATAAAATATAAATTAATTGTTAATTATATAACATTAATTTCCTCCAAGGGGACAGGAAAATCTGGTCGTTATAATCTCACTTTTTTCAACCCCCAATCGCACCAATAACAAATGAAAGATGAAAACAACAAAATAATAAAAAATAGCACTTATTTACATTAAAGTGTTGGAAAAAAGTTAAAAAGTAAAAAAAAGTAAATTGTGGCCGTTAATAGGAACATTTTTCTTTTGATGAGCCTTAAACTATTGCAGCAAAGCTTTCTCGGGATTTCGCCGTTATAGACTGTACATTGTTATACCCGTCGTCGTTATACAAGGTTTTGACTGTACATCCAAAACTCTTCAGTCAAACCGGGGGAGATAGTAACACAAAAAATTTAATAACTGCCGTTGTAATGATTGTATCGACAATTTTGTGTGAGATTTTTAATTAAGAAGCCAATATGTAAGACAAATACTTATTGAGTTTTAGCCCAAACGGTAAATTGACTCTGGAATAGCAAACCATAATTGGTTAATTCTTGTCGGTGATTCACCGACATTTTATTTTTGACCTCACCAAGCTCAGATGAAAATCAGTGCATTCTAATTTGCATGCATAACACGCCATACTTTCTCTATGATTCCGCATAATCGAGAATATAAAAAAGAGAAATAAAAGTGGAAAAGAGTGGTTGGACGATGGAGACTTAAAGTACAAAAAATAAGTAAAACTTGCTTTTAGCTGTGAAAAGCTCCCGCCTTACTGGGGCTTGCACTTTTCCCGGGCGCTATGACCCGCCAAAAATATATGTGAAAAACCTCTTAGCCACTCCATCGCCACGCCTCATAACCGCTGGCTAACTCCTATACCCAGATATCCCTGTATATATATATTTTTGTACCTACTTCATTTTTTACAACCTGAAAAAATATAGTGTTAAATAATGGAAATGTTCAAAGTGCACTTAGGTGATGAAAATGCATAGATATATGCACCAACTAAAAAAGTCGTCGGTGAATAGGTAATGCAATTCCCCAACCCTTACTTTTCATCCCTCTAAAAATTATAGATTTGGTTGAAAGTCATTAGGGTGTCTTTCTCAGGGATTTTTAAATTCACATACAAAATATATATCAGATTTTGAATCTAACCCCCTCCCCTCTCTCAACCATTTCCCTTTGGGCCGATTTTGTTGCAAATTGACAAGTATCGTTTTTGTTAGGTACAGGATTTACTTATTAAATTTCGTGTCCATAATCTATAGAAAGATATTGTGTTCTCAGACCCATAGACACAAAGGTTTTGTTTTTTTAATTTTCGGGATAAATAGTAGGAAAACATGAAGATCTAGTGAAAACTGAACATCGAATTTCTGACCGATATGATAACTTCTCGAATGCATCGTATATTTGAAGAAGTAAAATGAGAAGAATTGACTTTATCTATCCATACGTTAAACTTACTTCCTCACTACAACAGCCAGTGATATGAATTGACTACGTTTTCGCTATAAAACTGACCGGAATTGGCTGAAAATAAATGTGTTTTATTCAGTGACTTCTGAACCAACATAAAATATCGAATTGATAAATTCATTACCTACATTTATAGTGATTAGGGTTTTGAGTTGAGCCCCTCTCCGGTGATGAGCCTACTGAGCTCAACGTAACGTAACCCGGCCGAGACCCCTAGGTTTTATATTTGGGTGGTGAAAAAACGTTGAGCACGCTCTCTTTCGGATGGGACGTTAAGCGATGGTCCCAAGCCGTCTACCTTCCTGATTAATAATATTCATCGTTCCTTCAGGTCTTCAAACAAGCCCAGAAATGTCATTATTCAAATATC
The DNA here is from genome assembly GCA_963662175.1 of Aradus depressus. NCBI lineage: Eukaryota > Metazoa > Arthropoda > Insecta > Hemiptera > Aradidae > Aradus > Aradus depressus. Next base: position 35,421,407 of record OY759223.1, read on the forward strand.
TCCCTCGTTGAAGGTTATAATGTCAGTGAATTTATTTGATTAAGAGAAAAGTCAAGATTTGAATGAAATAAATAATATAAATTTTATTTTAGTTTAGTAAGAAAAAATACATTCATAATTAATTTAACTAAAGAATAAATAATCTTCTTAGAAAAAGCTACCAGGAAGCTAATTTCATGTTAATAAAAATTTATAAGAGTTAAATTGTAATTTAATATACATAAATGTTCATGGTGAGGTCTTGTTCAGAGGGGGCGTAGATTACAGTATTCGTATTTATCATAGATACGACCGCATCAACCAGTAGGAGGAAAAAAATGCGTTTGCGCAACTATTTAGATGCAATTTATATGCAGACATGGACACGGAATTAAGTCTTAAAAAATATATAAATCAAATTGATTCAAAATATTTTTTTACGTTTCTTTTTACAATTAATCACCTGCAAAACCCGTTTTATATGGAGTAATTTTGAGGCGCATTTGCTTCTTTTATTCGCGTTCCCTTGTTTTGCCTTCAGTTTGACTGGCTTTATGAAGCATAGGGGAAGTTATGTAATCCGTCAGAATTTTGATGTTGAGTTTTCACCGGAATTTCATGTTTTCCAACACCCTGATTCCAAAAAAAACATATACATATATAATATATATATCCGTCTATAATACATATATAATATATATATCCGTCTATAATAAATATATAATATGTATATCCGTCTATATGTCTGTAAACACTACAGCTGACTTAAAGGTACCTATTGTTTCTCAGCCAGATTGGTCAAAGGAATGGAGGAAATTGGGAAAGGGGGTTAACTCCAAAACTGCCGATGTATTGAATGTATTGACATGGAATTTCAAATGTAAATTCAAAACGCCATAAGGACGTCATACACTACATTTCCTCAAAATTAGGGGATTAATTAATTAATTATTTTTTTATGTAAAACTGTCGTTTGTTGTTAGAATGGGATCGAAAACTTATCTGATCAATTTCCTACCGACAACCCTCCCCGAAGGCAGATGCGGCCCTGGCCAAGAGACCTGTTAACTATTATTCAAGTAGCTTCTACTTAGAGAACTTACATGTTCACGTATACACAGAAGTCCTTCCTGTTCCCTCTCGGCCTGCCACCACTGTTGGCCTCCTCTACCTCCATTAGGTTGGACAAATGAGGATGACGTCATCAAAGTGGTATATCGGAGGTTCTCCAGCTAAATTTATATTTTGTATTATTATGTTATACATTTATTTTATTTTTTTATTATATAATAAAAAAATAAAATAAATGTATAACATATATGTATAGGTACCTATATATTTTATTCTTATTTCCCATTATTACCATTTTATATATTTTACTCATTGTATATATATAAATATATATTATTATATAATATATATTTATTATTTCATGACTTTAAAGAGACATTTTTATTTTTTAGTTATTATAATTTTTCTTTATCCTTATATTCATTTATTTTTGTACATATTGCCATTTATTATTTTATTTTGTTCTATTTTCTATAATTGTGAACAAATTTACTTATAGTTCATATGGATTGTAAATATGCCAAAAAAAGAACGATCAATTTGTGCTGGGGATGTACCTACATTGCCATCGATGACTTTTTTTATTCATAACAAGATATTGGGAGCACATCGACTGGGCTAAGGAAAAGTTCCGTGTTCATATTTCCGTTGACATTTTAAGTAGATTAAATTTCGATTTGGGGCAAATGGCGGAAGGGGGGGGGGCGGGGAGGGGGGGTAAATGTCATACAAAGTTCAACGTTATCAACAGAGTACATATGCCATGGCAGACTACCCTACATTATCGTAAACTGGGTCAAACGAGGAGATACACTTTTTCCACCAGCCTGCTCTTCTTGTCATTTAGAAGGGGGTGGAGGGCGAAGGGAGCGGGGAAGGGTAAAGGGAGCTGTGGCAGGGGGGGGGGGGGGGCTGTTTTCTGAAGGTCCCTCCTCCCTTTCTGTTGTTTTCTGAATTTATCTTGTGGAAATATTGATGAAACTTGCCTCGTTTTTTACTCTCTTGTTTTAGTTTCGACAAGCAGGAAAATAGGGGAAAATTCAATGTTATATATTGGTGTGGAAAAAAAAAAATTAAAGCGTCACAATGCCCAGTAAAATTACAGAAGAAAAAATGGTTCGAACGTTTTTGATATAGAAATCAAAAGGACTTAAACACCTACACCTACTTCTGAATTAAGGAACGCGGACATATTGTGGAAACTTGTAATAAATAAATAAAACAAACTTATTTTTTTTGAAATATTGTCTATTCCACTAAAGATATAAATATATATATAACTACCGGTTTCGGCCTTACACCATCGTCAGGTCTAGTTATGAACTAAGTTAGTTTGCAGAGAGCGACCCTGCAAACCGGTAGTTATATATATATATATTTATATCTTTAGTGGAATAGACAATATTTCAAAAAAAATAAGTTTGTTTTATTTATTTACCTACACCTACGTTTCCAACTGTTAATTTATATTTTTTTTCCTTTTTAGATTTGGCCGCCGACCCTGAAATTCGTCCATTCGGTGAGACACACCCCTGGATGATGCGGCAATGAACCTGGCGTTGTGTCACTCCAAATAGAATAAATATATAGACAGTGTTTTTTATGTGTACCCAGAAGCCCTTAAGGACATTACCTATTGATCTTCAGCCAAATGGATCAAAGAGGAGAGAAGGAAAAAAAGGGGCGTATCCCAGAGTTAGACACGTCATTTTGAACCAAGTTGACACATCCGTTTCATCAGTCACCAAGGCAACAACTATTTTTTTCTTCCCCAACTATACAAAGTATAGGGGAAGTTATGTAATCGGTCAAAAATTCGATGAACGGAATTTCATTCGTTTTCCGAACCCCAGATTCGAAGTATGAAAAAAAAAATATAGAATGGAATGCATTAACACGAAATTTTATATGTGAATCCAAAACCTTCTAATGACAAGACCTATTGATTTTCAGTCAAATCGATCAAAGGGAAGGAGGAATTAGGGGGCTTAACTCAAAAACTTTAATAACTGCCGTTGTATTGAATTTATCGATATTAAGTTTATGGATTGCAAACGGTCGACTGGTTTTGGAGGGGATCGCGAAAAATTAATAGATTAATTAGTTGAGGGGAAGTACATAGTCGACGATTCACCGACCAAGTTTTCTGTCAATATCATCTAGAGAACTTTTAGATGTGTGTCCTCTGATCCCTTTCTTATAAATATTTTTGTTGGAAATGTTACCCTCTGAAGGGAGGAGGGTTGGATTAGGGCATGGCCCGGCTTATACCTCGTATATCCGGAGTCACCTGGGGGATTTGGAAGAAGAAAGAGGCTCATATCTTGGGGAGAAGAAGGGGGAGGGGGAGATGGAATTCCGGGGTGGCTCTCAGTGAGCTAATCAACAGAGGTGGATATAAGAAGGGGATGGACATTGTAGGGACGAGGGCCTCGGAAAATGGTTATTGGGAAAAAGGAAAATTCTGTAGGTGTAGCGCCCTCTCTCTCTATCTCTGGGGACCCTGACGGAGAAGGGAGGGGGGGGGGGGGGGGGGAGGGGCTTCTATTTTGGGGGCCCCGCATCCAGTAAAGGTAAGATGGCTCGGATGAAAAAAATGACCCAATTTGAGCTTTAGGGCTATCCCCGGCCTTAGCTAGTAAAGGAAGAGATATCTTGGGAAACCTGTCCTCCTTATCAATATATTTATTAGGATAAGGCAGAGGTTAAGTTCTGGCTTCTTGGAGACGATGATAGGACACGGGGGCAGAATACAGATGACACGGGGGCGCACTTCCTTTCTGGAACAATAACGTTACTCCAGGAACAGTTACGTAACCATATGTAAATGGGTATCATAAGGGTTTTAATAGAGAACAAGGAAATGGGCTTGAGATTCTGTGCGTCGGAGGCCAGGAAGTACCAGAACTATGGTCTTGAGATTCCTTTGTGACGGAGCCCAGGAAGTACCAGAACTAAGGGCTTGAGATTCTGTGTGACGTAGGCCAGGAAGTACCAGAACTATCACACTGAAGCCTATTTCTGTGCCACTCGGTGTATATAAGTAGTTTGGAGTCGTTCTTTGACAATCATTGCACGGCGCACGCGAAACGTCTAATTCATTCCTGGCTTGTCTTTTAAGACCCGAGGATTCTGATTCTGCTGCTATATGCGGAGAAATAATGTCTTACTCCTCCAGCTATACGAAGTATAGGGGAAGTTATGAAATCGGTCATAAACTCGGTTTTCAACGGATGTTCATGATTTACTTGAATCCATAAATGAGAAAAAAAAAATGTTGGTATCAGGGGGTTGGAAAACATGAAATTACGGTGAAAATTGACCATCGATTTTCTGACTGTTTACATAACTTCCCGTATACCTGGTACAACTAGGGAAGTAACATTCCACTTGCCTATCAAGCCACAATGGCTGACTATTGAGATAACAACCGAGACCGTCCCAAAATGGAACCCACAAGTACCCAATGGTGGCCATCTTGGACGGCATTCTTATCAAGGTCCTGTCCCACTAAGTCCTAATATCCACTTTTTCTTTTCTTTCCTGAAAACAGGCACCTGAGAATATGATCTCCAATACATTGTTATGAGATATGTACAACGCTCATTCTTTACAGATATGACCTCTGTGAAGCGTATAGAAAATATTGAGCACGTTCTTTGCTGAGCAAGGAAAGATCGCTCTGGTAGTAGGCGATATGATCTTGTAGTTAAACCCTGGCCATGAGTCACAATAACTAACAATAGCTGTCGTCCATAAAGGCTTTTGGGTGTACAAATAATATTTCGGGTCGATACACGAATGAAATAATTTAGAGGAGATACAAAGTGTAACACGGAGAGTGGGAGGGGGGAGAGAGAACAGGCTAACATTTTTGAAAATTGTCTCATTTTAAATTTTAGGTTTTATGACTCATGCCCGGGCTTTAACTACGAGGTCACATCGCCTACAATCAGAGCGCTCTTTCGTCACTCTGGTGGACATGAGCCCGACTCTACTGTGAGAGTCCTAAATTCTGCCTACCCTAAATTTTTATTCACCTAGGGCAGGGGTCTTTAACGAGCACCTGACATCGTACAGGCTCGGGACCATCGCTTAACGTCCCATCCGAAGGACGGCGTGCTTAAGTTTATTTTACCTCCCAGATAAAATAAGCTAAATTCTGTCGGGTTTCGAACCCACGATCTTGAGCTCAGAAGGGAAGCACGCATACCACTGAGCTACCGGCGCCCCTGCGCCTTATTTTATATAGAGTCCCTAACATCTAAGAGAAACTAATTTATTCTAAATCAAAAGTGGATTAAAACACAAAAATCATCACGTTACATTTATTTTTTGAAAGTTGGGTCTTATTTTATTCTAAATTAGTTTAGAATAATTTATTATTATAACTATGAAGTATTTGGAAAGTAGCTGCTACTAATATCAAAGAAATAACTCACTTTATATGGGATCTAACGTTACTAAAGACAGACTAATCCCAGACAAATATTTGACGATGATATGGAGGCACTTAGCTAGAAAGTTAAATTATTGAACTGAGCTCGAGAGATGTACACCGTTAAGATAACCGCTCAATTTGGGTGAGAAAATAAGAGAAGATAAATTTGGATAACGTGAATGGTTATTTTTTATTTATTTATTTTTTTAACCTGGTGTTGTTATGGTGCTGCTTCGTGAGGGTTGCAGATACCGGATCTCCTCAGATATAAGGGTAGTGTGATGTAATTGGTTGTCCAAACTTTTAATTTCAAACATGAAAAAAAAAAAAAATCGCCAATGTACCTCCCCAGAACGAATTTATCAATTAACTTTTCTTTACCCCCTCAAAATCAGTCGACCGTTTGCGCTAATATTCAACAGTTGACTCACACAGGGCTAAACTTTCATACTTTTTAGTATCGATAAATTTATTACAACGGCAGTCATTGTGGTTTTTGAGTTGAGCCCCCTCTCATTCCCCCTTTCCCTTCAGCCGATATCGCTGAAAATAAATAAGTGTCGTCCTTATGGAGTTTTGAATTCACATAAGATATTTTGTGTCGAAACGTTCATTTCGTTGTGCAGTTATTACAGTTTTTGAGTTATACCTCCCCCGTAATTCCCCCTTCTCTTCGTATACCTGGGGAAGTAAAACATTCAGTCTATCTGCAACGCCCCATTGGAGGAATTTTTAGATGTGTATCCTATAAGAACGACTCGTTGATTTTCAGCGAAATCGGTAGGAGGAATGCTTAGATCAGGAGAGGAGGCTCAACTCAACAACGCTAATAACTGTCGATGTCAGTAACGTATTGACGAGAATTCATAAGTCCCTGAATAAGACAACTACTCATTTTCAACGAAATTGGACGACTGAAACATAGGTAGTTAATTCGCGTATCGGAACAGCCCGTCCTGGAGGAAGCCCTTCTTCCGCCGTAACAAACTTATTTCTGGCTACGCTATTGCGACGAGAGCGCTGAAACATGTCTATCTCAGTAATCCGACTAAGATAGAGTAGATACCTGGATAAGTGCATCGTTTTGTAGTCAACACGGGGCAATTCAACTTGCGAAATGGTTTTTAATCCACTTTCTAAGCCCAATTTCTTCGATTTTTTTTTTTTTTTAGTTTAATTTAAAATACACCCCTCCCCCCTCCCCCACGGGTTTTGCTAATCAAGGAGAGTAGAGTCAGAAATTTAGCCAGTGGCTGGAGTAGCAAAGTGTGTAATGATGTGCCAAAGTGTTCTCGGAGCAGTGGACTGAGTTCAATTTGTATGTTACGAAGTTTAATTTGGATCAACGTGACGGACATACTGAGTATGCAAAGTACATGGGAGGAGCTAATGGCCGAGAGACTTCCCCTTAAAGGGAATATAAAATAGAAAAGTACTCCAACCAAATTTGGTAGATAGGTAATCAAGATACGTGTTTGTGCAATTTGGCGTTAAACTTACCAGAGACTTTGTAAAGACTGAAATTTATAAATACAATACAACATCAATAACTCCAAACTTCATAGTTAGAAATTTTTGTTAAAACGTTCCCTTGAAATACCAATTACACTCGAAAAATGCCGAAATAATGAATATATCTACACGAAATGTATGTAAATTTCAAAAGCCCATCAGAACGACGCGTATAAATTTATTAGCCAAAGGAAAAGGGGTAGGGGAGAGGAGGGACTTGACACTAAAAGGCACTAACTGCCAAAGTCAGTGAGTAATGCGACACTTATCAATAATCAGCGCTAGAGGGAGAGTGAAAACTTAGTTGATCCATTAGCGCTAAAGAAGTGCTTTACCGCTTTTTTTTTCTTTTTTCAATGACTTTTACTTCTTTAGCTATACGAAGTATACGAGAAGTTATGTAATCGGTAAGAAATTCGAAGTAGTCTGTGAACACAATAACTCCCGATAGAATGAATTTGTTGGTTAATTCCGGCATTTCTTCCAGAGGTGTCTTCTTATTCTTTTTTCTGACAATATTTCGGGACTCTTACACGCCCCTTCTTCTGATCACTATGAACGAACGGTTCATAGTGATCAGAAGAAGGGACGTGTAAGAGTCCCGAAATGTGATGAACTGAACCGTTCGTTCATAGTAACGGGAAGAAGGAACTTGGGAGTCCTGAAATATTGTCGGAAAAAAGAATAAGAAGACACCTCTGGAAGAAATGCCGGAATTAACCAACAATGTAACATCCCAGAGAAGTTTAAGAAACACATAGAATGAATTGCTTTTCAGCCAAATGAGTCAAAGAGAAGGGGTCTGCAACCTCTCCAGGTTAAACACAAAAACTCAAATAACTGAAATGAACTAAGTTTCCACTCTCCTTCTAAACAACTTTTGGATTTGTTAATGTTATATTATTCGCCTGTTCATTGTTAATGCTTTATACCTAGATCTTAGAAGCGGTCACACATTTGAAATATGGGGACCGCCTTGTCATAAAATATCTCACAGCTTGACAATTTAGCTTAGTTAGGAATGTCTGACGTCATGGGGAACACCAGGGGGGAGGGTAATGGGTTCCTCGAGAGGCTGACATTCTGAAAATTAACTTAGTCTTATCTCTTATACTTTTGGCTGAGGATGGTAGAAATAGCGAAAGTACTCCCATGTATATATAGTTAGTGAAATTAGACAATATCTTAAATAAACAAGTTTTATTTTATTTTTCAAGTCCATTTGAATTATTTCACAATATCTCTGCAATAATGTCAGTTTTCATTTTCCTCATCGACAAATTTGACTGAGAATCAATAGATGTCTTACTCAGCGACGGTTGATTCATTCATTACATCGGCAATTAGAGTTTTTGAGCTGGGGAGGTTCCCTTTGACTGTTTTAGGAGGAGGTGACGTCCTTATATTTCGTCGATATATTTATTCCATCGATAGTTATCGTGTCCGCAGACAGAAAGACATGAAATTCCAGTTAAAATTCAACATTGAACACCTCACCGATTGTATAACTTCCACAATTCTATGAAAGTACATAGTACCGGGAAAATAAAAAAAAAGTCAATGAAAAATGTTGAAAGAAGAGAAAATGTCATTGATAAAACCAAACCAGTGTCAGAATGAATGGGTTGGATGTGTCGGTAGTACGCCAGATGGAGGAGGGGAGGCCATTAAGACTCACTTTAATGACAGTAATAAAAATGGTGCTAGAGAGGTCTTTACAATGATGTGCTACACCGCAAGGCTACAAAACAGCTGATGGCCTGTTATTTCTACACATATATATACCGGGTATATATTTCTAAAGTTGTTACTGTACCACTTAACAATTTTATTGACTTTCCTAACTATAGGCTACCTGTTTGTTTCTATTACTTGAACCCTGTCCACTAGCTATCGCCATTCTTTTCAAATATAATCTTTTAATATAATAATAAATTTTATTTTTTTGTCTGACCAGGGCTAGAACGAAAGTGAACTCTCATGCGCATAGTGCACCCTCACTCCATTTTTAAGTGTAATGTCGCGTGGTAAAATTTCTGCAATGGACAGTCACGGGACCAAGAAAATTGTCCTTGCAGAAGGGTGTCCGTTGAGGAGGGTTTAAAAAAAAAATCTCCGCGATTTGTAACTTGCGCACTTTAAACCTCTCGGGAAGCGAAGTGTTTAAAAAACCTCCCCAGAATTTTGAGAATTGATCATCTAGTTTACGCTCTCCCAATTTGGCTGAAAATGTTTGTATGAAGGACAGGAAAAGTTATGTCAGAAATTCGATGTCGAGTTTTCACCGAAATTTAATTGAAATTATCGAAGTTTTCACTCTCCTTCTAAAAGGAGCTTTTCCTCATCGACAACACATTTATGTGCTACAGTTTCATCATCAAGCCACTCTGGATATACGGGCTCAGCTGAAGCATCTAATATAAAATGTAATCAAACCCCACATGAAGTCAGCAATTCGACGTCGAGTTTTCATCAGAATTTGTTAAACCCTTCCTCTTTGACCGATTTAGCTGAAAAGGATATCTTCTTTATGAGCTTCTGTTTACTCATATGGATGTTATCATGATCACAGACAAGAATTTTCTTTCACTTTACTTGCCCAACTGTATGAAATACGGGGGGAGTTTTGTAATCGGTCAAAAATTCGAAGTTCAGTTTTCACTAGAATTTCATGTTTTCCGACCCTCTGATTCCAAAATTGAAAAAAAATAAATTTCTATCTGTCTACGTGTAATGTCTCTGAGGACGATAAAATGAACGGATCAACCCGAAATTGTGTTTGTCTAGCCATAACTCCAAAAGGACTACACCTATTGATTTTCAGTCAAATCGGACAAGGGGGGAGGGGGGTTAGGGGGAGGCTAATCAAAACTCTAGTCACTGCAGTTGTAAGAAATGTATCGACACAAAATGTCATATATAAATTCAAAACCCCATAAGAACGACGACACTTATTAATTGACCTAGAAATCGGACAGATTATATTTGAAGCCCAAAGAGTTCATTAGTTTTGGATTGAGAGCGAAACTTAATTGATTAATTCGTACTGGGGAAGTACACAGAAGATTCACCGACAACTTTTTTCAAAATAATCAACAAAAAACAAAAGCCGAAATTTTAATCTATTGCATAACTTCACCTTTACTTTCGCGATAGGAACAAATATCGATAAGAACAGATATTTGTCACGATTTCGATAACTTTTTTACTACATTGATACTCTCAGCTTAGGATTAAGACCAAATTTAAATGCATATTAAAGAGAAAAAAAATAATCAAAATAAATAAAAGAAAGAATCCATTTATTTCTCAATAAGAAGTTCTTATTCATTTTAATGAATTCATTTGAATAAATAAATAAAAAAATAGTAATTTAGAAGGCGGTCACCTTTCATCTTTAATCGTATTTAACATAAATATATTATTTAAATAATCCTTCAATATGGTGACTTTAAAATGTATTCAAATAAAAATTGAAAAAAAATATTTAAAAAATATGGCAAGGACGTTTGAAAAATGAAGAAGAAAAAATGAAATTAACCAAGTATAGAGGATGGTGAAAGTGTGCTTACTTTCAGAAAAAAATATCAGTATCTATTTAAGTATTCATAAAATAATTTAAAATAAATATAAAATTTAATATTGTAACTCAAAGTTGAATTAGAAAAACTATTCAGAAGATGGAAAAATATAAAACTTTACACAATGTTTTTCAATGGATTTTCGAGTTTTTACCATAGAAGTAGAGCTATACACAATTAGGTAAAGAAAATGACGTGAAATAAAGGTAAATGTATAAGTTAGTTATTATGGCTCATGCCCGGGCTTTAAATTCAAGGACATATCACCTACTACCAGAGCGCAGTTTCGTCGCATTGGTGGATATGAGGCAAAGTCCAATTTGGAAATCCTGTTTTATTTACATAGGATAAGGAATCTTTAACGAATTCTTGACATGACAAGCTTGGGATCTATTGCTTCTAATCCGTGGGACGGCTTGCTCAAGGTTTTTTTTTCACCTCCTTGATAAAAAAAAACTAAGAAACTCAGCAGACAATGACGCTACCATAGCTACAACTGTTGAACAGCTTGCTTATCGTATCAAAATGAGACCCTGGCGGCCGGTCTAAACAATATACCTAGTAAATAAATAAAACAAACTTATTTTTTGAAATATTTTTAATTCCACTAAAGATATTTATAAAAATAAAACTACCGGTCTCGGCCTCACACCATCGTCAGATCTAGTTATGAACTGTTCATAACTAGAGCTAGTTCATAACTAGACCTGACGATGGTGTAAGGCCGAAACCGGTAGTTTTATTTTTATAAATATCTTTAGTGGAATAGACAATATTTCAAAAAATAAGTTTGTTTTATTTATTTATTACAAATTCCACAATATGTCCGCGTTCCTCAACTTAGAAGTTGTTAATATACCTAGTAGTTCGTTCATCGAACATTTTTAGATTTGGCTGAATATCAGCAGGTATTTCAAAAGGTTGTCAAATAAGATAGTCTGATCTCTCACAGATTTTTATTTGTATTAGCTAGCCGGCTTTCGAGGTTGCCCTCATCATCAGGCAAATCAACAAAACAAACCATCCTTAAGCAACAAAAAACAACAAAAAACACAAAAAAAGAGGTTCTTTTGATAACGATAAATTATAAAGGCAACAAAGATTTAAAAAAAATATAAATACATTAAATTATAAAAAGTAAAAACGAGTTTGAAATAACCAAACCTGATAAAATAATTTTTTTTGAAATTTGAAGGAAAATTTATTATATCGGGTATGGTTATTTCAAACCGTTTTATTGGTGATTTTTGTTGCTTAAGGATGGTTTCTTTTGTAGACTGCCTGATGATGAGGGAAACCTCGAAAGCCGGCTAGCTAATACAAATAAAAATCTGTAAGAGGTCAGACTACATCTTATTTGACAACCTGTGAAATAATCACTTCTCACTACATCAGCCATCTTCATATTACGAGCAGGTATTGCACAAATTAAATTTAATGTCGATCTTATAGCTGAGGAAGTGAAGTGAGAATGGTCCTCATTAAGATGAGCTGGTCATCTGCTACGATAATAACGCTAAGTGGTAAATTCTCCTATTTGAAGAAATAACAACTGGCGGGGCTCAAACATATTTACGGAAACCAGTAAAAATCCAAACTACAAGCAGAACAATCTTTCACAAAGTTGAGATGTCAACAAAAGTTAAATTTTATGGAGAAGATGCTAAATATGAAACCAGAGAGATGGGATAACACTTTAAGAAAAATCACACAAAATATTTCTAGATAATAAAACATTACCACAGACAGACAGACAAACACTTGAGGAGGTCATAAACTGTTTAAGATGTTGAGAGAAAATCCTGGTAGATAGCGGGATATAGCGGAGGGGGTGAAGGATTCGGATAAACTAAATGGGGAAAATTTTCTTTAAAAATATTTTTCCATTTATATACACAAAGATATGATATATTCGGTATAGAAATATTTTATACCTCTCTGACAAGTTCAGTGGAAATGTATTCAGGGACGAGGTGGCTAGAGAGACAAAATACATGAGTTCAGTCTATGAATTATTAATACAAAGACTCCTACAAGAAGAAGAAATATGCAGTTTTGTATGTGCAGTCATTGTGCATTTGTAGACAGACTGCAGGCTCTAGGTTGGCACAAATATACAGTAGAGAAACAGTAAGGGATTGTATAGACGTTAAAAGAGTTAAAGAAGAAAAAATATCGTCGGTGAATCATCCGCGATGTACTTCCCCAATACGAATTAAGTTTCGCTCTTCCGCTAACACTTTAATCAATATATCGCACCTATACCGGAACAGTGACCTATCTCAGTGCCCTATTGAGGATAGAAAATAAATGTTTTTCAAAAATTAACATAGACTTGGGGGCCATTCATAGATTACGTAAGGCTTCCCATTTCTGCGGCCATTTCTTAGCGCGAAAGTATTAGATTTTAAATTCAAAAACTTACATAAGATCAAATTTTTCACCCACCTCCCCTATAGTAAGAATTAGTAATATTGAGTTTATACCTCCCCCCCCCCCCCCCCCCCACACCCCCCACCCCCCCTAAATTCCTTACGTAATTTATGAATGACCCCTTATATGTTTTTTCGGTAAAAAATATCCATTATTTTGCATTAGGTTCTTTTTCTAGTAAAAATGTGGACAATTTTTGAACGAAAAACATCTTAACCTGAAAATCGAAATTTTTTGAGTTAGGTAACTGTCCGGTAAAGATGCGATATAACTTACCCCGGTATTAAACAGGCCTTAAAATGAATTACATGTCGATACATTACATCGACAATTATTAGAGTTTTTCTGTTAACCCCTCCCTCTTTCCTAATGGCCGATTTGGCTGAAAATGATTGATGGTCTTCCTTTTGGGGCTCCGGATGTGTATCGATACATTCATAGTATCCGCAGCTATCGTGTTCATATATTTTACACAGATTTTTTTTTTTTTTTTTCATACCTATTCGGAATCAGCGGTTTACAAAACTTGAAATTTCGGTGAAAACTCGACATCCAATTTGTGAAGTTCCTAACTCTTTGTGTAGGTGTAGATGAGTAAAGAAGAAAAAATTAAAGGGACAGGCGATTCCTCAAATTCAAAATTTTGAAAACTTTTTTTGGAACCCAATTGTCTGTCCCTCTGTCGCCAAAATATTTCTTAAGTTACTAGAGCCTCGTTTGAAACGATAAGTTTTGACTAAATGTGTGCTTATGACCTTATCATATAGATAACAAAATCGTTTAAAGAAAAACAAATTTATTTAGGTCGCCATGAACCTCAAGTAAAGTTCACTTATATTAATTATTATAGTTAGTTATTGCGACTCTCGCCTGGGCTTTAATTACAAGGTCATATCGCCTACTACCAGAGCGCTTTTTTGTCGTGAGCTCGACATTGGGAGTACTAAATTTTGCCTACCCACGTTTAGTTTAGCTAAGGGTAGTCTTTAACGAGTTGCTGACAACGGCTTAACGTACTAATCGAAGGACGGGATGCCTGAGGGCCTCAGTTGAGTTTCGAACCCACGATCTTAAGCTCAGCTGACAAGCTATCTCTGAACTAACGGCCCCCTCGTTAATTGAGTATTATACTTTCCTGTGTATTTCTTGACCGCTTGTTCTCCTAATATCTCATCAACAGCTGTTTTTTGATTATCGACTGGCTATCTCAGGTTACCATTCTCTCCAAAAAAAAACAAGAAAAAAAAAACAATGACCAGTCTACAGAAATGTTAATGATATATATAATTTTTTTTTCAAATTAATTTGAAAAAAAAGTTCATTAGTTCGGAATTTTTATTAGGAATTTTAGGTAGGTACATACCGAAATCTTAATTTTTCAGGGGGGAGGAACTCCTGAAAAAATGATTCAAGGCTTTTCAAGGTGTTATCTATTGTATATCGAGGAAAAAAAAAAAAATCTGTATTCACACAAAATGAGAAAATGATTAATTAAATTTCTTTCAGTTTCCCCGAAAACTCTTTTTAGTTTTCTTAATCACCTCAAATTCTTCAGAAAAAGTGAATAATTGTCATTATATCTGAATTTCAAAATATCTCGCAAAAACAACAAAAAAAAGTCGTCGGTGAATCACCCAGAACGAATAAATCAATCAAGTTTTCGCTCTCCCTCTAAAACCATTCGACCTACTCCTAAATAGATAAATATTCATTACATCTGCAATTATTAGGCTTTTTGAAATGAGCCCCCATCCATAAATTCCCCTTTTCTTTCAACCGAAATTTCTTTCGCCCTCATTGGGTTTTGACTTCAAATACGAAAGTGATTTGAATACCATGTAGATACATTAAATCGGAGGTTATTGGGGTTCTTGAATTAAGCCACCCTCTGAACACTCTTCTCTTCGACCGATTCCGCTGAAAATTTAAAAGTGTCGTCCTTACGGGGTCTTGAATACACCTGTGAAATTTTGTGTCGATATATTCACTACAACAACAATTATTAGAGTTTTTGTGTTAAGCCTCCCTCTTAATTCCCTCTTCCCTTTGGTCGATCTGGCTGAAAATCAATAGGTGTCATCCTTAAAGGATTTTGGATTCACATATAAAATTTCGTTTTGATACATTCGCTCACAGGCACACACTCAGACTTTTTATATATTTGAAATCTATATGTCGGAAAACATGAAATTCCATTGAAAACTCTGCATCAAATTTTTGACCGATAAGGGGTTGAAGATTTAATAGAGCACCCCATTTGTGGTACAGAATATTAAAAAATTCAATTATTAATTTCACAATTAATGTATTTTTCATTTTTTAATAAAAAAGAAAAAAGAAGACACCTCTGGAAGAAATTATGCAAAAAATCAACATTACAACATCCCAAAGAAGTTTAAGAAACAAATAGTAAAAATGAAATAAACAATACAGTTTTACGATTTGTTACATTATTGTTATTACAACTAAATGATAACAATAAATAATGTGGAAATGATTAAACAATAAATAAAACACTTTTAATGATAACAAAATGCACTGAACATCAGGCCAAGAGGTAAAAAAAAAAAAAAAAAAAATGATAACAAAAATAAAATAAAATTAAGAATGGAGCGGTACAAGATGGAAGCGGTTTGACGGGAGTGAAGTGCTCAACCCTCGAGAAAACTCCACTCAATCTACCCCACAATGTATTCATTTCAGAAAATATTATCAAGGAAACTTTGTATAATTTTTTTTGAGAGGTCCATGGCCATATTTATAAATAAAAACACATTTAAACAGCTTTTCTGTTAGTAGAATATTGTCTGTTTACACGGTTTTAAGAAAAGTATTTTTCTATAATTAAAGTTTATAAAATAACCAGACAGTTATAATAATTTAAAAAAAAAGAGAAAATGATTGGTAGATAAATTTATACAAAGAGTATTTAATGCTTCACATGATAGTTAATAAATGTTTAGTTTTTTGGTCATGTAAAAATAATTGTTCATAAACAAATTTTAAAAAACTTTATTACAATAGCTTCAAAATGTTCTGTATAGTTATGATTATTATGACATAATTTCCCCCGTTAGTTATGTAAGTACATATTTATAAATAATTTAATATTTTATATAAGACATCGGTATGAATCAGGCGTTGGCAACCTTATGCACTTATGGGCCGTTGTCGTTGTATAATACCTCAGCTTGCCAAATGCGGCCCGTATAATAACCTCAGGTTGCCAAATGCGGCCCGTATAATACCTTAGGTTGTCAAATGCTGCCCGTATAATACCTTAGGTTGCAAAATGCGGCTCGTATAATACTTTAGGTTGCCAAATGCGGCCCGTATAATACCTCAGGTTGTCAAATGCGGCCCGTATAATAGTTATATCTCTAATTTGTTGTATTTATGTTTTAATATTGTATTTATATGTGTATTACCATGTTCCATGTATAAAAAATGTTGAAGAAAATAAACAAAAACTACCCCTTTCCAACATAATCCTTTTCCATATGCAAGGACGATCATCCTCATAGGAGAAAATTTCGCATCGATATATTCATTCCATTGGGTCGTTTTCGTATCCCACATCCAGAGGTACATGATTTTCTTTTTACAATTTTTTTAGATACCCAGAGGGTTGGAAATATGAAATTTCGGTGAGAACTCGATACCAAGTTTCTGAACGATTACATAACATCCCCTATACTACAGCAGGGAAAGTAAAACTTAAAATATTTAAAATTAAATTGAAATAAATTGAGAGATTTCGAATATTTTATGAGTGCTGACCAGAGGTTCTTTTGAGTGAAACATGGTAGTAATTCAGTGGAATCTGAAAAACATGTATTTTTCATTCCCTGATTACATTTTTTATTTTTAAACTGGTGCTTTCATTGCACCATTTTCATGCACATTCATTTCACACAGATTTTATTAATTTATGCTAGCCGGCTTTCGTGGTTTCCTTCAGACAGTCTGGTAAAACAATTTGTGAGAGGTCAGACTTCATTTTTATTTTGCAACCTGTGGAAATAATCACTTCTAACTATATCAGCCATCTTTATATTGCATTTAATTATTATTAGTTGCACCAGAGTAAAATAGTTCTAAACAAACTAGAAATAAAGAGGAAGAGAATAGAGGCAGACAACTCATAACGTAACTTAGCGGGCGGACCGGGAAGAAGTGAGAGCGGCGCACAATGTCGGAGCGGCGCACAATGTCGGAGCGGCGCACACTGTCGGAGCGGCACACAATGTCGGAGTGGCGCACAATGTCGGAGTGGCGCACAATGTCGGAGTGGCACACAATGTCGGAGCGGCGCACACTGTCGGAGCGGCACACAATGTCGGAGTGGCGCACAGTGTCGGAGCGGCACACAATGTCGGAGTGGCGCACAGTGTCGGAGCGGCACACAATGTCGGAGTGGCGCACACTGTCGGAGCGGCGCACAATGTCGGAGTGGCGCACAGTGTCGGAGCGGCGCACAATGTCGGAGCGGCGCACACTGTCGAAGCAGCACACAATGTCGGAGTGGCGCACAATGTCGGAGCGGCGCACAATGTCGAAGTGGCGCACAATGTCGGAGTGGCGCACAATGTCGGAGTGGCGCACAATGTCGGAGCGGCGCACAATGTCGGAGCGGCACACAATGTCGGAGTGGCGCACAGTGTCGGATCGTACCATACCAGAGCTGGTCTGTCGGTACGATAGGAAGAAAATTCGTTATTAGAGTAGCGAAGCCTACTGAGCTCAAGAAAGTGGGTTCACAACCCAGCTGAGACCCTTAGGTTTTTTATCTGGGATCTAAAAACCTTGAGCACGCTGTCCTTTGGATGGGAGGTTAAGCGATTGTCCCGTCTGTGCGATGTCAGATACTCGTTAAAGACCCCTTTATGTAACTAAACCTGGGTAGGCAGCATTTAGGGCTCCCACAGCAAAGCTAACAGGGAAGAGGATAAGAACCTTAGATGCTTAAGTCCCTAGGTGTACACGTCAGCCCTCTCTATATATAATTCAACCTTGAACAATTTCTAAAATTACCAATAAATAGATATTTCCGAAAAACGATTAATCATTACCTTTCCAATATATCGACACACATCACAAAGTTTCGGACATTATTTTAATCGACCTTACATGTACAGTGCCATACTCCCTTGAGACATCAAATATTTTTGAAAAGTATAGTACACTCCCACGGAAAGAATTTTAAGTTGGTGAACAATTTTGTTTCCCTTTGAAACCCTTGAGGGCTGCAGTCTTATCTCGCTGTGGGCCGACAAACCGACAAAAGGGGAATCCCGAGAACTTCTATCCTATTTTGTTGTCCCCGGTCTGCTATTTCTAAGATATTTTCATGTTCTTTTCTTACAACAGCTAGAAGCAATAAATATTTCAATTTTAACCCCCATATTGGGTTATTTCCAACTACCCTTATAGAAAAAGTTCAGTTTACTTCTTGGTCTTGTGGGTGCAGTACGTTTTCCAGCTCTTCAGATGTAAGTAATCTCATTCTATTATCTTCTATATTCTTCCGGAATGAATAACAATTATTCCATTTATTGAGGGCGCCGGTAGCTCAGTGTTATGCGTGCTTGACTTCTGAGCTCAAGATCGTGGGTTCGTAACCAGACCGAGGCCCTTAGTTTATTTTATCTGGGAGGTAAAATAAACTTAAGCACGCCGTCCTTCGGATGGGACGTTAAGCGATGGTCCCGAGTCTGTACGATGTCAGGTACTCGTTAAAGACCACTACCCTTGGTGAATAAAAATTTAGAGTAGGCAAAATTTAGGACTCCCACAGTAGAGTCGGGCTCATGTCCACCAGAGTGACGAAACAGCGCTCTGGTAGTAGGCGATATGACCTCGTAGTTAAAGCTCGGGCAAGAGTCTTAAAACCTAACCTAACCTATTCCATTTATTATTTTCTTATTTTACCTTCAGTATTAGGAAATATTTTAATCATGCGAAAATCCGAAATTGAGTCTTCAATTTCAAATTGAGCACATTTTAACCATTTTTGCGATGATGTATGTCTGTGTATTTGCTATCACTCTTAACTCAAAACGATTGTAGCTATAAACTTGAAATAAAGATGTCACTTGTGCTAACATCGATCTGACAAGATGTTGGTCAAAAGCAGACGAAAATGAAAACTACTTTACATATGAGCCTAACTACCTGTCGAAAATCGACCTCAGATGTCAATTTTAATTTTTTAAGTTCGGTTGATTAAGGCGAAATCAGAGAGCTTGGCCCTTATCAAGAATGTCTCTTATTAAATTTAATCACGTGGGTGTCCTCAGATTTGAGATAGGATGCGAACAAGGTTAAAACAGGGGCGCCGGTAGCTCAGTGGTATGCGTGCTTGCTTACTGAGCTAAAGATACCGGGTTCGTATCCCGGCCGACGCCCCGCCGTCCTTCGGATGGGGCGTTGAACTATGGTCCCGAGCCTGTACGATGTCAGGTACTTGTTAAAGACCCCTATCCTAGGCGAATGAAAATTTAGAGTTAGCAAAATTTAGGATTCCCATAGTAGAGTTGGGCTCATTGTCCCAAGAGCACTTTGGTAGTAGGCAATATGACCTTGTAGTTAAAGCCCGGGCATGAATCACAATAACTAGAGACTGTAAAGGCATACGAATTGTAAAATATGTTTTTATTATAGGCATTATTTTTAAAAATGGAGAAAAATCAAATATATTATGCAGCCATAATTGGAATTTCTTATACCAACCACGTTAGCACGGCTCTCAAGCTTCATTTCATACTGGCAGTACTGGGTAGAAGAAATGCACCTTCAGAATTAGTACAAAGAAAGGCATAACTTTCACGTATCCACTAATGCCATTTTGAAATGAACTTGAGAGGAAGAAAGATGGATGAGAATGATATCTACCAAAATTATATCTTACTTAAATTTCAAGGTGCATTAATCAATTTCGTGTATTCAGAACCCCTTAAGATAAACTCTAATAACTCCCGTTGTAATGAAATTTCATGTGTAAATTCAAAACCCCATAAGGACGACATATAGTAATTTTCAGCAGAATACGCCAAAGGCTCAGAGGGGGAGGGGGCTCAACTCAAAAAATCCAATAACTTCAGATGTAATGAATTTATCGACACAAATTTTAGTTTGAGAACTTAGAAACCCCTATGTAAGATAACCATTGATTACTAGCGCAAACGGTGGACTGGTTTTGGAGGAGAAGCGAAAATTTAATTGATCTATTCGGTCTGGGGAGGTAGATAGCTCGTGATAAACCGACCATTTTTTTTTTTTTTTTTCATTTTTGGAATCAGAGGGTGGGAAAGCATGAAATTCCGGTGAAAACATTCAATTTCTGATTGATTACATAACTTCCTCTATACAGTAGAACCTTGATTATCCGAACTAATTGGGATCAGAGGTGGTTCGGATAATCAAAAGTTCGTTTAATCGAGGTTAAATTTCAAAAAATCGGAAAAAATATTAAAAAATAGGAAACAAGTCAATTAAATTTCCAATATTACTTTAAAGGTATATTTTTACAATAAAAATTACTATGTACATACATAACATATTTTGTTTACGTGGGTTTGAAAAAATCACCAATCTTCTTCGGCTTTACCATTTTCATTTTTTTTTTTTTTGTTCAAACCAAATCCCTTATTTTTTTGAATTGAAATAGATGGACCACTTGTGCTTCCTCTTGCCTCTGAAGCCATTCGGGGCCACTCTCAAGGTTCGGATAATCGAGGTTCTACTGTACTTACTATAACTGTGTGAAAGTAAGAAAATAATTTAAGAATAAATGCACAATTATATAGGAGGGAAGTATTATGTTTGAAGTTTAGATTTCATCTGAAGTTTTAAGATTATGATTATAGTTGGCCCAACACTATAAGATGAAGAAAGAGCTTAAGATCGATATAAGTTGGTTGTGGTGAAGTTTAAGTACAGGACAAGAGAACGGAAGGTAGCGCCATCATCAGACACCGCGGCAACTCCCAGAACTAGATAGACCTCACTCCACTCTTATGAATGGACAATTTTATCAATTTTGTTCATATGAAACATTAAATTCGTTATTATTTATAAGAAAAATATAAAATAAAATATATTAAAATAAATATTTTCATATTTTATATTTAAACTATGAAATATACGAATACAATTTAACAAAACATTTTCAGAAATTCTCTGTTCAAAATTAAGGAAATATTGATAAAACATATTTTAGTATACAAATATATCTTTTCTTATAGAAAACTGTATAATATATTGAACTATTATACTATGTATCATGAAAATATTAAGCAGAAAAAAAGATGAGATATCTCAAAAATGTCTGTTCATGGAAGAAACAGTTTAATGATTATATTTTTTGAAATGTATTTATTTTCCCAAAACTGAACTGCACTACATAATTCGAAGTATTTCTTATTTTTTTCAATTGTATAAATTGGGAAAATTTAATGACGAAGATACATTTACAAGATTTAAAAAAGTAAACAAGTATTTTTATAATTTTTGAGATGAAATTTTGCCCGATTTGACGACTTCACTGAGGGACAAATTGTGGCCCTACGAAGTTTTACTGCCTAAAATTTTACAGTATCAGTTTCTGGATAGAGGGATGGATAAGTAAGGCTTCATTATTTTGCAAGCAGCACGAAAAGCAGGCGATGGACAAAAATATAGTAAATAAATGATACAGATGTATCAATCCAACTATAACTAGTTAATTATTATGACTCATGCCCGGGCTTTTAACTAAAAGGTCATATCGCCTACTACCAGAGCGGTCTTTCGTCACTCTG
Organism: Aradus depressus; assembly: GCA_963662175.1. Classification (NCBI taxonomy): domain Eukaryota; kingdom Metazoa; phylum Arthropoda; class Insecta; order Hemiptera; family Aradidae; genus Aradus; species Aradus depressus. The sequence goes on from OY759223.1 coordinate 35,443,225, forward strand.
GTGGACATGAGCCCGAGTCTACTGTGGGAGTCCTGTATTTTGCCTACAGTAAATTTTTATTTACCTAGGGGGCAGGGGTCTTTAACGAGTACCTGACATTGTACAGGCTCGGGACCATCGCTTAACGTCCCATCCGAAGGACGGCGTGCATAAGTTTACTTTACCTCCCAGATAAAATAAACTAAGGACCTGAGCCGGGTTTCGAACCCACGTTCTTGAGCTCAGAGGGCAAACACGCTTCAGGTGGTGAACCTTATTATCCAGTATCCAGCTGGTCCCTCATTGATTTGTGTCCATTTCTTTGACCGCTTCTCTACAATAAGATTCACCACCTGAAGATGGCTAATTTCCGAAACTAGTTGTGGTAAAAAATAAAATATAAGTTGCACTGATACATCTGTATTGCTTATTTAACAAGTAAGTCGAATACATCCGCCTACCACCAAGAAATAAAATATCGTAATATATGTAAAAATAAGTATTATTTCGATAATAACGATGCTACAATAAAAATAAAAAAAAGTCGTTGGTAAATCATCTGTGTACTTCCCCAGCACGAATTAATGGTAGCTCAGGAGTAGCGTTCTTTTTTTATTGAGCTCAAGATCATGGGTTCAAATCCGGCCGAGAACCTTAAATATTTATCTGGGAGGTGAAAATATCTTGAGCACGCCGTCCTTCGAATGGGACGTTAAGCGATGGTCCCGAGCCTGTACGATGTCAGGTACTCGTTACAAGACCCCTAGGTGAATAAAAATTTAGGGTAGGCAAAATTTAAGACTTCCATGGTAGAGTCGGGCTCCTGTCCACCAGAGTGACGAAAGAGCGCTCTGGTAGTAGGCGATATGACCTCGTAGTTAAAGCCCGGGCATGAGTCATAAAACCTAACTTTTTAGAATTGTTGACAGCCAGGTGCTATGTTTCCCAGATAGGCCAGGATGTTCAGAGAAGGAATAGGAAACCCATTGTTATAGAAGGACGGATGTGCTGTTCCAAGGAAGCTCCAGCTAGCGGATGAACAGGAGAGTCGAGTTCCGTGCAAAGTTTAAAAGGGTTTAAAATAAATATAATTAAAGTTAGTTTGAGTTTTGTTTAAAAACTTATCAGGTACTCCTTAAAGGTCCCTGCCCTAGGTGGATAAATATAGAGTAGGCAAAATTGAAGACTTCTCTATAGACTCAGGCTCATGTTCGCCATAGTGACGAAAGAGCGCTCTGGTAGTAGGCGAAATGACCTCGTAGTGAAAGCCCGGACATACTAACCAATCCATTAAAAGTTTCGTCCTTATGAGTTCTAGCTACACACTGATAATGTTGTTTCGAAATATTCATTCTACAGGGAGTTATCGTGTTTACAGACCCACAGAGGATTTTTTTTTTAATTTTTGGAAACTAAGCGTCGCAAAATATAACATCAAATTTCTGCCTGATTACGTAACTTCCCCCATACTTCATATATCAACAGTCAAACATGAAAGATATGTACAATTATCCATTCGGATATTTGAGTGAGACACTAAATAACCGGATGTGAGGTCAGCATGAGGCGGTGTTTATAAACAACAAATTAAGGAGTATATCGGCTGGTAGCATACAGAACAGCTGATTACAATGGCAAGTAGGCTGTATTACGCTGAGCCAAGTCAACACCTAGTAAGTCAGCCGCTTCTAGTATATTTTTCATGAATGGGAAGTTAATTATTGTCATTGTGGAAGATTTCTATGATTTTTTTTATACGTATAAACGTTTATTCGCTCGTTAAGCACAGTGATAGCCGGTCAAACTTTCTTGTGTTACAAAATACCGTCAGATTTCAATCGATAATATCTACGAGACTAATAATGCGATAACAAAGGTTGAGGTCACAATGGATAGAGCATGTCTGTACGTGTTTGTTGTGCCTGTGACGTTATCGGGCTAGTGTGGGCGCCGGCGGATGATTGTTGCGAATTAGCGTTGTGTAAAATTAGAAATTTGTGTAGCGTGATAACGCGTTTAGATATGACGTTGATTCGGGTGTCATTGTAAAGAGCTTGAGGAGCACTACTAGGACTGAAAGTGAAACAATAAAAATATTCACCGAAATATATGTAAAAATCGGTATTAAATTGAAAATGGCAAAAAAATTAAAGATGTCGTCTCATATGAATTGTAAATATGTGCGGAATTATAGAAAACGCAAATCGGAAGAAAGCTCGCATCAAAAGGAATTTAAAAAACCTAAAAAGTCTAGTGCATCGAAAAGAAAATGAAAAATGCTTTTATCCCGACGTTTTCACGGAAAATCTACGGCGTGGACCTTGACTATGCCTTAATGTTTTTGTTTACTTCCTCAGTTATAAGGGAGGTTATGTAGGTAATTGGTAAAAACTCGATGCGGAGTTTTCAACGGAATTCCATGTTTTCCGACCTCTAGTCCAAATATGAAAAAAAAAATTTCTGTCTGTATGTTGATAGATGACACCTATTGTTTTTCAGACAAATCGACCAAAGGAAAGCCCCCCCCCCCCCCCCCCCCCATTAAAAATAATAATAACTGCCGATGTAATGAATATATCGAGACAGAATTTAGTATGAGGATTATCCTTTTTTTGAGGAGATTTTTAATGTGAACATTGTGTCTATTCTAAGAAAATTTTATTTTCTTCGCCGGTATTTTTGACATAGATTAATGACTTTTAAGCTTTCTGATTACAATTAAAATTACGATTTTCAGCCAAATCGGTCCAACGTAAGAGGACGCTGCTGTTTTAAGGAAGAGACAATGGTTACAGTAAAATTGAGTTGTTACTCTGTATAACTTCCCCATCTCTACGAAGTTATGTAATCGGTGAGAAATTCGATGTTGATTTTTAACCAGAATTTCAAAAAAGTTGCCAGTGGATCACCGGCAATGAACTTCCCAGAGAGAATTAATCAACTAATTTTTTGCTCTTCTAATACAATTTACCGATTTCGTTCAATATCAATATGTCTTCCTCGTGGACTTCTGAATCACTTCGACGAGTTGGGTCCCCTACTCTTCCGTTTGGTCGATTCGACTGGAGATTTATGGTTATCGTCCTTATTAATATAAACTTCCGTGTCGATACATGCAAATCATGTTGCGGCAGTTATTGGAGTTTCTATGTTGAATTTGATGCTACATCCCGTACAAGTTTCTGCTCTCCCACTAAACCTTCGATCTACATTTGGTGGACCCTAACTTTCAGTTTTTGCCCTTTTGAGTGTCATTTGAGGCTACACCCAAACTCATACGTAAGTTTCTGCTCTCCCTCTAAACTTCAATATATTTATTTGGTGGACCCTTAACTTCAGTTTTTCCTTCTTTGAGGGTCCTTTGATCTTTGAATTTGAGACTACACCCCGACTTAAGTAAGTTTAAGGAATCGTACTCCGAGGTTCCAAACTCGAACCCGATTCTGTGTCTTGGTGGACTCGGGTCCGAGTCTGGTACCGAGAACCGGATATTCGAAAATTCTGGTCTCGGTTCTACCCGGAACCGTCTATTATTTTTTGTGTTATTGCACTTTTTTGTGTAAATGGCAATTTCTAAACAGTAAAGAATAAAAAATGTTAACTAAAAAATAAATTATAAATTGACGGTAAATCGCCGGCAATGTAATTTTTCCTAGCGCAAATTAATGAAAAAAATGTTCGCTCTCTTGTAAAATGTTCTTACGCCCGAGTAAAGTGGTCTTAAATTTCGTCTTATTTTGGCCGAAATTTAATCAGATCGTTAGCATATGAGACATAATCACTTCAAATTTTAAGTTTTTTTGCCACAATCGGTTCTGAGCTAGAACGCTCACCGTTCCATCCAGACAGACAGAGAACGTGAAAATGGTCAAAACATATTCAGGGGACCTTGAAACGTGAAATTCCGTTGAAAACTTCACGTTAAATGTTTTGCACGATCACAATATTTTTACCTAGTTCAAATGCATTTTGGGTACAGCCTGGCCATTAAATAACCCAGATATTATCAGGTCACGGAGATTTCAACTCCATACTCTTCTTCTTTTAAGAGGAAGAACAACCGGAACTGTTTATGCAGGGGCGTTGAAACTACGGAACATGTAATTCGCGAATGTCCGTTGTATGGCCAGGTCAGGGTGGAGTTGATTTGCGGAACCTTGTCATACCTGGGACTGAACCTGCGGCAGCGGCAGGAAGCTGTGAGAGACAGGGGACCCCCAAACCGCCATAGCCTCACCACGTCATCTAGCATATGTGCAAGGTGCACCCAAAAGTTCATAATAAATAAAAGACTTCGCTGGGATGATAGTTGGTTACTTTTTTTCTGGCATTCCTTCCAAACGTGTCTTCAGCTAGTTGACAATATTTCGAGAAGCTTCCTCATCCCTTGCTCGGATCACAATAAACCTATATCTAGAAGGGTGACCCCGAAGAAGGGAAGTAGAAATGTCCCGACATATTGTCAAGTAGCTGAAACACTTGATACAGTCAACTTCCGCACAGACACTAATAACCTAAGCAATTGTTATGCCAATTTACTTAGAGAGCTGACACTATAGTTCTGTCTCCAATATCTATATTATCTATTTTTATTATCTATATATGTTTATTAAAGTATACAGACCACCAACAACCTTAGTAATTGTTAAAATTAGACTGTTTATGGTTAACAATTAGTACCTATATTTAACTTTTAATGTTCAGTAATGTATCCATAGTAAGTCAGGTTCAATTTTTAACTCGTTACAATGTCTATTTTAACGTTCAGTAATGTTTATCAACACACTAAGTTTGTTTAATTGTGATTCTAATCTTGATTTCCACCCCCATGTTTGTAGGCCCTGTTGATGATATAAAATATATCGAAACGTTGGCGTTTGAATAGTGTTTTCTTCCATCTTTGACTGACCCTCAATATTCCTACAATTAGAATCTACAGTCGCTAATCAACATCTACATTGTCAAGTAGCTGATGACACCTCTGGAAAAGATGCCGGAAAAAAGTAACGAAATTTAATTTTTCCAGGGGGGGGGGGGGGGGGATGGGGCCTATCAAATAGTTTGGTAATAGCACCTTCCATGAAGTTCTCTAGCCTTGCGCACTTGGGGTACTTAAAGCGAATAGGAAATTGTAAGGTTGAAGGAACCGTTGTGAGGTGTTGTTTTTAAAATAACGTCTCTCTTACACAATGTTTATAGTTTACAGCCTGAAGATGTAATTTGGGGCGTAAAGAGAGAACTAACACAAACAGAGCTTAGGTAAGGGGGGGGGGGGGGGGGGGGGGGGTTCTTGGTGGGGTGTTTTTACTGTTGGGGCAATAAAACATAGCGGTTCGTCCTTTGTTGGACCTCGGGCAAACGGCATCCCCCGAAATAAGGGTAAAGGGCACAGCAAGCCTTGCCTCCCACTTCCTCAAGATACAGTTATAGAGGGTGGGGGTGGTTCAAAATGCACTCAGTTGCATCAAAGTGCAATCAACGTTATGTCTTGTGCGCACATCTCCACAAGGTAACAAACAACAATCAGTATCTAGTATATTTCGTATAGTTTGTTCATAAATACAAATGTATATCAGTGTGTGCCTGTCAACATGATAACTCCCAGTAGAATAAAATAATCTACACGAAATTTTACATGTGAAGCCAGAACCCTTTAAGGACGATACTTCTTGAATTTAAGTCAAATCAGCTAAAGAGAAGGGCAGATTAAGGGCAGAGCTCAACTTTAAATCCCTTAAACTGCCCATGTACTGAATTTATCGTTACATTTAGTATGAGGATTTAGAGTCTCCTATGTAAGTCTGTTGATTATTAGCGCAAACGGTCGACTGGTTTTTTTTTTTTTGGGGGGGGGGGAGGCGAAAAGTTAATTGATTAATTCGTTTTGGGGAAGTACATTGCCGGTGATCAGCAGCCATCATCACACTGTTGGATGTATTGTTAGGTTAGGTTTTATGACTCATGCCCGGGCTTTAACTACGAGGACATATCGCCTACTACCAGAGCGCTATTTCGTCACTCTGGTGGACATGAGCCCGACTCTACTATGGGAGTCCTAAATTTTGCGGATGTATTGTGTATGTTAAATTGTTATCTATTTAAATTTTAATTATGACAAATGTATTCGAATAATGATTACTGGTGTCTTCAGAAATGTTTAACGATCCTATAAATAAAGTACATGACTTAAAATAATTAGAGAGATGTAGAAACAATTATAGGAACGCTACCTGACTAACTTTCGCGAGGGGGGGGGGGGGGGGGGGGCGCCCCGCAAATTTTCTGAAAGTAATCATACATCATTCGAAAGCTCATTTCATTGATTTCTAGAATGAGAAGCACACTGAGATTATTTGTTCACGTTACATTTCACTTGACGTTTGAAACATTAATTTATGTATACAGTATTGCGTCGATTATCCGAACGTTCAATCATCCGAACTCATGGAAAAAAAAAATCAAAATAGTTTTTTTATGAACTTCCATGAGGGAAGCCTAAGTAATTCTTTGTAAGAGCTTTGTTAGCTGTATAAGGGATATCAGTTGTTCGATTAATTCAGTTTGACGGGCAGACAGTCGATATTTGTTGACTAAGAACTAACCTGTATGTCTATGTAATTTGTTCATTGGATTTTTCCACTGAATCCCTTTCCATTCTTATGGTCGGTTACCAGCCAATGCTCTCAGTTTCAAATCATTCATTGTGAGGTGTACATTGAATTAAGGAAGCGAGTAGTGCTTTCATTAAAAGATAAAATGGAAATTATAATGCTGTTGAAGAAAGGTGAAACGGGTAAGGCAATAGCTATTAAGTTCGGTGTTGGTAAATCAACGATAACGGGAATAAAAAATAATTCTGATTCAATCACTAGGTATGCACTTAATCTTGACAGTGAGGAGGGCAGTGCATATCGTAAAACTATGAAAAAACCGAAATCCGAATTGTTGGAAGATGCTGCATACAAATGGTTTTTGCAAAAACGGGCTTCTGGGCCCATTTTGTGTGAAAAAGCATTGGAATTAAACATGAAGCTTGGTGGTGACTCTTCATTCATCGCAAGTTCTGAGTGGGTGAAAAATTTCGATTATCCGAATTTTTGATTATCCGAATCATCCCACACAACATTAGTTCGAATAATCGACGCTCTACTGTAGTTATAAAGAATTGGGCTTTAACGCTCTGGTAGACATGAGCCCGACTCTATTATGGGATTTCTAATTTTTATTCACCTAGGACAGGGGTCTTCAACCAGTACCTGACCACGAGGCTCGAGACCATCGCGATGCATCGCTTAACGTCGTCCCATCGGAAGGTTTTTCCATCTATCAGACAAAAAACTAACCGCAGAGTTTCAAATCCGCCATCTTGAGCTAGGTAGGCAAGCACGCTAATAACTATATGTATATTAATACAGTTTGATGAGCTGAGTATTCGTAAGCGGGGAAACACTTTGAAGTAAACATTTGATGTCAGATCACGTAGTTTAGGAATTTCACGACCTTGACTATTTTTCTTTTTCTTTTGGAAATTTGATCTTTTTGTCATTAATTACAAGCTAATTGACTTTCTATCATTGTTGACGTTTCATAGGCGATGACTTTTCAAAAACTTAGGGGGGGGGGCACAAAAGTCCTATGAAAACAAAAAAAAATAGGTCACTGGCTTTGTACTTTGTTAGCACGAAGTAATCATTTAAGTTTTCTCTCTCCCTCTTAAAGTCAATCGACCGTTTGGCCTAAAAATCAATATTTGACTTATATAGTGGGTTCTAAATCCCCATATTAATTTTCGTCTAGATATATTTATTACAGGGTATTTAATTCGAGCCCCTCTTCTCCGGTCCCCCTTTACTTTCTACATATTTCGCAGAAAATTAATAGATGTTGTCTTTATAAGATTTTGAATTTAAATATAAAATTTCAAGTCGATAAATTCATTACATCGGAGTTTATTGATATTTTTGAGTTGGATCACCCCTTTGAACCTCTCTTCCCCTTCGGCTGATTCCGCTGAAAATTAATAGATGTCCTTTATTATAGGCCTTTGAATATACATATAAAAATTTCGTGTCAAACCCCCCTTCCCTTGGCTGAAAATCAATAGGTGTCGTCCTTAGAGGGATTTTTTTTTACAATTTTTGGGATCAGAAGGTCGAAGTTATCTGAATAATTAAATAATTTTAATACAAAAAAAAAAGGTATTTAAATGTTTATTTCAAATTTTTAAAATATAATGCAACTGCAGTTTTGTGCATACGTTGAGGTTATTCCTCATGCCCCCTTTCAATTATCTGTATGTGACTTAATTAATATGAGATACATGATCACAAAACATGACTTAATTTTGACGATTATGTATTTAGTAATGGAAGCGTGGAGAGGAGCCATGTTTAAACATGGAGTCCAAACTTGGGACAGGACAGATGGTATCTGGGAGACTCAATGGGAGTGAAGTCTATCGAAGTAGGAGACCCCCCACTCTTCAGCTGAAGTCAATATGGAGACATCAAGCTCACGTGGAAGGGTAGCGTAGGCGGTAGGCAATATGTGCGAACTATGTTTAAAGGCAAAGGTGTCTTTAGTTCGGATATCGAGATATATAGAGATAGATTTAGTTGAAAATACTACTCTCCCTTTGACCGATTTTGTTGAAACTCAATGGGTGACGTCCAGGTGGGATTCTGGATACACATGTAGAATTTCGTGTCGATATATTCATTCTATCGGGAGTTATTCACAGAGACATACGAAGCACACGGACAAAATTTGAAAAAAATAAAAGTTCACTTTCACAGCTATTTGAAGTATGTATAGGGGAAGTTATGTAATCAGGCAGAAATTTGATGTTGAGTTTTCATCATAATCCGACTTCTTCATTCCAAAATTGAAAAAATTACTGTGTGTGTTGGGAACACGATTACTCCCGATATTTTATTGAGAATAGCACTTTTTGTGCTGAACCAAATACAAGTTTTCTTTCTTCTCACTCCGTGTAATATGAATGTATCTGCATGAAATTTCATATACATATGTAACCAGAATTTTAAAAGGACGTCACCTATTGATTTTACATCCAAATCGGCCGAAGGGAAGTGGGTGGGGGGAGGGGGAGGGGGTTTGAGGGGCTTATCACCAAAACACTAATAACTGTCGATGTAATGAATGTATGTAATGAATTTCACAGATGGTATAATAAAAATCATTATTATTTTTGAAATATTGTTTGTTTTATTTATTTATTACAAGTTTCCACAATATGTCCGCGTTCCTCAACTTAGAAGTTGTCAATAAAGAAGAGACAGAAAATAAATGGATGTAAAAGCTTTAAAAAATAAACATAATTTAATTTTTTTTAAAGTTAATAAATAAGATTTTGAAAATATATATTATATATAAAACTATTCAAAAAGATCAACAATTTAAAATTTCATGGATGGAGACAGATATATTATTCCTGTTCCCAATGTGAGAGAACTGACGGAACGGAGTAAGTGAGACTAGATGTAATGAATGTATCGAAAAAAAGTTAGTATGATTCGGAAGATCCTATGTAAATCGATTACTGATTTTTCGCCCAGTCGATTGGTAATTGGAAGGTGAGCGAACTTAAACTTGATTCATTAATTCGTTTTGAGGAATTCATTGAGGGAAACTTTTTTATGAAAGTAGAAATAAACTAAAACAATGAACAAGTGATCGGCGCGTTTTTGTGCGAAATTGGCTGCCGATGATCATGTCCGAAGGGTTTGGACTTTTGCCAAAAATCACCACAGGATTTATTGTGTCCCGTGTCCAAAGTATTTAATGAGGTTTTTGGTATTCCGACCATGTTTTATTCAAAATCTTCGAATCCCTTTTATCTAGAATTGGGTCTGTCTATCCAAATAGAGTGTCTAAGACGGCAATTCGTGCCCCAGAGGCTCCGACTGTCATCTCAAGTGCTCTTTTACGAGACATCTTCCGTCTTTCTCCCTCGGTATGTACTTCAGGGGAGACAGACAAGATAGAAGACTGAAAACTCTTGGAGAATACCAAAGTTGTGCAGGGTGGCGACAAATTTCCTCTCTCAGAGACCAATTTGTCCCAAACTACAGTTCGAGATAAGCCCCCCAAATCGAGTCCCAACTCTTAAATCGGTATTCAAATCGAACCGGTCTTAGAATTGGGACGGGTAGAACGAGATTTTATCTAAATCGATCTGCTTACTTAAAGCAAAACGTGTATTACTTTGTTTGTCATGTTTTGTCTCTTCTTCCATCTCCTGCAGATATACACTACAGGATTCCATTGGTCAAAGAAACCATTTTGAGAGCGCCTGTAGCTCAAAGCGAGCTTGTCTGTTGAGATCAAAATCGCGGGTTCTAATCCAGACCGGGATGAGAGTTTTATTTCATAAGTAAAACATGGATGTTGCTTGTAAAATAACCGATAACGTACCCTGAGGTTCCAAAATAAAAAAATTGTCGATGAATCACCCGCCAGAACGAATTAATCAAACTAGTCGACCGTTTGCTCAAATATTCAACAGTTGCCTTACATAGGGGCTCCTAAATCCTCATACTAAATTTCGTGTCGATAAATTCATTGCATCGGCAGTTATTCGAGTTTTGAATTAAGCCGCCGATTCCGCTGAAAATTAATAATTGTCGTCCTCTATTCCTAATCCTCTTTTTCCATTGGCCGATTTGGCTGGAAAAACAATAGGTGTCTTCGTCAAAGGGTTCTGAATACACATAAAAAATTAATCTGTTTTTTTTTTTTTTGTTTTTTTTTTCATATTTGGAATCTAAAGGTCGAAAAATATGAAATTCCGTTGAATTTTTCACCGATTACATAACTTCTCCTATACTTCATGTATCTGGGGAAGTAAAATGGGCTAAATCTCCCCGCCCTCTAACAGACCAAAGATAAATATACATAAGGGTGGGCGTTATCAAAAAATAAATAATAAATAACTGATTTCATCTATAAAATGAACAATATTTATTACATGGACTTGAAAAATAAAATAAAACTTGTTTATTTGATATATTGTCTAATTTCACTAACTATATACATATACATGGTCATGTATATATACATATACATGGCCATGTATATGTATATAGTTAGTGAAATTAGACAATATATCAAATAAACAAGTTTTATTTTATTTTTCAAGTCCATTTGAATTATTTCACAATATCTCTGCAATAATGTCAGTTTTCATATTTATTACAGTCAGTAGCAAAAAGATATCATCAAAAGTTAAACTATTTCCTGGTTCAAAAGAATTTCTTTAAAATTCACATTAAACCTTGTTTTTTTAATCTGATTTTCAAACATGCTATTCCGTGAACTAGGAACTTCGTCTAAAAAATATTTTGTACTATTCTAAATAACTTAAAATTATTATTTTTTTGTTATTAGTCAAAATATCAGATTTTCTTATATACTTATTTATTTTATTATTTTGTTATTTCTCTCCTAAATAAAACCTGTCCTATTCTTATCCCCTCCATCAAGTCTGCTTCTGTTTTTAACATTTCTACACTGATGGAACCTGTTTTTTTTTTTTTTTTTTTTTTTCTGTGAGAAAGAGAATTATAGAAATATAAAAAAAATATATATATTTATAAGAAAGTAAAAATTATTGGCAGAAATTGTATCATAAAGAAGAAAAAAACCGGTCAAGTGCACTGGGGGGGCCTCGCGCCATAAGATTTATGACTGCCTCACAAATGTTATCGTTTTAAGTATTTGTATGTTGGAACAACGAAACTAATTTTCGGTGAATCTTCCGTGTGTTTTCTATATTCCGATGTCACGAGCGTTCGGGATAAAAATTTCGTTTGGATATCATAGTCTAGGAGCTATAGGCCCATCATCACTTGCGAGAACTTATATTGTAAAGAGTATTAAACATGCTAGTGCTGCCGCTATCGTGAGAATTTCAAACCAAATTGCTAATTATTGTTTCAAGCAATTATTATAGACAGTGTCATTATTATAGGCATTATATTAGCGATATACAATTTTTATTGTAGTTAATTAAAATATTTGGGGTGGACTGGACAGACCCTAAGCCTCCCGCAGTCCCCTCCCATTCCGCCGTCAATCATTTTTACTATATAATCTCACATGGAAAGTTTTCTATATAAATTTTAGTGCATGAATTTGGTGATGTACCACTGAGGATGATATTGTACGAAAAGTTCTGGTTATAAAATATAAAAAAAAAAGTAATAGAAAGACATTTGAGACATAAGACTCTCCACTTCTGAAGTTCACAATGTCTATGTTCCCAAACAACAATTTTTTTTCTTTTTCAATAAATTGTTGTATTAATTGTTAACAGCCGCAGGACACGAACAACAACATTTTCTAACAACCAATGACATTTTTTGAACCCTTTCTAAGTTTTCTTAAGAACTTGTAGAACTTTGTATAAAACTCCGTTTACCGTATAAATTTTCTTTATTAGTTTTTACTTCCTTTTTACGTCATCGGTCCGAAATTTGAACTTGAGTTTTCACCGGAATTTCATGTTTTCCAATCCACTGGTTCCAAAAATAAAAATTAAAATCTGTGTGAGAGTGTGTCAGTCGATAACTCCCGATAGAATGAACGTATCAAAACGAAATTTTATGTGTTTCCAGAGGCACCATAAAGACAAGATCTATTAATTTTCACCCAAATCGGAAAAATGGAAAGGGATAATTAGGGGAGAGGTTTAACACAAAAACTCAAATAACAGTCATGTTATTTTATGTGTAAATTCAAAACCCCATAAAGTTTAATTTTCAGCCAAGTCGACCGAAAAGAAGTGAAGGATTAAGAGGAAGGGCTCCTCGAAAACCCTTACACTCCCGATGTAAGGAATCTATCGACACAATATTTTGTATGATTTCCAACGAAATTGGTTACAGAGAGAGACTCAACTTAGTTGATTAATTCGCACTGGGGAAATGTCGAAAATGCCAGAATTCACCGAAAATTTAATTTTTATTTTTTCTATCTACAGTATAACTCCTCTTAACCGGCCTCGGATTACCCGGCCTATCCCATGGGACAGAGTTTTTTTTTCTCTTTCAGTGTATAATAGCTGGCAAGTGATTCAAAAATTTATTGTTTGACGGGCCTTTCCTGGAAATGGAAAATAAAACATATGTAGGTTCTTTTTGAATAAAAACAGATTTTTCACGGGAACCTCGGATTAACCGGTTAAACGGGTAACCAGCCATGGTCTCGGTCCCGACCAGACCGGTTAAGAGGGGTTCTACGTACTTTGTTAAGTTACCCCCCCCTCCCCCCCACGAAAATGGAAAATTTACGGATGCGCTCTTATAAAAACTGAAAGATTGAACATTTTCATTTTGTCCAAGAGAGAGACGACTATTGACAGAGGGCGCCTCATCGGTCATTTCATGATTGAACTAGCAAATTGACACAAGTGATTCAATTCGATGATGTATGACTATCGAGTGTTAGTTTGTCGATTAGGTTGGGGGGGAGTGTTGGTCAATTGATTAGCGTTCTGTACTACTTTAACTCAGGACAAACACTTCTCATACCCTCCATATATGTGAGTAAACATCCCTTGTTTACACTCCTCCAGATTTACGCAATAGATATAGTTTGTACAGGGAAAATGAGAAAATTGTATCTATTTGGGTATCTATGAATAGATACGAGAAAACAATTGGCAATATTGGAAATTCCTGAGTCATTTAGACAAATTACGAATCAAATCAGATCTTTCAGAGCTTTGACTGGACATAACGCGTAATGTCTGAGGATTGTAAGACAAGGCAAATCTCAAAGTGAAGCAACTATAAATTAATAAAATAAATATTAAAATATATTCTGTATCTCGGGGAAGTCACTCAAGTTTCGTTGCATTCATTTCTTATTATTATTCTTTTATTTATTAATTTATTTTTATATTATTTCATACTGAGGACGATAGTATGAATGTATCGACACCTATTAATTTTCAGCGAAAACTGCCGAAAAGAAGAGAGTGAGGAAGGGGGCTCAACTCGAAAATCCTAATAACTCACGAAGGAAATTTAGTATATATACTATATTTGTGTGATTTAGGAGTCCCTGTGTAAGTCAACTATTAATTTTTAGCCAATATAGTTAATTGGAAAGCGAAAATTTAGTTGATTAATTCAGTCAGGTGTACATTGCCGGTATATATTGTAACGCTCGTTTATAGCGCTACTTGATATTCTTTTTTAAATTTACGAATAATAATTATATGCAATAACGATTATTAGAGGACCTGGTTATATATAATTTTTTATAGATAAAAAAAAAAACTTTAAGAATAATTTGTTACATTTTTTTATATTTAAAATTTATAAAGACATGTTTTTATGGGTTAGTAACACAAAATTTTTACATACATAGAGATTTTTTTTGTTTACACAACATTTAACTAAACCTGCGGGACATCTCTCTTTTCTTCTATTGTGCCTGTGGGTGAAATGATGTTTCCAACGTGGTAAATTGAGTATGGGTTGTCGCAATTGCGGCCACGTCCTCTCCTCTCTTCTGGATTCCAAGTGTTTTAGCTAATAATCGTCGTGTTCTCCATTTCTTTTGTGGTTGGAGTTCTCCGGGATACTTCCCCTCAGTACCTTTCTTCCTTCTTACCACAGCTTTTAAGAAATCACTGACATTTTCTACTATTCACTACACTCACTTTCACTGAACCATCTCTCTCTGCACAGTTCTCTCTTACATCTACCACGAGGGGACAGCCCACTTCTCTCTCGTTTTGGATTCCGCTCTCCCATTGGCCACAATTTTTACAGCCTTTAAACTACTAAACATCTGGGTTTTTTTATAACACTTTCATATTCCCGTATACAATCCTAATTGCTTACATTTATTGTTAACTAATTATTAGCTTATCATTTAATTTTATGACATAATTGAAATAAATGAATTGATATATTTTGATACTATATCGACCCTGGTACAAATCGATTTGATAACCCCCAGTAACCTTCCTTAGGTCTAATAAAATGATTGTATTTAAGTATCTTATTTTCCATTTCTTAAATATTACATGTAATGGACAATATAGAACATTACAATATATAATATACGTATATATTATAAATTAAAGGTATATATATTATACATTAAAGGGCGCCGGTAGCTCAGGATCGCGGGTTCGAAACCTGGCCGAGGCTCTTAGGTTTTTATTAGCGCGGTGGAAACCTTGAGCAAGCCGTTCTTCGGATTGGACGTTAGGCGATAGTCTCAAACTATATGATGTCAGGTACACCTAGGTGAATGAATCGACGATTCTTTGCAAATATCTCGGAAATTAACTGTTTTTGGAATTAAATTACATAATTTTATAATAAAATTACATAATTGATAATATATTTGATAGGTTCTGAGTTAACCAACTTTAAAAGTAGATCGACAGAGCTTTTCAAATGTTGTTTTAATTTATGCAATTATGATTTTAACAATTTTTGTTATTTCAAAGGTTTATCTTCTCTGTTGGTTTCTCTCTAAAATATTTTATCTTTCTTCATTGTTTAAACAAATTTTACCGTAGGAAGATGAAAGGAAAAAAGGAAGCTGAAAAAAAAAAAAATGGAAAACTTCATAAATACGATATATTTGAAAAAAAAAATTCATGAAAATGAAATATTTCTTTAATCAAAAATCGCATAAATTTATAAATTTGCATTCTTAAAAATATCTTTAGTACAAATTAAGTAGGTATGTTTGAAGGAATCCCTCAAACTGTCCTACACGGATTTAAGTTCAACTTTTTTCAGAAGCATTTTTTTATAGGAAAATTTCTGCATTCATATACCGAGCAAAAAAATCGTCGGTAAATACCGGCCATGAACTTCCACAGAGCGACTTCATCAACTAAATGTTCGCATTCCTTTGAAACTTTCGCATTGATTTGATCAAATATCAATAAGTGTCTTAATTAGAGACTGCTGAATTCTCAAACAAAACTTTGTGTAAAGCACCAGCCGATTATCGGCAGTTTTTAGCGTTTTTGAGTTGAGCCCCGCCCCTTCTCCCTATAGGGTTTAGAAAACATGAAATTCCAGTGAAAACTGAACATCGAATTTCAAGAAGATTACATAACTTCCCGTATACTTCGTAGCTTCCCTAGCTAGGGAGGTACAAACAGAATGCCGTCATGGTTGTGGGCGGGGCGGAGGACTGGTGCTTGAGACCTCATCTATAGCTCGACTATTTTGGGATCATCCATTCTTAGATTGGAATCTGTTTTTGTATATGTGCACTTTGAGTACAGGGGGGGGGGGGGGGGGGGGGGGGGGAGAGAAAATAGTTCTCCAAGGCCATGCTTTCCAAATAAGAACCCAGACAGGGTTCGGGTTCTACGCCAAAGTTAGATTTATTTTCTAAGTGGAACGTTAAGCGATGGTCCCGAATCTGTACGATGTCAGGTACTCGTTAAAGACCCCTTCCTAGGTTAATAAAAATTCAGGGTAGGCAAAAGGTAGACCACAGCAAAGTCGGGCTCATGTCTACCAGAGTGACGAGAGAGCACTCTGGTAGTAGGCGATATGACCTTGTAGTTAAAGCCCGGCCACGAGTCACAATAACTAACTGGAATAAATACATATAAAATAAATATATATATAAAATAAATGCCTATTTGCCTACGTTGTAAAGTCCGAAAAATAAATCGGGAGAAGAATAAAGCTGTGGAAAATATATACTATTATAGTTAGTTATTATGACTCATGCCCGGGCATTAACTAGCAAGCCCGACCTTAGAATGGGAGTCCGAAATTTTGCCTACCTTAAATTTTTAATCATCCAGGGTAGGGGTCTTTATCGAGTACCTGACGTCGTACAGCCTCGGGACCATCGCTTAACGTCCCATCCGAAGGCATGCTTAATTTTTTTTTATACTTTCTGGATAAAATAAACTCAGCCGGGTTTCGAACCAGCGATTTCGAGCTCAGTAAGCAAGCACGCGAACCACTAAGCTCCCGGCGCCATCAAATAACTAAGTAACTATATTATTATATATTTTTTATTATACACAGTAAATATTTAATCATTTATATACTTGGTGTAGCCCAGGAAGACTTTGGGAGGTGATATCTTCCTGACCTGAGGCGACCTCTAAGGGCGCTCACCTCTAAAATACAAGAAGACGTGGGCGCCCCCCCCCCCCCCCCCCCCCCCCCCCTCCGATATGAATAGCAGACAAGGGCAGCCCTAGATATTTTTATGTAGGACCCGGCAGAGCACCAGAAGCCTGGAGGGAGAAGGTGTAGGCTAGTCGTGAAAAACTTATGAAACAAAATGGCAGGGGGGTAGAGGGGGGGGTTTACGAGGGACAACAGCATAAACCAGTAAGTGTCCCCCCCCTTCTCTGGCTCCTTACCTATTTACATCTTTATATACTAGATACATACACCTATACATAGATGTACGACATAGCTACGTATATGATAAATTTTATATATTAAATTTTAAAAAATAAGGACGGTCGAAAAATGTCTATCTAAAAAAATATTCGAATGCACGGTGCAATGCAATATACTTCTTGTCACTCCAGGGACGGATCTCTGGGGAGAGTTCAGGGGGTGATTATCCCCAGATTAAACATGAGATTAATAATTAGAGGAGATCTATGAAGGGATAATCGGAATAATTAACCCCCTTTATAAAAATAAAGGTTTATAAAAATAAAGATAGACTGGACCTTCTATAGATTGACTTCCCCCTCCACCTAGACATTGGCTTTATCACGAAGTCAATTTTTCATCAACAATAGTAATTCTATATATGTAGTTAGTTATGTGACTCAGGTCGGGGCTTCAACTACAAGGTCATATCGCCTACTACCAGAGCTCTATTTCGTCGCTATGCTGTTTATTCACCTAGGTTAGGGCTCTTTAACCAGTACCTGACATCGTACAGGCTCAGGACCGTCGCTTAACGTCTTATCCGAAGGACAATGGACTCAAGGTTTTTTCACCTCCTAGATGAAAAACCAAAGAGCCTCGGCCGGTCTTGAGCTCAGTAGACAGCACGCTCTGAGCTACCGGCGCCCTCTAATGCTGTACAGTAAACAGCACGCTCTGAGCTACCGGCGCCCTCTAATGCTATATATATATAATTTTACAAGATAATAAATGTATAAAAAAATCTTCGGTGAATCACTGGCAATGTACTTTTCCTGAATAAATTAATCAACTAATTTTCCACTCTCCCATTTAACGTCTTGGCTAAAAAATAATAGTTGATTAACACAGGGACTCCTGAATCCTACACATACTAAATTTTCTTCGGGAGTTATTTTTTCGAGTTGAGCTACTGTCCCCTCCCCCTCTCCTCTTCGGCAATTGTCGCTGAAAATTAATATATAATAATGTCGATACATTCATTCTATCGCTAGTTATCGTGTTCACAAGCACACAGAGTGGACAATTTGTCATCATTTTTTTAATGGGGGGGGGATCAGAAAATATGAAATTCATCACATTTCTGAGGGATTACAAAACTACCCCTATACTTTGTATATCCAGGAAAAAAATATAGTTTGAAGATCGAATCATGTCGAAGAGTAAGAGTAAGAAACCCGACCATAAGAATAAAGATGTCTTTCATATTTTTATTTAATGTTCTACGTCACAAAACTTTCTTCATTACATTTTGTTTATCTTGAAAAAGTTAATAAATTAAAAGTTTATATATTTTATAAATACAAAATTTATATCAGTTGAATATATTAAATAAAGTTGCCCAAGCTCTTAAGATATTTTCTCAAAAAAAAGAGAACAACTTATAATCCTCTCACTTACCTTATTATATTTTTAATTGAGAAATAAAAAAGGGGTCCCCTAAGTCTCCTGGGCGCAACTTTGTTCACTAAGTCCCATCTCTGTCAAACTAAGTATACTTTATTTATCAAACTTTTATATACTTAGTTAAAATAAGTTTGAAACATGGCTGATTTTATATCAAGTATGAACAATGGCGCTGTGTGTTCATTACAAGCATGGGAAAATGTATGTGCTAGGAAAAAAAATTGTATTTGATATAGTATATATAAGTTATGTGATGGGTTCGATACTCAAAAATTGTTGCTTATTTTTACTTTACTTAACGAGAAATTATCTAATAGGTTAGAAATTTTATGTTTTCTCAACCTCTGAATAAGAAAATAAAAAAAATGTTGGTTCAGTCATCATTCAAGGTTTGGGCTATTTGGGCAGTTATGATGGTTTTTGTGTTGAGCCCCTCGAATTGGATGAAATGTCCTCATAGGGTTCCGGATACACATATAAAATTTCACATCGATATATTCATTCTTTCGGGAGTTATCGTGTTCCCAGACGAATACAAACGAACATTTTTTAGTTGATTAATTCATACTGAAAAAGTACATTGTCGGTGATTCTAAGAAGATATTTTTTGGAATAGGGGGGGGGGGGGGGGGGGGGGGGGATTTCGTTTAAAACTCAACATCGAATTTCTGACATTACAAAAGCCACCCTTTACACGTAAAGCTGGGAAGAAAAAAGGTTGGGAGCTAGCAAATTAAGGCCCTGGGTATCTAAACCTCAATAGCGTGTTGTGGGAGCTTGCACAGATCCTAAGATTAAAGTAATCTGATTATAATCCGATTATGTAATTTAAGGTCGCATGTGAGATTAGAATCCTTATTTATCTCCAAATGGAAAAGTGCAGACAATTTCACAACCCCTCAGCTATTTCTAGTATAGGGGAAGTTATGTAATCGATCTAAAACTCGATGTGTAGTATCATGTTCTCTTCCGAACCCTTGAAGCGAAAATAAAAAAAGTCGCCGGTGAATCACCTGCAATGTACTTCCTCAGTACGAATTAATCAATTAATTTGTGGCTCTCATATCTCATACCTATAGGTGACGTACTAAGGACTTCTGAATTCTCATACTAAATTTTGTGTCGGTAAAGTCGGCAGTTATTCGGGTACCTATATAAAGAAAAACATATGTTTTTTTTTAATATTGTCTATTTCACTAAATACATATATGGAAGCGCGGCCCCCCCTTGCCAGAGCAAAAAGCAAGATAAAAATTAAATAAACTAAAAAAATCGTTTTTATTAAAAATGGATTGTTGCAAGTTACTAATAGGATCTTCAAATTTCCCGTGCTTGTGATTCCTAAACCAGCAATCAGCTGTTACATAAATGTACATGTACAAAACAAGTCATATTACATTTATTTAAATATATATGAATTCCATCATTTCATTTCCTCGGTCAAAATCATCATTTATGTTATACTTTATACTCTTAAAGCTGATTTTACATGTGCAGTAAAAATGCACGCAATTGGATGTGAGTAATTTAATTCTAAAAGCACAGAAACCACAGCGTGCATTTGCTGCTGCTGCGCTTTGCATTTTTGCTGCTCATGTAAAGTCAACTTAAGTATTACAGTCAGTGGTTACCTCAGGGGGAGCTTCTAGGGATCCCATCATATTTTCAGCCAATTTTTCAAAATATTTTACAAAATATATATATATTATATATAAGACATGAAGTGTACATGAAAATGAAAATGAGCTCTTTGTATTCATGGAGATAGATACACTAGGATGGAAAACTTCCAGATTTAATGATAACATGAAGTTCATGGCTGGAGCATCACCAGATAACGACTTCACAAAATGAGCCAACCCTTATTTAGAATTTAGTATTTAAAGCATCAAAAATTCAATTTTCTATCCGGTTTTATCGGAAATTCTTCATTCTTCTTGACAGGTAAAAAAAAATAAATAAAATAACCTCGGTGAATGTACTTTTCCAGCGCGATTTCATCAACTATATTTTCGCTATCCTACTGGAACCAATTTACCAATTTGACTGAAAATTAAAAGGTGTCTTATTCAGGTCGATTTCGTTGAAAATCGTCTGGTTTTTCCTTATTTATTTTTTTTTTCTTCTTCATTTTTGGAATCTGGTCTGGAAAAACATGAAATATCGAAAAATTCGACATCCAATTTCTGACCGATTACGTAACGTTTCCTAAACTTCGTATTTATTATTTTATTCGCGTTACTAAGAACCGAGACGCATTTGAAGAGAATTTACAATGGGAAGTAATAAAAAGAAGTAAGCCCAGAACGTAATGAGTAGCTTAGCAAGAGAGCGCCGATGGTTCAGAGATAGCGTGCTTGCTTGCTCAGCTCAAGATCGCGGGTTCAACACCCAGTCGAGGTAAAAACAAACTTGAGTCGTCCTTTGGATAAGCGATGGTCCCGAGCCTGAACCATGTAAATTACTCCTTAATGACCTTTATCCTTTGTAACTAAACCTCACTAGGCAAAACTTAGGACTCCCCACTGAAGAGTCGGGCTCATGTCCACCAAAGCTACGAGTGTTATTAGATGCAAGATGCTCTCTGGTAGGAGGTGATATGACTATTAAATAGAGCCTGGCCATGAATCAACAAACGCTAAGCAATGTTTTTCTTAAACTTCTCTGGGATAATAGTAGGTTGCTTTTTTCCGGCATTTTTTTTTTTTTTTTTTTCAATTTTTGAAGCAACCAAGCTTAGCAACAGCAAAATCTTACTGAACCCGATTTGGCTAAAATTTAATAGCTGTTTTACTTAATTACTCATACGAAATTTCGTATCGATGAATCCACATATATTTTAACATTTTCTAATGATTTGTTGTCGGGTCTACAACGAAGAATCCTAAAGAAAACCCAACATTGAATTTTCCAACGATTACATCAGCTGTGAAAGTAAAATTCTTGAATATTTCCTTGAAAATTTAACTGTTTTTGAATTTTTACCTATGAATTGTCCAAAAATTTTAATGAAGCAGTAGAGATGGGTAATGAATGTAAATACAAACATCAACCCATAAAATAGATTATTAAAAATAAAAATAAAAACTAGGAAGCTCAAATTTATATTTATTTCCCCATAAAATGAGGAGATATTATTATTCTCTTCCGAAATTTATTGTTATTAACTTGAATAATTAATTAAAAACCTGTGAATTGGAAAGAGATGTTGTTTTTGGACAGGACTAGATTTTCTGCCCGGTATAAAGTACATATTTAATTTAATTAAATCAACAGAATTTTTTTTTTTTTTTTTTCAAAACTGGTTTAGACTATCAGTTTAATTAAGAGATCGAATGATGAAATCGAATACAGTGAAGTTATATCGATAATTTAACTTCCCCAATACTTCGTACAGCTGGGAAGTAAACAAAAAAAAAAAGCATGACAAGAAAAAAGGAAAAACCGGTTATTTAAAATATTTTTCTTCAAATCTGCTAATGTTTTCGAAATTAGTTACTTAGTGGAGAAATGTTATTTCAGATCAAGATTAATGTTCAGAAAAAAATAGAGTTAGGACAAATAATATTTTCCTTGAATTCGAATATTAAGCAGATTCAATTATTCGAATAATTTGAATACTTCAATCTTAAATAAAATAATAACGTGAAATATAAGTAAAAAATAAGACAGAGTAAACAAATACAGCGTCTGTAGTTCTTGGACAGACGAAAGATTGCTCTCTCTGTCCATGTGACAGCAGTATTCGATTTTCTTCTGTTGATCTTACATCGAATCTCGAAATACTTTCTATGAAACTACCTATCTTCTTCTTCGATTAATTTTCATGAAAATTCATAGTTTTCTTGCTGAAAGCACTTCTCAATCCTCGTTTAAAATTTCGTTTTGATACATTCATTATATTGTGAAGGATCACTTCACATTTCAAAAATGTTAGTTTAAGAATTAGAAGTTGAAAGGAATAAGTTGTGAAAATCTACAAGTTTTGTTTTATTTTATATTTTGTTTGGCACCCGAAAAGTTATACATAGTAAATATGCAGTTCGTTGCATCGACAGTTATTAGGAATTATTAGTTAAAGTTAATTTTTGTAATTAAGCAATCGAAATACATGAAATTCCGGTATATATATATATATGTATCTGGGGAAGTAAAGACGGGGGCGAAGGATTATGAAAGCATTTTATAAATATATCAGAATAAAATATAAGACTCCATAAAAACATTGTAGGTGACTATTGAAATCAATCGAGCGAAATACATGATATTCCGATGAAAAGTCAACTTCGAATTTCTGACAGATTATATAACTTTCCCATATATATATATATATATATATATCTGGGGAAGTAAAGATGGGGGCGAAGGATTATGAAAGCATTATGTAAATATATCAGAATAAAATGTAAGGGTCCATAAAAACACTGTAGGTGACTATTGAAGTCAATCGAGCGAAATATATTCAATTTTTTCGCCCTATTTTCTCTCCCCTCCAATTTCCTTTTTTTTTTTTTTTTTTCTTTAGCCTACTCCTACTGAATAATTTAAGAGGTCAACAGCGACAAAAAGGCGAACATTGTAAGAAAAGTTACAACATGTAGCCTGAAGGGGTGCGATGGTCGCGGGAATGCTTCCACGCCTTAAAGCCGCCTCACAAATCATCGCTTTATGCAAATTACGCGGTTCGACTCCGCGAGGAAATTTAATAAAATCATGGGGGGAGGGGGGAATAAAAATAAATCTATATATTCTGTCGGATTAAACCGTTTCGGAATCACTTTTTTTTTTTTCGAAGGAAGAGGGGCGTGGGGTGGCTTGTAAAGATTCTATTATGCAAATGACGCCCCAGGATAACCACATCATCATCATCAACACAGCAACTTCAGGAAAGTAATTAGCTTAGATTCGCTCCTGGTATCGTGCAAGCTCAGCTACTCAACTTTAAAGCTATGAATACAAACGCCTACTTTCCCGAAGAAAATCCTCGCTCGAAGATAAGAAGAAAATTTAATTACTTTCCCGTCCCTCAAGTCTCTCTGTCTCCGGACTTTCCACAAACTTAGTGTACAATTTTATTATTTTTATTTTATTTTTATTTTATTAAGTCCTCTCTCCCCTTCATTTCTTGTCTCATAAATTTTCACAAAGTTTATTTTCCCTCTTTGCACCCAACTCTCTGAATAATGACAAAAGGATGACAGAAATAAAACCGAAAGAATACAAAAATCATTTAATTAATTAAATTGTATCTGAATGATGCATATATATATATATTCTTTTGCCACCTCTCCCTGAGTGTATACCACATATTCTCGGAGTGCTCCTTTTATGAAGACTTTCTCAGAAAAAATAATGTTCCGAGGAGCTTGGAGGAGGCGCTGGGTGACAACCCCTCCATCCTGGATGGAGTCATTAATTTCTTAAAAGAAACTGGGCTATACCAAAAAATGTGAGCCCTACTGTCTGCTATCATTTGCCTTTTTTTAGGACGCTCCGCCAGTTGAGTGGGGCTTAAGCAGCCCATGGGGGTCCCCCTGGGGGTCTGGGGGCCGGGGGGGGGGGGGGGGGGGGGTCCTGCGTGGGGCCCTCGGGTGGCTGGCGTGCACGGCTGGCTGGATGGGGGGGCCTGGGGCGGCGCCGCCGGGGCCTCTACTGGAACGGTCCTGGACTTGGAGGGTGTGGACGGTTTTCCTCACATGCACACCCTCGTCCTCAAGTCCCATTCATTACCTTCACGATTAAGCCAAACGCTTCCTATACTTGAGTGAGTGGCCCGGCGGTGCCGTTGTCTTTGTCCCCCCGCCCGGCCTGCCTGTTCGTTGGTCGCCCTTGGTCCTGTGCTTGGCCTCTGGGATCCCGTGGGATCCCGCCGTGGCTGTTCTCGTCAACTGCATTAAGAGTTCGCTGGCTTAGTTAGGGTAAGGAACGTAACAAGATAGGGCGATAATAACCGAAGCAGTTGTTCGCCCAAAAAAAAAAATAAATAAATAAAATAATAAAATATATTCTTTTAGAGGGCGCCGGTAGCTCAGAGGTAGTGTGGTAGCCTACTGAGCTCAAGATCGCTGGTTCGAAAGCCGAGGCCTTTTGTTTTATTTTATCTGTGATGTAAAAAAAAAAACTTGAGCACGTCATCCCTCGGCTTAGACTTTTATACTACCTAAACCAAGTCCTTCATGAAGTGCTCAGTCTCCCAGTTTCCTTAATGAACCTGAGAATGCTCTCATAGTCCAGTTCTCCTAAGTTCTCCTCTGCGATGACATCTCCACCGAAGATCTCGTTCGCGCAAATCCCGAGCAGATGCCCAGGAAGTGTGTCGCCGTTTGAACTACAGGTAACTAAACCTGGGTTCGCGAAAGGTAGAACTCTTGACAGTAGAGTCGGGCTCATGTCCACCAGAGCGACGAAAAAGGTCTCTGGTAGTAGGCGATATCACCTCATAGTTAAAGCTCGGACATGAGTCATAATAATTATTCAACTAACTAGATATACCATTCATACCTTCTCAACTTCAAAACTTTCTTAAACTTCTCAACTTAAATAATATAATAGCCGAGTGTTTTTTTTTTTTTAAAAGCTTTATTAAACAAATAAATTATATAGTTCGTGGCCTCCCTTCTTCCACTGTACGCTAAGAAAAGGAGATCCTTCACCCGGTCGGAGTCTGGGAGAGAATGCATTGTTTAGCGCAAGATGGACGCATCTTCTGTCTCCAGCTTAGTAAACAGTTCTTGGTATATTTAGGAGTAAACTCTTAGGAGATAATTAAATTATTTGTATATTTTAATAAAAATTAGTAGGATTTGCATTGGGGGAGGGGAGGGGGGGGGGCTGATAGTTTATAGTTTTATCAATATAATAGATGATATTGTATAGTATAGGTAATACGGGCAGTTGTTATCAGAATTTCGATAAACTAAACTATCGACTCCCCCCTCTTTCCCAACCGACCAAAATTCTTTCTATGCCTATTTTAAATAGTGTGTATTGTTAAATAACTTTCGCTTCAATCGATGCACCTCTCGATTTTCCAAAACGTATATTGACAAGATACCATCGACATCCCACAAGACAAACTATGACGTTTGACATTACATACAAGAATAGACCTTTAATTGCGCCGAAATCCAATGAACCGTCTGATAAGACAAGATAACTCCGTCTCAAGTTGTACAAGATTCTATAAGTCAGTTGAGGTTATCAAATTGGTTATATAAATTATTTTTATTTTTTAATAATGCATTAATTGTATTGATTAGTAATCGTCCAAAGAGCTTAAAACAAAAAAAACTTTTTATAACGTTGATGTATCGATACCATCTTATAAATGCTACTTCATAGTATCGATAATAGCGACAGCTATAGAACCCATTTACATACAAAATTTAGTGTCAATCCTCCGTGTGAACACAATAACTGCCGATGTAATGAATGTATCGACTTGTTTCATATTTTTTAGGTACTCATAAAGATTAGTCCTATTAATTTTCCACAAAATCGGACAGAGGCCAGTCTGAAAATACCCTAATAACTGCCGCAGTTTGAGGATTCAGAAGCTCCTTAGTAGGATGCACTTTCCACTGCAGAAGTACATTGACGGAAATTCTCTAACGACTTTTTTTTTACATTTTTATAATCAGGGGATCGGAACACATGAAATTATATCACAAACTAAAATTTCTTACCGATTACATAACTTACTCAATACTTTGTACAGCTCAGGGAAATGAAGAGTATTTTTTCGTATAGTTTAGGATATTCTGCTCATAATAATGTCTCTGAAAAAAAAAATAATAAAGATAAAGGAAGTACTTATTACAAAAGAAAATGACATTCTTTTGTACCCGGAAAAATGAGGTCGTTGATATATAATATAATACAGAAAGTGTAAAAAAAATAATATGGCCTCAATTTACTTTTTTGTATTTTATCTACGAGAAGATGGTATACAGTCTAGATGGTAACGGAGAGATTGAAGATGGATCTACGTCAGTCTTGTGTACCTTCTGACAGAAGAACCAAGAAGGGGGTAGTAGCAAATAGCCCTGGAGCTGGAGTCTGTAAGACCTGGAAATAACTGGGAGACGTGGTCTGAACCCCTGATAAAACTTTACCACCTTCCCAATTATTCAGCTTCATGCTCAAGTAGCCCCCCCCCCCCCCCCCCCCCCCCCCCCCCGGAACATTCTAAATAAAACTTTTATAACTAAAAGAAGAAAAAGAAAACAGAATTTTCTCTTCCTTGTACACTTTTCTTCACTTTTTTTTTTTTCTTTCGAAGCAGCCATGTTTTACTCCCTCAGATATAGGGGTTGTTATATAAAAATTCAAAAATTGTATGTATTTTCCAAGCATGAGTTAATCAACTAAATATGAATGATACTATCGACCGTTTTGGATAAATATGAACTTACATAAGACTAGTGTTCAAAAACAAACGGACTTTTTTTTGCACGTTCAGCATGAAATTCTGTTGAAAACTCAACCTAATATATGTAATAAAGACTCGAATTATCGGAGCTCTTATATCGATACTCTACTGTATTATCGATATGATGAGTGAAACTTAGTATGAGGATTCAGAAGTCCCTTGAGTTGATAGATGATCGATTTTGAACTAAATCGGTAGATTTTTATCAAAAGGAGAGAGAAAACGTAGTTGATTAATTGGCACTGGGGAAGTACATGAAGACTTTCTCCCATTTAATATCGTAAACAAGATCGGAGAATTTATATGAAAACACCTCCCCATACCTGATAAAGTTTATATATTTATGACCGGATATCGATAGGATACATTGATATTGAGGGGAGCGGGAGATTTAATTTCCGGAAAGTTGCGAGTTCGAATCTGCGCCTTTTTATACCCTTCTTCTTATACTTAATACACGCATCATATAAGCTATTTATCGCGCCCAATTTATTTTTTTCATTGAAACCTATATTCACACTTTTACCGAGTATTCAATTTTATGACAAAATTCGACATTCATCTTCTATTTATAGGCATATAAAAAAAAACGCATTTCCTCCCGATAACCAAAATATTTCAGGGAACGCACCCTAAGTACCCATAGAATGAGAATCAACTATAACTCATTTTCCGATTTTGAAGCAGAAATATGTTTAATTTTTTTCTCATTGTGTGCTTGACGTGGTTAATAGATGAATAAAACAAACTTATTTTTTGAAATATTGTCTATTCCACTAAAGATATGTATACATATAACTACCGGTTTCGGCTTTATACCATCGTCAGGTCTAGTTATGAACTAAGTCAGTTTGCAGAGGCATTTATTACAAGTTTCCACAATATGTCCGCGTTCCTCAACTTAGAAGTGGTTAATAGAGACGGGCTATCTACAGGCTGCCGTCCTATTTGCAATACACCTAGGTTTCTCCATGGAGAACCTGTACGTCCTTATCTGGCATTTAAACAACCTTCCAGAAAAGCTAATGCTACTTCACATTTTCCGAACTTAGATTGAGTTGAGATCAATCTACGTACATCATCGACAGTGTACTTCCCCCGAAACGAAATAATCAATTAAGCTAAAAATCAATGGTTGACATAGGCTCTGAATGCACATACTAAATTTCGTGACGATACATTCATTCTATCGGGAGTTATCGTCTTCACAAATACACACAGTGACTTTTTTTTTTTTTCTAATCGTGAAACAACGTCGAAAACTCAGCATCAAATTTCTTACCGATAACATAGGTTTATGTTAAAATAGTTTGTGACTACTGAATTATTGACGCATTACCTGCGAAATATTCGCTTCTACATAGGAATCGAATACTCAATAAGTACTTAACAAAAACCTCCGAGCGTTTGTGTAAAACAAGTATTATAATAATATATATAATATGTAAATATATTTGATTAAATCAATATTTTGATATTTCAGGGGCAAAAAATAAGTTTGATAACTGATATTTTCTAATACATATTGGTAACTATTGAAAAAAAAACATTTTTTTAATCCCTGTTACAGAGAGTGAGAAAACGGACTTCTGAGAGTACTTCTTCTGTACTTAATACATAAAGTACCTAAGTACATAAAGTACTCTAAGTACATAAAGTGCTCTCTCTAAGTATGTAAAGTACTCGATATTTTCTATTGGTGGTAATTAATAGAAACATTTTTTTAATCCCTGTTACAGAAAGTGAGACAGACTTCTGACAGTACTTCTTCTTCTGTACTTAGAACATAAAGTACTCACTCTAAGTATATAAAGTGCTCTCTCTAAGTACTTAAAGTACTCCTCTCTAAGTACAAAAAGCTGGGGAATTAAAACATATGTTTCATAAACTTTTTTTTTCAATGTTTTTTTCTTTATTTTATTTTTTTTTTTTACAAAAGGGTGTCTTATTCTAAAGGATTACAAATATATGTTTTTTTTTTGTTTTTTTCGAGACAGGGTTGGTCACGCTCGATATCCGTACAAAATTATATATCCTACCTCCCCCAGATGTGTTCCGAACGAAATAATTATCGTGGGAGCTGTCTCTCTACTAAGGTGTCAAAAAGCCATAAACAATACAACAAGTTAACATGATGTTCAAATTGATATAATAGTCTATGCTGTTTTACATAGTAATTTTGTACATAAGTATCTTGTCATTAGTCGCTGTAACGCGTCCGTTTCCGGTCTTAGAGAAGCAAAAGTCGTCGGCTAATCACTGGCTTTCCCTCACCCACTGAAACTTAGGTCTGAATCTTCATACTAAATTTCATGTCGATACTTCCATTGTACATAGTTATTAATTAGATTTTTTTTTTTGTAATTTTTGAGAACAAGAGTTCGCAAAAACATGAAATTGTGATGAAAATTCAAAAACCTGTATGTAATAGATGACAAAAAAAGGTATACAAAACTATCGTTTTCGGCATTAGACCATCGTCAAGTTTAGTTATAAATATATTACGTCTCCTTATACTTATAAGTAAATCTGACGATGGTATAAAGCCGAAACCGGTACTGTTTATGTACATAAAATATACAATAATCTAAAAAAAGAAGTTTGTTTTATTAAATTTTTGAAATTTCAAACTATCAAAATCGGCCGAAGAGGAGGGAGGAATCAGGGCAGAGCTGATTTTAAACTAAATCAGTAGATGGGTTTAGAGTGAGAGCAACAACTTACTTGTTTTATCGCTGGGGATGTACATTACTTGTGATTCACATAGAACGAACATTTATTAATGTTAAACTATGTAACTGTCAGTTGACCAAGATGTTTATGGTTTTTATTGTACCATAAAAATGATTTATTGTTCTTTTATATGCCCTTTATGTGATATTTATCTATGTACTTAACTCTACTATTTACATACGGTTTACATATTATATCAACCTAATGAATCATATATCGAAATGTGGATCCTATTTTGTCTACGCATGAGGGCGCCAGTAGTTCAGTGGTAAGCATGCTTGCTTACTGAGCTCTCGATCATTCTAGTTCCTTCGAAACCTGGCCGAGGTCCTTTAGTTTATTTTATACAAAATATGAGAATTTAGGAGCCATATTTGTAAGTCGTGTTGAATATTGGCACGGCTTTGGGGGTGAAGCGAAAAGTTAATTGATTAATTCGTCCAAGTACATTGACGGTGATGATTCTATTGCCTATGGAATAAACTCCGCATCGAATTTCTGACCGATTTCATAACTTCCACTATACATCGTAAATAGTAAATGCTTTGCAGCTATGAAGGAAGACATAATTATTCATGACCAGAGGGTAATTATCTTGACATGAAATATATTGAAGATAAGAATTATGTAATAATCGTATCCCTGATGATTCCCAAACCCAAGAAGAAGCCGTTACGAGGGATTATAGCAAATTGTTCTATACATGACAAAATTAATTTACCGTAAATTTTATTTTATGACAGGCTAAATATTTATATATTAAAAACTTAGCTACAATGTAAAAACCTGTTTTCTAAATAATATTATATATTATAAAATGTATTAAATGGACTCAGGGTTATACTCAAGCCCGGGCTTTAATGCGATGTTATATCACCTACTACCAGAGCGCGATAATTGTGGAAAACTGATAAAATTACTATATTAATATAATAATAATTATAAAATAAAAATTTTACGTCAATTTATAATGTCATCAAAAGAAAAAAGTCAGTCTAAATTTTCACTCCACTCTTTAAACATTTCTCCTCTATGGCTGAAGAGTCACTTAAAATTGTCTTATTCAGGGATTTGGGCGACGTCCTTACGAGATTGTGGTTTCAGTTATAAACGAGTCGATATATATTCATTCTACCGGGAGTTTTCGTGTTTACAGAGAATCTGACAGACGTGAAATTTTCTTACGTTTTTGGATTCGGGCCTATATTAGTACTAAGAAGAGAGATGAGGTTTGAGGTCGATTAAAATAAAATCGTAGAATTTCTGCAAAGCTTTTGATCAATTTTCACTGGAATTACATGATTTCCGACCGCCTGATTCCGAAAGTGAAAAAAAAATGTGTCTGTCTGTGCGTCTGTGACTTCAATAACTCCCGATAGAATGAATGTACCGACATGAAATTTGATAGGTGCATTCAGAACTTGAAAAGGAGATCACCTATTGATTTTCAGTCAAATCGGTCAAAGGGAAGGGGAGCTTTAGGGAGAGGGGGGCTTAACCCAAAAACTATAATAACTACCGTTGTAATGAATGTATCGACAAGAAATTTCTAGCCTCCACCCTAATCCCCCTCTTCTCTCTGGTCAATTTGTCTGAAAAACAGTAGGTGTCGTCGATGGAGGGTTCTGGATTCAGAAACAAAATTTCGTTTCGATACATTCATTCTATCGGAAGTTATTATGTTCATAGACAGAAAGATTTTTTTCTTCATATTCCGAATCTAGAGGTCGGAAAACATGAAATTCCGTTGAAAACTCCGCATCGAATTTTTGATCGATTATAGAACTTCCCCTATACTTCGTATAGCTGAGGAAGTAAAAAAATCATATTTTTCACTTAACCGTAAAGACAGGAAAATAAATCTATGCAATTACCAAGAAATCCATCCTTCTTTACACTTGTCTCATATAAATTTTTCTCTGATGCATATAAATGTATAGGTACATATATATATATATATATATATATTTTTTTTTTTTAACGTATTCCCCTGTCAATATTATGAAATATGTGGGTACATCATATAAAAAAATATGTACAACTTAGTAAACATTTATATACAAATGTCAGGTACAGACCAGTGTACCAACCACACATTCTATGGGATGACATTCTTCGGATAAACAAGTATTCTATAAGCAAATCCGTAGACTACCCCCCCACCCCCCCTTTTTTTTCTTCAACAGAAATATTTAATAAATGCTTCTTTATTTATTTTTTTGTATATATATATATATTTTTTTTTCTTTTACATAATCCAGAAGACTAATGAGGTTTTACATATGTTAATACCTCACCAGAAAAAGGACTTACGATACCATTCCTGCTGTATGTATTATCTACATATATATATGACATTTTTTTTTTTCTGTAAAAAATAAATTTTGAAATGATTATCAACGTTGTTTTTAAATTTGAATCCATATAAATGCTGATTTGATAAAGTCGAATATTGGTTCAGTCAACTTGGAATTTTTTTTATTTATTTGATTTTTTTTTTTTTTTTTGCGGATATCGGAAAAAAATGAAGTTGTCCGTGAATCACCGGCAATGTACTTCCCCAGCTTGTTCCTAACTTAAAAATGTGTTCAACAAGTTTTCACTCTCCCTTCAAAACCAATCGATCATTAAGTATAAGTTTTATATTGATACATCGACATTCATTGCATCGAATGTTATAAGGGTTTTTGAGTTGAGAGACACCCTCTTCTAGTCCCCAACATTAATGGTTGATTTTGAGAAAAATTTATATGTTGAAATGATTTTTGAATTCTACCCCCTTTACCCCGAATTCCCCTTCCCCTTGCGTTGATTCCGCTGAAAATTAATGTATCGTCCTTACGGACTTTTATATTTACATATAAAATTTCATGTCAATACGTTCATTACATCGGCAGTTATTAAGAGTTTTTGTTTTAAGACCCTCTCCTTGACTTTCTCTCGATAAGTGTCGTCGTTTTGGGGTTCTGGATACATAAATAAAATTTCGCGTCGATACCTTTATTCTATTGGAAGTATCAATACGTCACGACACGAGAATTTTTTTGTGAAACGAGAACGTTCTAACACCTCCTATTTTTGAGCCAATTCGTCCAAAAAGGATCAGAGAAGACTCAACACAAAAACCGCAATAACTTCCGATGTAATGAATGTATCGACATGAAATTTCATATTTAAAGTCAACACCCAATGGGCACAAGACCTGTCAAATTTCAGTGCTATCGGCTTAAGGAAAGGGAGAGTTCAGAGGGGGGGGGGGGGGGGGGGCATCGAATGAATCGACACAAAATTTAGTATGAGGATTTAGAAGCCCCTATGTAATTCAACTATTGATAATTGTCTGTCGATGTTATATCGATATATATTTCGGTTTCTTACAGAAGTCGATACTGAAGGCTTCCAGCTTTATATAGAGCCATCTACTAGTGATTAGTTGAAATTATTTTTAAAAAACGTTAAAATATCGAAAAGAATCGACATTTGTAAAAAATGAATGTCAAATTCGCGTTCAGCACATTACTTTCATACACTAAACACAAAGAAATATACATAAATAATTCAATTTTGCAATCAGTTGGTCGGAAAAGCAGGAAATTCAGGTGGAAATATCGAATTTCTCACTGATTACATAACGTATTTTGTTCAGTTGGGGAAATATACCGAAGGAATTATATATATAAATGTATATATGATATATGTTATATATATATGTACTATATATATATAAGGAAGATCCAATTAGTTAATGGAGTGGAATGAAAGGACGGAAGGTTGTAGGGCCAAAGAATAAACTGAAAGGAGATATAAAGTTTTCAGAGAAAACAGAGAAGAGTGGAGCGGGGAGTAACGTAAACTGGGTTATAGAGGGAAGAGGGGGTGGTCGGCGGGCGGCTGGGGGCGGGTGGCTGGGGGCGGGCGGGCACTGGACATAGAGCAGACAGCAGAGGAACCTTTCAGCTGATTAGCTGGCCAGAGGTGGATAGCATGACAGTAGAGCATACAGACAGCTAGCTGCTCATACACAAGGAGATATGTTTAGCTGTATATGAGCACATCCTGCTATATAACGACAGCTATTTTGCTCCTCTAAGACGACTACTCGGATCTAAGTCGAAACTATCTGTTGAGAACAAACTTACAATTTACGAAACAATCTACCACCAATATGGACATACGGACTGGAACTATGGGGCTCAGCCAAGAGTTCCAACATCAACAGAATACAAACTTTACAGTCAAAAGTCCTGCGACAAATTGTCAATACTCCCTTTTATGTCACCAACAAAATCCTATATAAAGACCTCAACATATGTCCAAGACATAATCCAACTCCGCTTCAAGAAATTCCATTCCAAGTTGAATACCCATCCCAAACCTGTCGCTCAACGCATGTTCTCTCAGTCCCATCTCGACAATCCTCCACGCCGCCTAAGACGACGCTGGCCTCGCGATCATCTTTGAATAAATAACGAGACTGTCTAAGGGAGTGTCAGCACTGGCTGGCTTCTCCCATCAATTGTACATATTTATCTCATGTCCACTTCTACCTATTGTAAATTTTCTACAGATTGTAGAAAAAAAAAAAATGTTGGTCCTCAGTGAATCATTCGCAACTTGTACTTCCCCAGCGCTAATTAATCAGTTAACTTTTCGTTCCTTTTCCAAAACCATTTATTTAGTTATTATAGTTTTTTAATTCACCCCCCCCCCCCCCCCCCCCCCCCCCCCACCCCTGAACCCCCTTTCCTTACCATTAGGTTTTGACTTCAAATATTAAATTTCATGTCGAAACATTCTTTTCATGGGCAGGGGGTTTTTGAGTTGAGCCCCCCCCCCCCCCTGGGTTTTTGAGTTTTTGTGTTAACCTCTCCTCTAATCCCACCCACCCGTTTGGTCGATTTGGCTGAAAATCGGTAGATGTTTGGAATCTAGAGGTCGGAAAACATGAAATTCCGATGAAAACTTCGCATCGATTTTTTAACGGATTATATTATTTCGTATAACTGCGCGAGTAGAAATTTCGTATCGATACGTCACTAGACGATACACTCATTAGGTTTTTTGAGTAGAAGGTTACGCTATTTATCGTACGAAATGAAACCCAAAACTATATATTTATTTTTTCAAACATGTTTCAATTTAATGATTATTCACTCATGATATTCTCCAATTTTGAGTAACATTTTAGAGGGACCGTCATACATCATCCCCTCCTACTCACGCCAGATAAATTCAGAAAAAAATAATACATAATAAAATATAATAAAATACATATCGCCGAAGATGAGACAATCGGATGAAAGTGATCTCTAACATTGTAAACTTTTACGCGATAAAACATCCCAACAATATATTTTATTTAGGTCAATATGAGAAAGGAAAAATATGAAAATTTTATGTGAACTCATCTCCGCCGGAACTTAGATATATCTGCTTCGAATAAAAGCCTTCTGGGGCTTAAACTTTCTGCAGCTTTGTAGTTGGGCTGTAATCCTAAACATCAAGTTTAACATAACTCTACTGGGACTGTTAACCTCGGCAACTTTTTTTCAATTCTTGATTATTACGAAGGGGGCTTTATGGTAGCCACCCAGTTTTATGTTGTTGGTAACCAACAATCTATATAAATGTAAAAAGTCGCAATGTACTTGTAAGAAGTTTTCGCCTATTCCCTCTACAACCAATAGACGGTTTTGACTATAAATCAGCAGTTGATTGGGCTTCTGAATCTTTATACTAAATTTTGTGTATTTTAAGCCCCCCCCCCCCCCCCACCCTAATCTCCCACCTTCCTTTGGCCGATTTGACTGAAACTCTATTTGTGTTGCCCTTATAGGGTTCTGGATAAATACAAGCATCTTTCTGGCCAATCATATAACCTCCCCTTTGTATAGCCCTGTGTGCGACGCAATTTTTGACTCAGAGGTTTGGAATATATAAAATCAGGTGAAAATTCAACTTCGAATTTGAGACTGATGGCCTAACCTCCTCTACACTCTTTATAGATCGGCAAGTAAAAACAAATTTCACATAAAAAAAAGTTAATTATTTTTAAAAAGTAAGTCGCCTATAAATAAAAAGACTATTAATTTTTATTAAATAAGTAAGTCCACTACATTAGCCAAATAATAAAAAAAAAATTAATTATTAATAAATAAGTAAGTCCATTACATCCGCCTAAGAAGAAAGAGTTATCATTATAATTATATAATTAATTATTAGTTGTTGATAAATTGCTAAAAAGAAAATTAACCAACATAAATATAAGTTAGATGAAAGATGTAGAACAGTTTGTGTGGAGACTAGATGTGGCGGGGAGCCGGCCATGTTGGAGGCGGGCTTGAGAGACACGGTCCTCCGCCATTCTCACTGCTCATTCTCCCCAACCAATCACTAAATATCACAGCTCCATCCCAGGGAATCATTTTACATAGGAATTTTGGGGAAAATTTGTTTTAATATTTATCATATGTGACAATTCAACCATTGTATATAGTTTGTAAATTTTAATCCATAAAACATAATTATTTTCTGTTAAGAAAGATGGTTTACCCAGAAATATTGTCAGGCTAGCAAAAGGATTAATGAAAAAATATTTAGGCTACCGTAGATAAAAATGTTATATAAAAAAATAAAGGATTGGGAAGTAAAAACTGGATTGATAATATAAAGAAAACAGAATACCAAGAAAAATAAACAATACCTTATTTGTAGGGGAACTGAAAGAAGAAGAAAATACTTAATAGGCTCATTGAACCAGGGTAGCTATCGGAAGAAACATCAAAGATACGGAGAACAAATAGAAACAGAAAACAGAAACAAAACAGATGTTGTATAAATACATACATAAGTTAGACAAATATATCTGGGAGTAATAAAACAAAAAATACACAAAATATACACAAAATATACACAAATACAGAAAATAAGCGGAAACTCGTAAAAGAGAAAAGAAAAACAGAGCAATAAATAAGAAATATAAGAAAATCTTTGGGAGAAAAATACAGAAAGAGACGTGGGGAGGTATTGATTGGGGAAAGTAGAGGGATATGAGAAGGAGGCTGCCTTAGGAGACAGACAGAGGAGGAGAAGAAACCAGTTGACCTAGATAGGATGAGGGTAGGGTGGGGGCCTAACTGCAGACTGCAGACTGCAACTGATGCAGGTCTAACTGCAGACGGCGCCCAGTCAAATAGAAAGGGTGGTAAATATAATGGGTGGAAAATAGCATGAGTTGGAAATATAATGGGTGGGAAATAGAATGGGTTGGAAATAGAACGGGCGGAAAATAGAATGATTGGAAATAGAACTGGTGGAAAATAGAATGAGTTGGGAAAAGAATGGGCGGAAAATAGAATGAATGGAAATAGAACTGGTGGAAAATAGAATGATTGGAAATAGAACTGGTGGACAATAGACTGAGTTGGAAATATAATGGGTGGAAAATAGAATGATTGGAAATAGAACTGGTGGGAAATAGAATGAGTTGGGAAAAGAATGGGCGGAAAATAGAATTAATAGAAATAGAACTGGTGGAAAATAGAATGATTGGAAATAGAACTGGTGGACAATAGACTGAGTTGGAAATATAATGGGTGGAAAATAGAATGAGTTGGAAATAGAATGGGCGGAAAATAGAATGATTGGAAATAGAACTGGTGGAAAATTGAATGAGTTGGGAATAGATTGGGTGGAAAATATAATGAATGGAAATAGAACTGGTGGAAAATAGATTGAGTTGGGAAAAGAATGGGCGGAAAATAGAATTAATGGAAATAGAACTGGTGGAAAATAGAATGATTGGAAATAGAACTGGTGGACAATAGACTGAGTTGGAAATATAATGGGTGGAAAATAGAATGAGTTGGAAATAGAATGGGCGGAAAATAGAATGATTGGAAATAGAACTGGTGGAAAATTGAATGAGTTGGGAATAGATTGGGTGGAAAATATAATGAATGGAAATAGAACTGGTGGAAAATAGAATGAGTTGGGAAAAGAATGGGCGGAAAATAGAATTAATGGAAATAGAACTGGTGGAAAATAGAATGATTGGAAATAGAACTGGTGGACAATAGACTGAGTTGGAAATATAATGGGTGGAAAATAGAATGAGTTGGAAATAGAATGGGCGGAAAATAGAACTGGTGGAAAATTGAATGAGTTGGGAATAGATTGGGTGGAAAATATAATGAATGGAAATAGAACTGGTGGAAAATAGAATGAGTTGAGAAAAGAATGGGCGGAAAATAGAATTAATGGAAATAGAACTGGTGGAAAATAGAATGATTGGAAATAGAACTGGTGGAAAATAGAATGGGTGGAAAATATAATGGGCAATAGAAATTTTGGACTCATGGAGATGCCAAGATCTCTCGTATTCAGTCTTTTCGCGGGATTTCGATTTATACTCAAGTTTTAGTTTTAACTCAATTTAGAATTTCTCAGAAAAATCTAGCCCTTCTTTAGGGTTGGTTCTGCAATTTTGTCTTCATATCAGGCCCGGGTTAAGTTAAATTTCAGCTGTTAGCTTTGAGGATGTTATTATCTCGTATAATCATTACCTATTTAAAAAAGTGAAGAAATTGATTGTGATAGCTAAATTATCTCGATTATTATTATTTATTTTCTTTTTTAGATATATATTCTAAGATGCTATACAGTGCCAAAA
Source organism: Aradus depressus (assembly GCA_963662175.1). Classification (NCBI taxonomy): domain Eukaryota; kingdom Metazoa; phylum Arthropoda; class Insecta; order Hemiptera; family Aradidae; genus Aradus; species Aradus depressus. The sequence goes on from OY759223.1 coordinate 35,481,863, forward strand.
TTTATTTTTCTTCCTGGACTAATTTCATTAGAAAATATTAATCATTGTAGACTTTTATTACCAACTTTTCTTTTTTCATTAAATATATTTTTTTAGGAAAGTTGAATAGTTTGTTAAGAGTCTTCTGTAGGATGAAGAAAGGTCCTACAACCGATGTGAGAGGCAGAAGAAGAACTTGACCTAAATAGGAGGGTTGTAAGACGACCTAGAAGGAATGACAGAACTGGGGTAAGTCGGGACGCGCCTTTCTCAAGGGGTAGGAAATTCCTCCAAAGACGAGGGTACTTTACGATAGACCTCTGGCACTCCAGACATCTCGTCCAGATCAATAAGCAGCAACTGTCGTATGGTCTATTCGGTGAAAGAGTGCTCCTCAACATAAGAGATCGTGCAAGATCTCTTCAGAGTCACGTTGTAAACACAATCTGTGTTTTCTGATTTAAACATTTTTTCTGCAATTTCTTGCCATCTGACCATATATAGAATATATTTACAACAAAAATAATGTCTTCCTTCATTCTCTTTGTTATAAAGAATCAACCGGACCACAAGCTTGATCCTCAAATCAGTTATTAATAGTTTGTAAATGGTTAGTACACACTTCATTGACCTCCCCCAAGGACAATGTTCACCTCGTCAACTGTTTCGGCATGCATAGTACATAGTATCAATCGCGTAACAGTAGATACTGTAACACAATTTAGGCAAAATAATGTCGTATCTTTCCAGTCAAACTCAATATTGATACGAAATTGTTCAATGTAAATTGTTGTCTCCAATCATTATCAAGTAAAGACTTGTTTAAAATTTCATTGGCCATTCATTTATTTTATTCCTACTTTCAGCCGGCCGCGGGTAGTCGGGAGCGAAAACTGTTCTCCGCAACGGGAGGCCGAATTTCGAGGGCTGAGGCCAAGTCTAGTTCTATTTGGAAACGTAAGGAAAAACAGAACTTTTTTTTTATAGTTGTTGTGACTCATACCTGGACTACGAGGTCATATCGCCTGCTACCAGAGCGCTCATTCATCCGACTCTGCAATGTGAGTCTTAAATTTGGCCTATCCTAAATTTGTATTCACCTAGGGTACGGATCTTAGTAGAGTACCTAACATCCTACAGACGCTTAACGTCCCATTCGAAGGACGGCATGCTCAATAGGCAAGTATGCTACATTTAAGCTACCGGCGACATCAGTTTTTTTTTAACCCTCGACGCAAAAGGAGGAGGGGTGTTATAAGTTTGAAGACGGCTGAACCGATTTCAAAGATGTTTTTTTCTGTTTCAAAAGCTGGTATTTGCGAGATGGTTCTTACTTAGCCATGTTAGGTAAAAATCGGGTATGCCGTTTCCAAGATCTTCAGGTTTCAAATATATTTTAGTGTTAATAAATTTTGGCTTTATTTTAACAAAATTGATTACCGTAACTATTTTAATAAATTTTCTATTGATCAAAAATTGTTTCGAACTGATTCATGTTTGCGGGCAAAATTTATTATTTGGTGGCTGTTGGTCTTGTTGGCTTGAGTTGAAATTAATTTACAAAAAAAAGTCGATAACTTAAAGAATTTCGGAGTAAACCTTCACAAAGATAATTGGCTAATTGTGTGTATAATTAAAAAATAATTAATGTGAAAAGAAATAATTAATTAGCCGAAATGATGGATAAATATATTAGTTTCGTAGTCTTACTAATTTTAATACATCGCAATAATGTTAATAATCTCATTAACGATAGGAGAGAAAGAAGTGCAGTTACTAAAGATATGCAGTAATGCATATATTTTCTTATCAATGCAAATATTTGTGCCTCCTTGGGCTATCGGACAAGTAGCTCCCAGAGAAAATGTTTTTATAGTTTCTCATCAGAAAAAGTGATACTCCTTTCGTTAACAACTCTTGTAAAAGTTAATGTACTTCCCCAGCTCGAATTAAACAAATAAGTGTTCTCTCTCCCGCTGGGACCACTTTACAGACTTATTGGGGGTTTGGCAAAAAAAATTATGGTGTTAGTTATTATGACTCATGTCCGGGCTTTAACTACGAGGTCATATCGCCCGATTGCGTCACAGAGCCCGATCTACTATGGGAGTCCTAAATTTTGCCTACCTTAAATGTTTATTCACCTAGGGCAGGGGTCTTTAATGAGTACCTGACATCGTACAGGCTCGGGACCATCGCTTAACGTCCCATCCGAAGGACGACATGCTTAAGTTTATTTTACCTCACAGATAAAATAAACTAAGGGTTTGACTAAAATAAATATTATTATTATTATTATAAACGATTATTACCTGGAATAGTTTTTGGCGAAAATCAAGATGGAGACAGGATGGAAGTAGGCTGAATGGAGATGTTAGAAAGAGGGCAGAGTGAGGGACACAAGAAGACACCTTGGGATGCCCCTCCCACAACCAGGGGTCTAGGGAGACCCATGAGTATGGGGTGACACAATTAGGATGGATGAGATAAGGAGGACAGCTGTAAGAGGCGTCACCAGTGGGTGATCTGTAGACAGTCTGTAGCACATGGGGAAGTAGATGTATCCACTTAGCTCAATACAAACATAACAGTAGATGAACATAAAATAGAAGTGAGAAGCATGGAGGCATCTGAGAATGGGAAAAAAGGTGTCGGTGAATCACTGGATATGTACTTCCTCAACACGAATCAAACAATTAGTTGTCGCTCTCCCTCTAAAGCCACCGACCGTTTGGGCTGAAACTCAATTGTTGACCTACATAGTGGCATCAGAATCCTCATACTATATATTGTGTCGATTAGGGTTTTTGAGTCGAACCTTCTCTGGTCCCTCTTTCCCTTCAACCGAGTGCCCGAAAAATTGATAGGTGACATCCTCATGGGGTGGATTTAAATATAAAATTTCGATACATTCATTACATCGGAAGTTATTAAGATTTCTGAGTTGAGCTCCCACCCTGACCACTCCCTCCCCTTCGGCTAGTTCCGGTAATAATTAATAATAATAATAAACGTCTTTATTTCTTTTTCTTTTTACAGATATACATTAATAATAATAATAATAATAATATTGAGACAATACTCATGGTCAAATTGACCGTCTGAGGGGTTATCTCTTCTATTTCTACTCGATAATACACATATATAAAAGTGACAAAATAAAAATAAAATAATTCAAATACAAATGCAGTAATTTACAAAATTAACTTAAATGATCCTTTAAAAAAACTAACAAAAAATAAGAATAAAAAACATCTTCCTGTTTATAGATCATTAATAATTAAATTCTGCAACTAGCTCAACTCTATAATTGCAGGTGGCTTTGCAATAGTTAGGGATGGTTAGGGTTGGTGAAAATTTTTGGAAAATTTAAAATTTTTGTAATCAGTAGGTAGGACAACATGAAATTCCGTTGAAAACTCCGCATAATTCCGCCTTCTGACAGATTTTTGTGTCAAGCCTCCCTTCTAATTCGTCTTTAGAGGGTTCTGGATAAATGTATAAAATTTCATTTCGATACATTTATTCTATCGGCAGTTATCGTGTTCATAGACACACACTGACGTATAGATAGACTTTTTTTTTTTCAATTTTTGGAATCAGTAGGTAGGAAAACATGAAATTCCGTTGAAAACTCCGCATAATTCCGCCTTCTGTCCGATTATATAACTTCCCCTGTACTTTGTAGAGCTGGGGAAGTAGAAGTACCTATGTGTATCTCCACCTCCATCTACCTCTTAGCTCTAATAATTAAGTTTCCACTCTCTCTCTAAACACTTTTCCTGGCAGTAGATTAACACAAAAACTCGTATATGAATTTTATATTTAATTTCAAAATCTCATAAGTTTCAGCCATATCCGCCGAAAAAAAATGGGAGATTAGAGAAGGGGGCCTAACTCAAAAAACTATGTGCGAAAGTAAAAAACAAGAAATTTCGTAAGATGATTCACAAGTTCTATCGATTTTCCACTATATCGGTAAAGTGGCTTCAGAGGGAGAACAAAGAATTAGCCCATTATTCCCCCCCCCCCCCCCCCCCCCCCCCCTCCCCCCCAAGAAACAGTTTCCTTCATATTATCCACTCAGAAAAATGTATTATTTTTTATAATAATTTATTTTTATATATAAATATATTTTTACAGTAAAGAAGGATTTTATTTTATTAAAATGTACGGGTTTCCTCCGGAGCATACAGATGGTAAGTAATGTGGTTGAAATATTAAATGAAAAATTTTATTGAGAGCCCCATCGCCACCTGTTTTTAAAGCCAAGACATAAGAAAAAAAAATGTAGGGAACAAATTGTATATATATATATGAATATACAAGTTTACTACATACGTGATATGTTAAGACGTGACTGCTTGAGTGAGCTTCACACAAAAAGTCATATAACTTAAATATCAACTTGGGTGGTCGGTTTTTTTTTTTTTTTTGTTTCTTGTCTATAATTGAAAACGGAAGTTGTAAACTTAATATATAAAAAAGAGATACATTGTAAAAATGTCTGTCAAAGATCCGGGCGTGTCCAAGAGCACATGACTTGCTCACACATATTAAATTAAGTTATATTTTATGTCGTTGTCTTCGAGGTGGGATTTAATATTTAATTGACTTGTCTAAACGATTTCCGGAATTTTAATCTAATATATTTTCGAAAATTTTATCTGGTGTACTACTTTTTATTTTCTAAATTTGATAAACTAACTAGAAATATATAAACAGTAGAACCTCGATTATCCGGGGTAATGGGGAGAGGTCGCACGGATAAATGAAAACCACGGTTAATCGAGACACTTTTTATTTAACGGATTACATATGTGTGTATATACAATGTTATATACATACATATGTGTGTACATTGTTATGTTATCAGGGCTTGAAATATGAAGTAATCCTTCTTTGTTTTTTGCGTTTTCAAATGTTTATCCTTATTTCAGTTCTAATTTTTCTCAAATTCATGACGTCATGGAAGTCAAAATTTTCAGCAGAAGGTGAGGAGGACATGAACTGGTTCCATTGCTTGACTTGTCTGAATGTTTTCTTCTTTAGCGCCAAAACTGTCATCATTGTCACTCTACTCTGTCTCTAAGTTTCTAGGAACCTATTCTTACTGCTTACACACCACGGTTAATCGCGAACATGGATAATCGAGACGCGGTTAATCGAGGAAATTTGATTCAAAATGTTGGTAAAAATTAATTGCGGGTTTTCGGACTTATTTGTTACCTATTTGTTTTAATATAATATTTTATTAGTGTTTTAATATGAAAATTTTTGTTCACAGTTTGCAGTTAAATATCGTACCTAGGAAAAGAATGTCATTCTATGAGAATTACAACCATAATGAATTCCTTGTCCTGGAGACTTCTTTTTGGCGCTGGATTTCCAAAGCTACATCTGAAGGTAATTCCCTCAAAAATATTCACACATAATGAGGTCTAGTTTAACTCATGATATCAATTTTTAACTCCCACCAGTCATTCAGTTTTCTTCATGGTAAAATTCTCAAATTAGTTAGTTATTGTGACTCATTCCCGGGCTTTAACTACGAGGTCATATCGCCTACTACCAGAGCGCTCTTTTGTCACTCTGGTACTGTCCTAATTTTGCCTAAATAGGTTTAATAACCCAGGATATGGGGGTCTTTAACGAGTACCTAACATCGCACAGACTCGGAACTATACACGAAAGACGACGTACTCAAAGTTTTTTACTTACCAGATAAAAATTCTAAGGGTCTTGGCCGGGTTTGGAACCCACGATCTTGAGCTAAGAAGGCAAGCACGCTATCTCTGAGCTACCAATGCCCTCAATTCCCAAATCATCTTTATATTAAAACAAAACTATTTAAAAGAACAGAAACGTTCGTTCCATCATATCTTGAAGTATTCGTTTTTTTTTTTTTTTTTTTTGTCAGTTAAACATAACTCCGTGAATTGATTCAGAATACTGTACAATTGAAACGGGGCCTTATTTCATTGAAATAAATTGTATAGTTAACGCAGCATCACGGTCCATTAACATTCGTTGCATTTATCACTATAAGATGTTAATAAGTGACGTAACAGTTGCAGTATGGCTGACACAAACATGATGATGAGAAAAACGAGCAGAGAATTCAATTTAAAAAAAAGTTGCACTGTTCTCGTGTTTTTAAAATAAATTTTATTTCTTATTTACATTTTTTTTTTTTTTAATTATGAACGAGAGTGGTGGATTAATATAACTCTTCAAAAACCAGACTTCGAAATAAATCAAATATTATGTTATATGTGGTGATTAATATACCTAAGGATAACATGACTCCACGACTAACCCACTTATGACCCTCGTTTATGGGGTATGGACTATGTCACAGTTATGGACTTGAATGTTTTACCACCTAGCTTTTTTCTAAATGTTTACATTTTTTCCTATAATTAACCATAGTTTCCATAACATCAGCGTCTTTGGGATGTTGGGTCTACTTACATTTTATAATGCTTATTTTCTAAAAAATGTTCTTTAAAAAAAAAAAAAACGTAGGAAAATACATAAACATTTGAATGGGTCAGCAACAATTTTTTACAAAAATTCCATATTGTTTTAAGAAAATTGAAAAAAAAAAAAAAATCGTCAGTGAATCACCGGCGTACTTCCCCAGAACGAATTAATCTATTAACTTTTCGGTCCTCCTTCAAAACCAGTCGACCGTTTGCGCTAATATTCAATAGTTGACTTATGATAGGTCGATATCGCTGAACAACCAAGTAAACTAAATGTTACTTTGGAACTTAGTGCTGACGGACGATGGAGTAAGCCGAAGTACACTTTATGTACCTATTTTTATGATATTAGACAATATAACAGTTAAACAATTTCATTGTATTTATTTATTCTATTATATTTTCACCATATCGACTCAGATCGCTGAAATGTATCCGGATATTGATTTTCTGCCAAAGGGAAATGTGAGAGGCCAATATTAAAAGTAATGAATGTATTGACATATATGAGGATTCAGTATTACATCTATTGACTCTATGTTTAGAGGGAGAGTGAACACTTCCATGTATTGACCGACTCGTGCTCCTATGGCTAGACCCCCTCTATTCTTCCCCTTGATGTTTTTTCCAATTCCCCTGATGTGGTCCCTTTGTTTTTGAAGAGTTTCACATAAACATCTCCGTCCTAATGGAGTTCTGCTAATAGACTTTACCCACTCAGCCATCAGCCAGCCTTTCTCTCTAATAGAATACATCCGTCTAACTTCCTACACCCGCCCCACTTACTCTTTATCACTTTTTTTTCTTCCCTTAGTTCTTCTTCTTCTTCTTCGTTTTTTTATCGTCTACTTCTTTTGGGGCGGGCAAAGTGCCCCCCAGAGGACACAGACAGAACACCTTGAAAATGGAGAACGGTCGTCGAAGATAGAAGAAGAAGAAGAAAAAAAAAAAGGAGACATTGATATAGACTGAGCAGAAGACTGGAGCGGAGCCTCTGGATAAAAATACAGCAGGATATCCAATTAGTTGTGTGGAGTTAACGAGAAGACTTGTCTTCCATTAGGAGGTCGCCGTCCTATCTCAGACAGAACAAGATCAGAGAAGGATCCGAAAAAAGAGTCGCCGGTGGATCACCGGCAATGTACTTCCCCATAACTACCTTTTTGTTCACCCTCTGAAACCCATATCGTCACGAGCAAAAAGTCAGCTGGTAAAAGTTCTAGTCATTAACTACGTTGTTGCGACGTAGAATAACAAAATAAATATATATCATTGTATATTGTACCAATTAGGTGATTATAAAAATTGCGTGTTTATAGTGGTAATGGGAAGGTTAAAAAGCCATAAATGACAAATGTAGAGTTTTACGAGACCGTTAAATGTGTAACTGAAGACAGAAAATCACAGCACACCCTCCTCAAACAGAGGCGTTTGTTAATTCTATTTATTTTGTTTACATTTTTTAAATTCTTATGTACATTATAGCGTCGATTATCCGGGCTAACTGGGGGTACAATGGATAGTCGATAAAGCCACAGATAACCCGTTTCGTTCAGGATTGGGACGTTAAGCGATGTCAGGTACTAGTTAAAGACCCCTACCCTAGGTGATTAACAGTTTAGGCAAAATTTAGGACTGCCATAGTAGAGTCGGGCTCGAGTCCATCAGAGCGACGAAATAGCGCTCTGGTAGTAGGCAATATGACCTCGTGGTTAAAAGCCCGGGCATGATTCATAATAATTAACTAACTCTACTTTGTTCGTAATATTTCCGATTAGTTAGACATCCAGTTAAATAACAATAAATGGTAAATGTTCGTAGTTTTAAATATTGTTGAATTTTTTGTTTCTATCTTATGAAAATTTTATTGTTTCAATGTCAACTTCAACATAAGTTATAATTGTCTAATAGCCACAACAGTTGACAAGACATAAGACAAACCACTCTCATAGAAAAAAAAAAAGTTGATTATATAATCAATTGAACAAATTAGACTGAATATTAATTTTAAATTGCATTTTCATCACAATTTATTTATATATTCGTTTTGTATTCTATTTATTACATTTTAAATACATATCTATTATTTTATTATCATATATTCAACGGTTGAACGGATTATCATCAAATCCACGGTTCCAGACACGAATCCGGGCCCACACTTCCAGACCCAGACATGTATCCGCAATTCCTGACCTGAGATTTGAACTGGAATATCTGCTTATATGGAACGTTTTTCGAAGGCCACTTGTCAAGGAAAGAGGTTAAATAATTTAAATTTGTTCATTTTTAACTTATGGTTTTTAAATTATTATATTTTCTTATCTTTTAATAAATTTAATTCTTTATATTAAACATGAATTTTTTTTTTTTTTTCAGATCTATATTATACAATATTGTACTGAGCAACATCTTTAGGTTTAGGTTTTATGACTCATGCCCGGGCTTTAACTACGAGGTCATATCGCCTACTACCAGAGCGCTCTTTCGTCACTCTGGTGGACATGAGCCCGACTCTACTATGGGAGTCCTAAATTTTGCCTACCCTAAATTTTTATTCACCTAGGGTAGGGGTCTTTAACGAGTACCTGACATCGTACAGGCTCGGGACCATCGCTTAACGTCCCATCCCAAGGACGGCGTGCTTAAGTTTATTTTACCTCCCAGATAAAATAAACTAAGGGCCTCGGTTGGGCTACGAACCCACGACCTTGAGCTCAGAAGTCAAGCACGCATACCACTGAGCTACCGGCGCCCTCTTGAAGCAACATCTTTGAAGAAAATTATTTTTTGGCCCAGAAGTATTTTATCATTTATGATCTCAAATCTCTAAAATTTATGCTTGTGGTTGATAATTGGTATGTATTATTGAGTAAAATTTGAAAAATCGAGAAGAAAATGTGGACAAACTGTATAAGTTCCATCTTATCTAGTGTATAAATTCAAGGCTCTTTGGAGACAATAATCGATTGCTCGATATCAAAATGCGCATTGTTTATCTCTTGAGAAGGTTACCCGTTTTGCATTTACATTGTTATTAAGTAAAAACAGAGTTCACTATATTACCATTCTCAATTTAATTAAGAAAATTATTCACTCTAATTAAGATAACTGTCCAAAATATCAATCTTAGAGGTAAGTTGCTTCATATTTTTTCAAAAATATCTACTTTTAACTTGCTGCACTCTGCTATTTCTTATTTGTTCATGAACAAAATAGAACGTTATAACAATGGTTTTTTTTTTGTTTAATTAATGTTTCGAAGTTATATCCCATCTCACAAATCTGTGACATTAAGTAAAATACAATATTACATTTTCATTATTTCTTATTACAGTTTTTTTTTTTTTTTTCTCACAACACCACAAACCATGATTTTCTTCAATATTTTTTATGGACAATAGGTGAATTGTCCTGGACACATTGGTTATATATATAACTGCTCCTCTAAAAGGACCGACAGGAGGGTTAATTATTTTATTTTTTCGTACACAGAATATAATACGAACACAGTTGTGACAGTTCCCGAAAATAAACTCTTTACACAAACAATTCATTTCAATTATCTGAAAAGAATAACATTTTGAACCTTCCGTTGGTCCTTTTAGTCTCTTTTCCAATATTGCCAAGACAAAACACAATCCTCTTAACTATAATTATATGATACTCAGGCATGAATATAATAAGTTCCAGGGTTATGATCATCTTTGCTTGCGTTTATGGAATGAACAGATCTACATTCAGTAATTTATTGGAATAAGATACACTGAAATCAGCTCATTTAAAAAAAGGCATGGAGAAATAGGAACATTTCCAAAGATAAGGTAAGTCAAGTACACTCCATATTTTACTGAATTTTCTCAAAAAGCACTTGGATACATAGGTGATTTCTGTAAAATGTAACCAAAAGTATGTTGACCAGTGGGAATTCTTTAGGATCGCTAGGATTATTTCTTAGATTGGCGTCGAGAATGAAGAAAGCGCATGCGTGACACATCATAGTCGATATGATAGTCGATAGGTAGCTAGCTGGTGTGAAGTCTCCACTAACAAAAGAATGACCGATAAAACCTGTTGCTGTTTGAGGGCGCCGGTAGTACAGAGGTTGCCTACTGTGCTTAAGGACGCGGGTTCTGGGACCCATAGTTTTTTTTTTATTTGCGAAGCAAAACACTTGGAGCATGCTGTCCTTCGGAGGAGACATTAAGCTATGTAAAGTACTCGTTAAAGACCCCTACCCTAATAACACCTGTGTAGGTATACGCAGGACTCCTACAGTAGAGCTTCATTTGAAGGGATTGGATGCTTAGGTCCCTAGTTTTACCTTGTCTGCTTCATACTAGCCTGTTAGTGTGGAGCCTCCTCCACCAGCCAGACTTTCCAGTACGATTATGGATCGATGTAACCTGTTGGTTCATAGCAACATTACATAAACGGTATAGTCACAGTATCTTTCTAACTTGCTAGTATGAAGCCTCATCCACCAGGCAGACTGTCCAATACATCTGAGGACCTGTTGGTACATGACAACACTACATAGACGATATAGTCTTGCTAACCTGCTGGTATGAAGCCTCCTTCACTAGGCAGACTGTCCAATACGACTGAAGACCTGTCGGCACATAGCAACACTACATAGATGATTTAGTGACAGTGTCTTGCTAACCTGCTGCTATGAAGCCTCCTCATAGCAACACTACATAAACGATATAGTAACGGTGTCTTGCTAACCTGCTGGTATGAAGCTCCTTCACTAGGCAGACTGTCCAATACGACTGAGGACCTGTTGGTACATAGCAACACTACATAGACGATACAGTAACAGTGTCTTGCTAACCTGCTGGTATGAAGCCTCCTCATAGCAACACTACATAGGCGATATAATAACAGTGTCTTGCTAACCTGCTGGTATGAAGCCTCCTCATAGCAACACTACATAGACGATATAGTAACAGTGTCTTGCTAACCTGCTGGTATGAAGCCTCCTCATAGCAACACTACATAGACGATACAGTAACAGTGTCTTGCTAACCTGCTGGTATGAAGCCTCCTCATAGCAACACTACATAGACGATACAGTAACAGTGTCTTGCTAACCTGCTGGTATGAAGCCTCCTCATAGCAACACTACATAGACGATATAATAACAGTGTCTTGCTAACCTGCTGGTATGAAGCCTCCTCATAGCAACACTACATAGACGATATAGTAACAGTGTCTTGCTAACCTGCTGGTATGAAGCCTCCTCATAGCAACACTACATAGACGATACAGTAACAGTGTCTTGCTAACCTGCTGGTATGAAGCCTCCTCATAGCAACACTACATAGACGATATAGTAACAGTGTCTTGCTAACCTGCTGGTATGAAGCCTCCTCCTCTAATCTCCGATACCCCGCCTGCTTCTTCTGTTTACCGGGTACCAGTTCCTTAACACGACTGTCGTGTCCTATACCACAACATATCCTTTCCCCCTCTCACATAGTCTTGCATATTGTCTTTTCTTTTACCCTCTCTCTTTTTCCCGCTTTTCCTCGCTTTTCCCGCCCCTTTTATTATTCTTTTTTTTTTTGTTTGTTTTTATTATTCTGTTGTTTGTTTTTATACCTTGTCTGTACACGCACTCAAACAGCCAGCAACCCCTCCTAGATCCTGTATTATGGTAATTGGCTCACCCTCCATCTTTGGGCAGTAAACCCCCCCCCCCCCCCCCCCCCTCCCCATCTCCACCTCTACCTGATTTTATGCCCCCCCAACCCCTTCTGACTCTTCTAGTATAAAACTAAGGCACTGTATGGATTACATCTTCCTAGAAACCCCCCACCCCCTTTCTCCTTAAGAAATAGCCCCCCCCCCCCCCCCCCCCCCCCTTAAGAAAGATGTAATATTTCTCAATTACTTGGCACCCTCTCTCAGCATTGCCTGCTCAAGAATGAAACCCTAAGGAAGTGGAAGAGGAAATAGTGTCGGGTATAAAAACAACTATAAAATAGCTGAAGAGCAAGGAAGCACTCTTGGCCCCCAAGGCGAGGATAATCAAGAAAAATGAACTAGACAAGATAAAAAAAAATGTAATTAAGTTAAAATATATTCAGTAGACAACTCCACCCATCCGAAGTTCACTTAACCGGGTAACCGCCTCAATCAAAGTGGAATTTTAAAAAAGTGGGGCTTTTTTTAAAGAATTTTCTCAATTTAATAGTCGAAATTGAAACGCCCTCTACATGATAAAACAGACTGCGACTTTACTGTAGTTCAACAACCCTTTTCATACCCTTATCATGTCATAATCCATTCAGGCGCTCGCGGTCCGGTCGGGGACCATGCCTGTATGTGTGTGAATCCTTCTAGAACGGCGTTCTCTCTAGTTACTATGTCGCTGTAACAGTCTTTAGGAAGGCGGTCTACTGACAGCTATGACTAGTAGTTGCGTTGCGAGAGAGAAGTCTTTACGTCGAAGGTCAATAAATTTTTTCTATCATTTATCCTGGAAAATAAGGTTTCTTCCTCATTATTTTCAATGAAAAAAAAAATACTGGAGAAATGGCTCAAGAATTGGGAGGATTACTTTGTGAACATTTTTGTTAACAGAAAGATAATGTAACGTACATAACTACTTCCAAATATTTTCACTGTATTTGTCAACATTTACATGACTGTTATAACCAAAGAGTTCAGACCATAACACAATACATAAACGTTAAACTTTTCATTCTTTTGTAGACAGACTACTCGAACTCCCTGTTTCCCGTGACATCAGACACCTCTCCTCCGTCAAAAACTCCAGGTGGACTACTGAAGAGAAAGACGGATGAAAAAATACTGACTTTAGTGTACAAAGGGTCTAGCCAAATTAGTGGGACGAACGGTGTGAGAGGCCGCTGTGTTCTACCGTACCTCTCCAGACTCAGTGAAATTATCTAAGATAATAAATAGGGATAATGTGCCTTTAGGTTTCGAAAGTAGGTCTCTACTTCTCTTTAGGGTCGTGTGGACCTTCCTGACAAATTCGACATGAATAAAAATTAATTGCAGAAATTGTAACTATTTTTATCTTGGACAGTCAGGTCGGAAGCTGAGCATTAGAGTGGGGGAACATCTGAGGAGGGGCGACTCTGACATATTCCCATTCCTTCAAAGAGTAGGACATGAGGCCGGCTTTAGAGATAACATTGGGAAGGCAGAAAGCGGGAAGGATAAACAAGGGTTCAATTCTAGAGCGGGAAAAGCTTGTCCACCCTCTCACGTTCCGTTCTCCCTGTTGTGACTCAGATGGGGAACAGGGATAATGTATCAATATTTGTATGTACTTGTTTTAGTTATTAAAATTGTATACATTTTTTACTTTCTTTTTTACTACAGGATTGGTTTTATAGATGAAGGCAACTTCGAAAGCTAGCGAGCAAATTATAATAAAATTTCTGAATGGTCATTTTACAACCTGTGAAACACTAGTACGTCTTTTTACATCAGTCATCTTCACATTGACTATAATTTCACTGTTACATTATCTTGTGTACTCAACGGTACTTACTGTGTGCGTACAGTGAGAATATTGACAAATAGTTGAGTGTATTCTCTTAGAATATCCTTCGGAAAAATGTCTTAACCATGATGATATTCTTTGAGTAGAAGTCAGTCACAAAGGCAAATCAAAATTTCGAGAAAAAAAAAAATATAGGTTTGGTTTGGTTTGGTTTTATGACTCATGCCCGGGCTTTAACAACGAGGTCATATCGCCTACTACCAGAGCGCTCTTTCGTCACTCTGGTGGACATGAGCCCGACTCTACTCTGGGAGTCCTAAATTTTGCCTACCCTAAATTTTTATTCATCTAGGTTAGGGGTCTTTAACGAGTACCTGACATCGTACAGGCTCGGGACCATCGCTTAACGTCCCATCCGAAGGACGGCGTGCTTAAGTTTATTCCACCTCCCAGATAAAATAAACTAAGGGCCTCGGTCGGGCTACGAACCCACGACCTTGAGCTCAGAAGTCAAGCACGCATACCACTGAGCTACCGGCGCCCTCAAAAAATATATATATATATTCAATAATTTCAATTTCGAATGATCTTGATTTAGTTCATTTTATATAAACGAAGAAAAAAAAAATCTCCCACACAAGTTTCTTGTTTAACATAATTCTACATAACTTTTCCTCCCACGCAGTTTATAGAATAAGTTCGGACATTGTTGAATAGGAATGTTCCTATATACTTTTTTCATTTTAATGAGAAAAAAAAATGTATAGCGTTAATAAGGTTAAAATAAAGATGAAAATAGAGAATATATTTCAAATAATATGTAAAATCTACCTGTGTTTGATTAATAAAAATGAAATAAAAATATAGGCATGTAGGTATAGACTCGGGGGAAATCGGTGAAAAAATATACAAAGACACGTTTTATTATTTAATTTATTATTCCTTCTCCAGCTATATGAAGTTGAGCGGAAAATATATAACCGGTCAAAAATATATAACCGGTAGATTATACCGCTTCTATAGTGCTTATATATAATATATATATATATATCGTAGAGTATTATATATGTATTAATTAGGGTATTATTATATATATTAATAAGACATTGTATTATAAGAACGGTTTCTATACATTAAGGCTGCTATAGTGCAGGAGTGTATCATTAAGACAGTGCATTATAACAACGACTTAGGTATATACATTAAGACTTCTGTAATGTTCAATATTATACAATTGAACCCCCCACTTATTCCGGAGTTTTGTAAGACAGTGCATTATGACAACGACTTATATACATTAAGACTTCTGTAATGTTCAATATTATACAATTGAACCCCCCACTTATTCCGGAGTTTTGAAGTCTGCAATCATGAAATGTATCCTAAAAGCTATTCCTAAATAGGTTTCTTTCGCGGGTATTTCCAAAAAACTTGGGACGCACATTGGTTTCCCAATTTCAGAAGCCAGGACACTTTTTGATCTCGTATATCTTAGCCGGTCGCAGATTGTATCCGGCCCGCAAGCCATACCCACAATATATATAATATATATATATATGTGTGTATATAAAGAAATATCATTATAAGTCGATATTAGAGAAGATGGGTATAATATAGTGGAAGATGAGAACGTGGAGATACCGCAGCTTCTAGCTACCTCTGAGGTGTTACTCCTCAACATCGTAAAGTTGAAGCGATGAAAAATGTATTTTATATATGAGAGTTCTAAGTCTTATCATTATATATCGTAAAGTTCACCTGGGTCTTGGTATAAGTGTAAGAAGTAGACCACAGCTCAGCTTCAAAAGTCGAAGTTCTGCCTTACTTCATAATGAGAAGGGAGGGGATAGAGGGGGGGGGGGGGGGGGGGGGGGGGGGGTGAAGTTGTAAGCAGCTTAGCTTAGCACTGGTCCCTTTAGGTAGATGTTAGAAGATCGTAATAACTAAAGAGAGACAGAAAGATTATCTGCAGAGGAGAGTAAATAGGGCATATTATAGAAGGCGTTAATATACTGGCTTAATAATACATACTACACTATAGTATATATAAGGCACTATAGAAGCCTTAATGCATATAAGTCATTGTTATAATGCACTGTCTTAATGATACTTATAATACAATATCTTAATGATACACCACGGTGTATATAAGACACTACAGAAGCCTTAATGTATATAAGTCATTGTTATAATGCACTGTCTTAATGATACTTATAATGATACACCACGGTGTATATAAGACATTAATGACGTAACGTTCTAATGACATAAATATGAAGGCGCCGGTAGCATAGTAGCATAGAGGTAGGGTCCTCAAGAACGCGGGTTCAAATCCAGGTAAGCTTCTTAGGTGTTCTTTTTTTTATGCGGAAGGTGACAAAACCTTGAACACGCCGTACTTCGAAGGGAACTTTAAATCGCCTGTTTGATGTCAGGCTAATTAAACCTGGATAATCAGAATATAGGACTCCCAGAGTAGCTTCCAAGGAAGGGATTGTTTGCTTAGGTCCCTAGGTGCATCTCATCAGACAACCCAGTCTGCTAATATGAAGCCTCCTCCACCACCCAGACTCCCCAATGGGTACTGATATAACCTGTTGATTATGTATCAACGTATTATGGTAACACTACATAGACGATATAGTGACAATGTGTGCTAACTTGGTGGAAGTCTCCAAGGCAGGGATAAGAGGATTGAATGCTTAGGTCCCTAGGTGCACCACAGCAGACAACCCAGTCTGCTAGTATGAAGCCTCTTCCACCAGCTAGACTCCCCAATGGGTACTGATATAACCTGTTGATACATATCAACACTACGTAGACGATATAGTGACAATGTGTGCTAACCTGGTGGGAGCCTCCAAAGCAGAGATAACAGGATTGAATGCTTGGGTTCTTAGGTGTCCCCCATGCCACCTACTATATCTACACGCCTCATCCTGTACAAGACTTGGGCTCCACGCCAGAAACCTCAATGATTTGTATGTTAAATAGCGAACAGTCTGCCCTCAGTTTCCAAACGAGATATACCTACCCGTCCGAAGCCATTCTTCTTGGGAACACTTTCTTTATCTTATTTTTTCTGTTTATTGTTTTTTTTGTTTTGTCACATGTATGTATATTTATAAGATTTTCTTTTTGTTTTCTATTTTCAGAAGGCATCTAGTGAATGTTTAAATCTAAATCATAAATATCCAAGCTAAATTTGACATGACAAGGTAATCAATTCTTCCGAAGAGTCTTCAGCAAAAAATATGCAAAAGTCAAGAGAAGAATATCTACTGGAATATGTGAAATTCCTTTCAATCAACTTTTAAAATTTTGTTTATTTTGGGCATCAAAAACTATGTACACCAGATTTAATGAAGAGATAAGTATCCTTACATATTTCTACTCAAAATATAACAATGTAGAAGAGGGCGCCGGTAGCTCAGTGGTATGCGTGCTTGCCTTCTGAGCTCAAGGTCGTAGGTTCGAAACCCGGCCGAGGGCCTTAGTTTATTTTATCTGGGAGGTAAAATAAACTTAAGCACGCCATTCTTCGGATGGGACGTTAAGCGATGGTCCCGAGCCTGTACGATGTCAGGTACACGTTAAAGACCCCTGCCCTAGGTGAATAAAAATTTAGGGTAGGCAAAATGTATCACTCCCTTAGTAGAGTCGGGTATATATTTGATTATGTATTATGTACGTATACATTTTGATAAGGTCCCTGCTTAGCACGTCACCCTCTTACCGATAGGGTAAACTCCTGACAAAATGGAGTGGGTATAATGAATATTATTTATTACTCTCTTAAAGCTATGGTATAAGGGAATTATTGTGATCGTGCGAAAATCTCAAATCGATGTTTCAACCGATTTTCACGTTTCAAGATCCCCTGAATACGTTTTGACAATTTTCGCGATGTTGTGTATGTGATTAAAAAGTTGTGAGCTCTCTACTTGCAGTGAATACTAAAATACATAATTTATATGAAATATGATTTTTTATGGGTCGTCCGGTTTCCCAAATATATGCTTGAAATATAGTTTTGAAACACATATTTTTAGACGTTACCTTAATTTACTCGAAAACGGTTAGTCCTATCGCAAAATTTATTTTACCAATATTGTTCCTTACAAAATTTCCAATCACTAGTAAGACACCAAATTTGACGTAGGATCAATGTAACAAAAGTTATAGCGCCCCGAAGAATGTAAACTAAAAAATGTTTATAAGGAATATATCTAATTGTAATTTTTAAATCGTAACTCATAGCAACGAACTTTAAAATATTGTTTTTGTTTTTTAAGTATATGGTAAGTTTTTGAAAAATTATAAAAACTAATTAAAATAACATTTCATGTCCACCAGAGTGACGATAGACGCTCTGGTAGTAGGTGATATGACCTATAACCTAACCTAACCTATAACATTACATGACTTTCTTATACCAACAACGCTTACAGATCACTCTCTCCCCCTCCCCTTCTCAAAATTATTTCATTTTGTCCCTTTGTACAACTCTTGAGAGTAGACATTCTTATACCCTGTAATGCCAGTATGAAATAATTTTGAGAAGGGGTAAAGAGAGTTGGTTGCTTGGTTTATTTGGGGCGAACAACTACTTAGGTTATTATTGCCCCGGTAAAGAGAAAGATCTTTAAGCGTGGTTGGTATAAAAAAAGTCCTGTAATGGCCACATAACAATTTTTTTTATTTGACTAAAATGTTTAAATGTAGCTTTTGTTTAATGAAATTTCAGTTTTATTGTTCTGTTTTACATTAATTTCAGTTCATATAAACTAATTACCATTTTATGTATGTTAATACAGGCCCTGAAGGAGCTTCAGTGCTGAAAGATTGGCAGAAATTCGTTGAGGTTCTTTTATCGATCCAAGTCTCATCTCTCTCTCTCTTTCTACAACATCGTTGGTCCAACCTATTACATACTGGTACTGAAAAAAGATGTACTACCACTATACCAGGTATCTGTAGATTACTATTTAATATGTTATTATATGGAGGGCGCCAGTAGCTCAGTGGTATGCGTGCTTGCCTTCTGAGCTCAAGAACGTGGGTTCGAAACCCGACCGAGGCCCTTAGTTTATTTTATCTGGGAGCTAAAATAAACTTAAGCACGCTGTCCTTCGGATGGGACGTTAAGCAATGGTCCCGAGCCTGTACAATGTCAGGTACTCGTTAAAGACCCTTACCCTAGGTGAATAACAATTTAGGACTCTCACAGTAGAGTCGGGCTCATGTCCACCAGAGTTACGAAAGAGCGCTCTGGTAGTAGGCAATATGACCTCGTAGTTAAAGCCCGGGCATGAGTCATAAAACCTAACCAAACCTGTTAATATATGTTATTTTAACACCTCTAAAACAAAGAACAAAAAATAATAATTCAAAAATTATCATGAAAAAATTAAATTAAATAAAAATAATAAACTAAAAAATAAATAGAGAAAAAAAAAATAGTTGAATCACCGGCAATGTACTTCCCCACCAAGAATTTATCAATAAAGTTTATGCTCTTGCTCCAAAATCAATCGACCTTTCGGTTAAAAATCGATAGTTGACTTATATAGAGTGGCTTCTGAATCCTCAAACTAAACTTTGTGTCGATACATTTATTACATCGGCAGTTATTTAGGCTATTTAAGTCGAGCCCTCCTCTCAACTTCCCACCATTTCCTGATACTACTGAAAATTATTAGCTGTCGTCGTTGTGGGTTTCTGGATACAAATATAAAACGTCGTGTCGATATATTTATGTATTTTGATGAATCGGGGGTTAGAAAACATGAAATTCATGAAAAATTTTTGACCAATTATATAACATCCCCCTTTATTTCTTATAGTTGGGAAAGTAAAAATGTATTAAAAAGGGAATATATCCCCCTCGCACTCGGACAGTTCCCCGGGGAATTACTGAAATAGAAGATAACGTGAGTAGTCGGCCCCTTAGTCTCAGCCAATCTGAACTCAGTAAAATACCAAGTTTATGTGTATTATTTTTTGAGGGGGGCCTCTGCCACACAGCTGTTCCTAATTTAAAATAGTTTAAAAAATACTCTTTAATGATCTCATTTATAATGAGAACTAATTGGTCGAAAATGTAAAATTGAAGATAGATATTCTAAGTTTCTCCTGGCGCTATCTAGGCCAAGTTTGTATAGCGCTCTTTTATATTCCTAGCGGGAAAACCGGTTGTCCAAAATTTCTTCACTTTAATATAGTTTAGGAACGAAATGGGGCTCATATTGAGAGAAAAAAAACATGAATATTTTTTAGTAAAACTAAACCTGAATAATGGACATTTAAAAGAAAAAACACAAACAAAATAAAAATTCGGTGAATCACCGGCTGTGTACTTCGCCAGAACGAATTACTGTATTAACTTTTCGCTCACCCTCCAAAACCAGTCAGTAAATTCAACAGTTGACAGAATCCTAAATCCGTATACTAAATTTTGTATCGATAAATTCATTACATCGACAGTTATTGGGGTTTCGATTTGAGCCCCTCCCCTGATACATCTCCATTTGGCCGATTTCGCTGAAAATTAATAGTGTCATCCTTGGGATAAAAACACTTCCGAAGAGTTTTTTTTTGAAAAATAGTTATCTTAATTTTTTATTAAATTGAAAAATGTACTTATTAAAAAACGTATCATGTATTAATTGTCTCTGTACTCATATATTTGTATGTATTTATTTATTCAGTTTTTATCAAATTAATTTTACTTTTTTTAATGGTTTTGTTATTACTACTAACCATACATGTGTTAGACTCAAGTAGTTATAAATCTAATTTATAAGCTATCTTAATGTATAAATTCTTTTGACGTATCCTATTACCATGTATTGGTTTAACAGAAATAAATTCATTATTGTTATTGATTATTATTGAGTTTTGGTCATACTAATAAAATTTCGTTTTGATACATTCATTCTATCGGCAGTCATTAGAGTTTTTATGTTTAGCCTTCCCCCGAATCCCTCTTTTCTCTTTGGTCGATATGACTGAAAAACAATAGGTGTCATCGTTGGAGCGTTTTGTATTTCACATTTAAAATGCCCTGTCGATACATGTTATCGTGCTCACTGACCATGAACACAGACAGACAGAAATGTTTTCTTTAATATTTGGAATCTGGATGTAAAAATCAGCATTGAACTTTTGACCGATTACATAACTCCCCCTATACCTACTTGATTTGTAAAACATTGAGTTTTCACTCTCCCTCTAAACCCAGTAAACCTGGTCTGAGCATACGCAATGTTCACTTCGTTCTTAGCCTCATTGACTATTTTGACGTGACATAGAACTTTCTAACTAATTTACAATATTACAATATTATAATATTGACAATATTGTACCAATTAGGTGATTATAAAAATTGTAAAAATAATGTAATTACGTGTTTATAGTGGTAATGGAAAGGTTAGAAAGCCATAAATGACAAACGTTGAGTTTTACGAGACCATTAAATGTGTAACAGAAGACAGAAAATCCCAGCACACTCTCCTCAAACAGAGGCGTTTGTTAATTGTATTTATTTTGTTTACATTTTTTTAATTCTTATTTACATTATAGCGTCGATTATCCAGGCTAACTGGGGTACAATCGATAGTCGATAAAGCCACAGATAACCCGTTTCGTTCGGATTGGGACGTTAAGCGATGTCAAGTACTAGTTAAAGACCCCTACCCTAGTTGATATTCAGGCAAAATTTAGGACTACCATAGTAGAGTCGGGCTCATGTCCATCAGAGCGACGAAATAGCGCTCTGGTAGTAGGCAATATGACCTCGTGGTTAAAAGCCCGGGCATGAGTAATAATAATTAACTAACTCTACTTTTTTCGTAATATTTCCAATTAGTTAGACATCCAGTTAAATAACAATAAATGGTAAATGTTCGTAGTTTTAAATATTTTTGAATTTTTTGTTTCTATCTTATGAAAATTTTATTGTTTCAATGTCGACTTCAACATAAGTTATAATTGTCTAATAGCCACAACAGTTGACAAGACATAAGACAAACCACTCTCATAGAAAAAAAAGAAGTTGATTATATAATCAATTGAACCAATTAGACGGAATATTAATTTTAAATTGCATTTTCATCACAATTTATTTATATATTTATTTTGTATTCTATTTATTACATTTTAAATATATATTTATTATTTTATAATCATATAAAATACTGTAGAACGTAAAATACATATCAGTGCATGTAGGGACGGATTGAAATTTCCCCACAAGCCGGGAGACGAGGCTTCACACTCCGGCCAGAATTAAAAATATTTACCCCAACCAGTATACAACAGTTGAAATACAGTTCTGTATTTATTCAAAGACAATATATTTTTTTAAATTAATGTTCATTACTCTTTATATTTTTAAAAACATTTATTCTTTGGTTGTAATAATGTCTGTATTTATTTAATTTCAAAACATTTAAAGAATGTAAATACTCTCTACTAAAGAATGTAAGATCAATATGGATAACAATATTTATATTTTCATATAATATTTATTAGGGTTGACGGGGAGAAATTTGGTTCATGTCTAGGAATAAAAAATAGAATATTATCGGTGAAACATGGATATTGTTCTTCCACGGAACGAATTAATCAATTAATTTTCCACTTTTCATCCGAAACCAGTTGGCCGTTTGGGCTAAAAAATAATAGTTGAATTATGTACGAGCTCCTGAATCCTCTAAAATTACATTTAGGGCATTTATTACACTTTTGACTAAAGCCCTTTCCCTTAGAACCCCCTTTCCTTCGGCTAATTTCAAAGGTGCCTTTCTTATGAGGGTTTCGAATTTAAATACGAAATTTTCATGACTGACGACTTTTTCTTTTTCATCTGGGAAGTACAAAAACTTGAGTACGACGTCCTTCGGATTGTGATGCCAAATGCTCGTTAAAACACTTCTACCCTAGGTGAATAAACCTAGTTAGGCAAATCTTAGGACTACCAGAGTAGAGTCGGGCTCATATCTACCAGAGTGATGAAAGAGCGCTATGGTAGTAGGCGATAACCTCGTAGATAAACCCGGGCATGAGTCACAAACACATTTACTTGAAGCGGCTACTTTGCATTTGTAAATTACAATTGGAAATTATACATAAATGAATCATATGCATTACACCTGCATTTTAAAAAGAACGAAGTGGTTCATATCTTGAGATGAATTTATTACGTTAAAATGCATACAACTGCACGATTTTATGCAAACATATGCAATCAGTCACATAATGCATTTATACCATTTAGATTGATTTATTTAACGTTACGAAGAGTGAAAACAGCAAAATAGATAAATTAGTGTCAAAATATGTGCAAGAGTGCACGCCATTCCTTAGCAGACAGCTAACATGAATGACACCCCGAGTTGAATGACTGTTATTCTTTATTTAATCCATTTTTGTTTAATTTACCTTTCTTATTGTTCCACAGGTTGAAGACCCAAAACAAAACCCTAATAACGAGGGTGAAACATCTGAATGTCTTTTTGGAAATTACTGAAGATATACTGAAGTATAGGAGAAGTTATGTAATGTCAGTTTCTATGAGCACGATAACTCCCGATAGAATAAATGCATCGACATGAAATTTGGTTTGTAAATTGAAAACCCCATAAGGACGCGGCACCTATTAATTTTCCATGAAATTGGGGGCAAAGGGGAAATTAGAGAAGGGAGGTCGTCGTGTCAAGAAACCTAATAACTATCGATGTAATGAATGTATCGATTGGTCAAGGAGGGAGAGCGAAAACTTATTTGATTAATTTGTGCTGGGGGAGTCTATTGCTGGTGTATTATATCTATGATTATCTAATTATGAAGAAATTATGAAAATTATACTCAGAAATGTCTATATTAAGATGTAATTGGAGAGACCAGGATTATTAATGGAATTCAAGCTATTAACATTAATTTGTTAACCAATTAACATTTCATAATTATTGTTATTAATTACTATAAGCTCTAAATTATTATAATTGAGGTTGTAAGAGTTCCTTAATGTGTCTCGAAACAGGTCAGTAAAGAATTTGAAGTGACAACAATTCAAAATGGTCTGCTAAAGGCGTAGTCAGGGAGATAGGATTCCTGAAATTCAGTGACTTACAATTTTAGAATGAAATAAAATCAGCATATGCGGTCATCGGATCTGGAAGACCTACGCTAACAATTTTTTTTTAAACTTGGTAATTTGGCGCTACTCTTTTGAATTTTGTTTGTAATTTTTTATCAGAAGCAGATTATATTGCGTATTTGGTTAAATTTTACTCAAGAAACCTAATAACTACCGAGAGCTAAAACACTCTTCAACATTCGTTAGAACCCGAGGTATAGGGTTCAGTGTATTTAGTTATTATGACTCATGCCCGGGCTTTAACTACGAGGTCATATCGCCCACTACCAGAGCGCTCTTTGGTCACCCTAGTGAACATGAGCCCGACTCTACTGTGGATGTCCTAAATTTTGCCTACCCTAAATATTTATTCACCTAGGGTAGGGGTCTTTAACGAGTAACTGACATCGTACAGGGACCATCGCTTAACGTCCCATCCGAAGGACGGCGTGCTTAAGTTTTTTTTACCTCCAAGATAAAATAAACTAAGGGCCTCGGTCGGGTTTCGAACCCACGATCTAGAGCTCAGAAGGCAAGCGCGCATACCACTGAGCTACCGGCGCCTTTTCAGTGTATTTGTATTCATTCGTCTGATAACTCCTTTGATTATTTTGATTTTTTTGAAACTGTGCACCAAAATTGTTTTTGTAAAAATGTAAATTGTTATTTTTCCAGAAAAATCCAAATTTTACGCGAAATTCTCGAATGTTTGTCATTTTCATTGAGCAAGTGTTTTCGTAGCGTGGTAGCGTGCTAGCTCAAGAAGATCCGTGGGTTCGAAACCCGGCCGAGGCCCTTGGGTTTTTTTTATCTGGGAAGTACGCCGTCCTTCGGATAGGACTTTAATTGATGGTTCTGAGCCTGTACGATGTCAGGTACATTCTAAAGACCCCTATCCGACGTGAATAAACCTAGGTAGGCAAAATTTAGAACTCCCAACAGTTGAATCAGGCTAATGTCTACCATAGCGACGAAAGAGCGTTCTGGTAGTAGGTGATATGACTAGAGGAGCTCTATAACTCAAAAACAACACTATCTATTAATTAGTAAATGTTGCGGTGAGTTTGCGTTATCCGTCTTTATTACCTGCCATGGAAATCCATGGTT
This sequence comes from Aradus depressus, assembly GCA_963662175.1. Taxonomy (NCBI): domain Eukaryota; kingdom Metazoa; phylum Arthropoda; class Insecta; order Hemiptera; family Aradidae; genus Aradus; species Aradus depressus. The sequence continues at coordinate 35,507,064 of OY759223.1, forward strand.
AGCGTACGCAGTTTCTGCCTGGTCGACCAAGGAAGTCTTCTGTCCCCCATCCACCACGAGACAACTGTTTTTTTGACGTACCTTCAAATTACCCATCAACATTCTTCCGAATTTGAGTTTTATATCTCTAAGAGAATGGTACCAAGACCATTACTTCTTTTTAATTGGGTTCTTAATTTGTTTATTATCTCTATAATTTGTTATCCTAACTATTTTATAATTTACAGTTTTAAGGGTAATTATGAATTGTTACCATATAAAGTTTACCAACATGTATGTCTGTGTCTGGATGTTCCTTACATCTTTGGTAGAATTGGATCCACGGTTCAGAAAAGTGTGACGGGGAGAAGAAAGGACAGAAGAGTTGACACTGTGTGACATGAAGGGAGTGGGGGTGTAAACAACGTAAAAAAATTACGTAATATAATTTATGGACAGCCCCGAACATTGACTCTAAATTTCTATTGATCCCCATTATCGGGTAGTGCGGTGGCTCGGGATATCAGCCCGTTTGACAACGATCTCCTCCCCAGTGTAACATTGCCTTCACTCTGCACGAGGCAGATAAGTTTACTTTGTCAAGTCAAGTTTTATGATGCTTTGTTATTGTGACTCATGCCCGGGCTACAACTAAGTGGGCGCCAAACTCAAAATCGACTTCGTCACCCGACCGAGGCCCTTAGTTTTTTTTTTCTTTTTCTGTTAGGTAAAAACCTTAAGCACTCTGTCCTTCGGATAAGATGTGATCCCTCACCTCAGGTAACTAAACCTGGGTAGGCGAATTTAGGACTCCCCAAAGTAGAATTAACAGGGAATGGATAAAAAGCATTGGATACTTTGTCCCTAGATACTCAACTCAAAAACCCCCAATAACTGCCGATGTAATGAATGTATCGACATGAAATTTCATACTTAAAGTCAAAACCCAATGAGGACATAACCTGTCAAACTTCAGCGATATCGGCTGAAGGGAAGGGGGGGGGGGGGCTGAATTCAAAAACCCCTAATAAGTTGCAATTTAATGAATTTATCACAAAATTTAATTTTAGGATTTAGGAGCCCTTTGTAAGTCAACAGGAAGTACATTGTCCGTGATTCACCGCCGAATTATTATACTCATTCATGTTTTACTATTTATTTTATTTATTGTTTATTTATTTATATATATTTTTTTAAGTGCAACTCAGTGCTAGGGAGTGTCACCACTGGGTGATTACTCTCCTCTTGACATTGCCATTTTCTCCCTCAGCACATTTGCTTGCTGTATATGTTCTTTATACAGTTGTAAATATCTCTTTGTAAATAAAATATAAAAACATGTATTTTTACTGTTATTGTTAGTACTAAATACATGTGTGTCCAACTGCATGTATCCAATACATAAGCTATATTGATATTTGTACCGATTTAACATAATTTATGTATTGTTTATTTTATTTAGTTAATGATAGTGTTGTGTATTTAGATCAACTATATATTATCATTACCTGTCAGCTGATCAATCTATAATTTTGAATATGTTAATGATAATATTGTGAATTGTACTAAGGGTGATTTCTTTAAACAATTTTTTTTTTAATCTATATTGATGTATATATTTTTATGAGATGTCCTATTACCATTTTATGTTTTACCGAAAATAAATATTATTTTTACCTGAAATAGTTTTTGATGAAGATCAAGATGGAGACAGGATGGAAGTAGGCTGAATGGAGATGTTAGAAAGAGGGCAGAGTGAGGGACACAAGAAGACACCTTGGGATGCCCCTCCCACAACCAGGAGTGAGATACACTGTAACATTGTTGCGGGGCTGTTCGCAAACAGTCTAGGTATTCACAACTATTGTGACGTAGAACTATGACTTCCCCTTGCTGGACCCACCCCCAGGGGGTTTCAGAGGGAGTACGGATGCAACGAAAACATTTCACATGTTGAAATTAATAATCGTAAAGTAATAAATCTATAGTCACAGGGAATAAGTTGTTAAGTCGTAAAATGGCCAGAATGAGTTAAGTGTACTGTGGATCATCTCCCAAGCCATCTGCGCACTGTGAAGAAGTTGGGAGCTCAGAACTCTAATACTTTCGGTATTATAAAGATGTGGGTTTTTTGATATCTCGTAAAATTGTGGATGTTCTCGGTTAAATCAACTTAATCTACTTCTTTGAGGCATCATTCATGAGATAACTGCATTTAACCATTTATTCACTAAGACTATTCCAAGCGAAGAGGGCATTTTCGGTTAAATCAACTTTAGAGAGGGCTCATTTACGAGTATTTCAAAAAGTATGGTAAATAATTAGGTATGTGATGGGGAATGATTAGTTAACCAAGGAAAAATCCAAGAAAGGATTAACAATATTCATTTTCATTCACTCCTATAGATTTAGAAGGTACATGATTAATAATGATGCAAACATAATTTATTTATTCCCAAAACTGGATTTAAACAATTAATGCAAAAGTAAAAAAGTGCTGCCCTGAAAAGTTACGAATTTAGACTTACCAATGTATTCCTTGTGACCACAGAAATAATAATAATACAAAAGGTGATTTTACCTTGTGTATAATTGGCCAAGTCAGACACCAAAGTGGTGGGCAGATATCGCTCTGTGAATTACAAGGTTATTTCTCAAACGGAAAAGTTGGAATTTTTGACTTAACCACTTATTGACGGGGGGGGTACAGACATAAGATAGCGAGTATCAACCAGTGGCGGATCCAGAAAACCTCTCAGGGGGGGGGGGCGAGTTTTTTTTTTTTTTTAAGTTACTGAAACTTATGATCAAGGTGAATTAAATAAGAATTAGCGGATGATTATTATAAAAACGGCAGAAACGTTGATAAGTTATTTTTATTCGTGGTTATATTTACATTCGTCATAATTACGGTTATAATTACGTTATTTTTTATATATTTTATAATTTATATAATTACATAAATATTTTGTTATGACGCCACGCGAATTTTTTTGCTTAACTGTAGCGACCGTAGCTGTAGACTCATCCACCCACAACTAACTTCATGCCATGTGAGTGGCAAAACGTTATCAAATTTCATAAAAAATCCGACAGATGTCACCCGTTATGGTGCCAAAACTTAATTTTATATAAATATCAATTTTTTATACGATAAAACGAAATATTAAATTTTTTTTTATTCATCTGTAATTTGACAAGAAATTATATCTTAAAATTTTAAAAAACAAAATTTCTCAGGGGGGCGATGGGGCGATCGCCCCCCCCCCCCCTCCCTTGTATCCGCCACTGGTATCAACCCCCCATCCCTTAACCCTTTGGATACAATAGCGTTAGAAAGTTATGCTAAATGTCGCGCGAATTTCCGTTTCAAGGTTGATAACTTGTAGATAAATAATGAAAGCAATGACCTGTGCCCTGCATTCCTCAGCTGACGGTCGGAGCTAACGGACGTATGAGTTAAAACAGAATAAAGTGGATTTAATTTTGGCTAGGAAAATGGCCATCATATTATTTATACCAAAGAAAAAATAAATAATATTACGAACAAGTGATCGACGTAACGTTAAGAAAAAAAAAAAATAGTTTTCTACGGATGTTAAGAATGTTGAATATGTGGGTGATATCTTAGATAGAGGATGGAGTAAAAATAAACATTGGTTACTGTGGAATCTGATAGGCGGGAGCTAAGGTGGGGACAGGCGGAGTGGGTGGTCCAATAGGAAGTGAGGGGTGGGGGGGTAGTCGTAATGTAGTCACAGAGGAGCCGGCTGAGGGGTTAGAGTGCCAATGGGCTTATAAGGAAGCTACACTTCAAAATCCAATCTATCGTTAAACAGTAATCATTTTGGGGTGTTGGGTCCCGACCACAACCCCACCGTTCTGATGCATATGGCCTATGTTTGGATCAGGATTATAAGAATATTCTACTTATGAAATTTCATGAGAATCCAATCAATCGTTAAAAAGTATTCATTTTATGTGTTGACTCCGCCCACAACTCCTACCGTTCACAATTTTCAGATTATGTCTATACTGGACCTATAAGAAGGCTGTGAAATTAAATTATGAAGAGTCTAGTATTTATTTTTTGTGTTGCCCCATATAAAAAGTTTCAGTTTTTGGGTTTTTCAAGTGACTTGAGAGCTACGTCAATGTCAAATTTTGAGTTTATAGCTCCGTTGGATTGGGCTGGGAGTATCTGTCACTCACATTTGGAGCTATGTGATATTGATATGCATATAAATTTTTTAAAAAAAATATATATATATATATATTGGAGTCCCTCCTGACCCCGGAATGCTTATTTTGATGCCTTTCAAACTGTGAACTAAAATCTTACTTTTACAAAAAAAACTTCAAGTTCTTTAACCAGAAATATCGAACCAAAGAAAGATGGGATAAATAAAGGGGAAGGAGGGATTTTGAAAATTCGTAATTTCCTGCTGGTCTCGAATTTGTAAGTTTCTGTGAAGTACAGCTTATGTCCTTTTAATTTGAGATATAACACGTTCATCGTAAAATAATATAATAATTTTATGTGTGTATCCAGAACGCTTTAAGGATGACACCTATTGATTTTCAGTTAAATCGGCCACAGGGAAGGAGGGAAGCTTAACACAACTTCATTACAACAGCACCGTTATATTATATTAAACTTGGCACGAAATTTCATATATAAATTCGAAGTCCTATAAGGACGACATCTATTAATTTTTAGCGGGAGAGGGGGATCAGAGAAGGAGGGCTCTACTTAAATACCCTAATAACTATCGATATAATGAAGGTATCGACATCAAATTTATATGAAGGTTCAAAAGCTGTAAGTCAAATATTGAGTTCAAATGGTCGATTGACTTAGGAGGGAGAGCGAAAACGTATTTGATTCGTGCTGGGGAAGTACATAGCCGGTGATTCATCGATGCTTATTTTTTATTTTTTTTGTCTTATCTTCAAATTAACCTTTAACGTTCTTCCGAGTTTTATATCTCCTTGAGAAATATACGAAGCCAGATAAGACCATTACTTCTTTGTAATTGGCTTCTTAATTTGTCTTATTTTTTCCAGGAAATGGGCAGCTGTATAATTTTTTTATTCTAACTTTCTTTGTGTGTATCATCCATGGAAATCGGTGAAGCGTCTGTTTGTTCGGACTTTCGTCCACCCTGGAAGGCAGGCTGACACTTCTTCTGGATAGGTTACTGTGCAATCATGTATCTTTTGAAAACACGGTCCGGTCAAAGCGGGCTTTGGTCTTGGCTCTGGTCTCCTGTCAATACCCAACGGCCAAAAAGACGAAACTCAGCAAATATGTCACAAAACATGAGAAATTATTAATTGAAACAATTTGATTCCTTCCATAAAATGAAGTTATGAACTGAGATAAGTACTATAACAAAATTTGTCAAATTTAATTTCTCCAAAAAATAGCATAGGTTACATTATATAGGTAATGGTTGTAAATTACTAAAAACAAAAAATTTGTTTAAATTTTATGTTATTTAATTTCTCAAAAATATATACATAAGTGTACCGATTTCGGTTCAAGTACACCATAACATGCTGAAAAGAAATGGCAGAGTGGTAACAGTCTATAGTAATCTTTTTTAGGAAGATATGGAGCAAAAAATAAGTTTAAAAAAAAATAATAAAAAATGCAATAAAATTAATGGAGAAAACAGTCATATAAAACGTTGACGGACAGAAAAATTAGTTGCAGCTGAGGCAGGTGCATCCGGATTGCATTATAGAGATGCATCGGGCTTTGCAGTAATAAGATGAAAAGTTACATTTGATCAACAGGTGCAGTTTAAGTATGGCGAGAGTAAATATATGTTGTTTTTTCGTACATTATGTATTGTACATGTTTGCCATGTAACAAACAGCATATTATGTAAATAGTATAAAATAAAAATTGTATCTACTTTATTTTTAATTTTTCCTAGACCATTATTTTAGAAACATTTTGCTCAAAATCAACAGGGTTTTGGATACACTTAAATTTCGTGTTAATATGTTCATTCTGTCATAATGGGTAATATTTTTCAAAATGATCAACTACTTAGTGAAATAAAGTTATTAATTAGGCGCCTTACAATTTAGGTAAGATATAATTGTAAGAAATTAGTACAGACGACCTTAGACAATGACAGTATCTCTTTTTGGTAAGAAGGCTCTTGAGAATAGGGCTCATGTTCACCAGAGTGACGAAAGAGAGCTCTGGTAGTAGGCGATATGACCTCGTAGTTAAGGTCACAATAACTGTTTTGATATAGACAGGAGCGCTGCCTTGTGGAGACACTGCGAAGTGACAGTTTCCCGTCAGGTGATTTTCAGGCCACACTACTGCGCATGTCCAGAACCGACTCAGCAACCTATTTTATTGTAGTTTTGAATGCCACATAAATTTTCACTCTTAAATCGAAATATTACAATAATTTTAATTGTATTTAATATTAAAGCATTTTCGGGTTATTGTGATCAAAATTAATATCATAAGTAAATGGAATAATTATAAGGAAAACGCTGCTTGTCCCGATGTCTCTTCACTGGATTACATTTCTGTTTTTGTGACCCCCCGTCTGTTCCTTCTGCCTATGCCACCGCCTGTCTAGATAAAGTGGCTTGGTGAGTTGAGAGAGAGAGAGAAATAAGTAAGTTGAGTGAGTAGCTTGTTGTCATGACAACCGTGGCAACCACGCCTTCTTGTCAATATCTGGACAGCAGCCAGTCGCGGCGCGGCGCGTCTTCTTACTTGGTTCAACAATGTATTGAGTGTAGTATCGATATATTTGTTGTTGTATACCTTTCTGAAAAGTTCTTCTCATTTTTTGTCCGGATTTCAGGAGAACTTGAAATCGGATTTTCATATAGGTATCAATTCGGATTCAGATAATAAAATAATTTTATTTAAATAGGTTGGAATTCGAAGAGATTAGAAATGTAATCTTTTAGAACATAATTTGTAATTGGGATCTTTCACTTCTCCTTCAGCATTCTGAGATGTCACAAAAGCTAGATGATGTTCAGGCAGCTGAGCAGTGACGGTATTAGTGAGAACGGCGACCGGGCGCCATTTATTGTATTCGCTGCCTCAACTGTTAAGGTTCTACCAAAATGATGTATGGAGGAATGTTGGCAATAAAACTACTAATCTATAACAGACAGCTTTCATTAAGAGTTCTTACCTCTAAACGTAAATCTATGATTTTGTCTTTATTTGTAAAAAGTTGGTGAAAAATCTACTGAATCTATTTTGACGAAATTTCATATGTGACCCAAATGTTTTAAAGCGTAGGGAATTGAAGAGGGTTGGGGGGAGAATAAAAAACTAATGCTAGCTCTTTAACCATTGAACGAATTTTCATAACATTTAAAAAAGCCCGGTTCAAACGTAGACCGAACGAAGAAGAAACATGAAATAAAAAATGTAGCAAATCAAATTTCCAAAATTGGCTTATATCGATATTTGACGTTGCCCTGCTAAAATAAGGGTGAAATTTTCATTTATGCTGAGAAGGGGGCTTGGGGGATTCAGTCACAAACCATCGATCGATCTCAATATCTTCGAAATTATTAACTTATTTCTAAAATATATAACTAAACCGGGCAGATAACATTTCCAGCCTTCAAGTTACTAACCTGCTTAAAGTTACTAACCTGCGTAAAGTTACTGACCTGCTGAAAGTTACTCCGCACGCAGCCGGGTAACCCGTTAGTTTCTTACAATATTAAACATTTATTTTATGTTTATTGTTTAAAATAAGTCCAGTCGCTAACAAAACATAATAAGACAAAAAAGTCGTCGGTGAATCACCGTCAATGTAATTCCCCAGCTCGAATTAAACAACTAAGTACCTATCTTCCTCTTTAAAGAATCGACCGGTTTGGCTAAAAATCAGTTGACGTACGTGTCGATACATTTATATATATATATAATCCCCCTGATTCCATTAGGACATTTTCGGTGAAAATTATTGTATGGCTATCATGGGATTTAGGATGCACATATGCAATTTCATGTCGATACATTCACCAATTTCATGTGTGTTGCATGTGTATCGAGAACCTCATAAGGATGACAGATCGATTATCAGCCGAATCGATGCTGAAGAGAAAAGAAGAGGGATCAACTCAAAAACCCTAATAACTGTGGATGTAGTCAATATATCAACATGAAATTTAGTAATAAGATTCAGAAGACCCTGAGTATGACATATATTAATTTGCAACCAAATCGGTAAATTGGTTTCAGAGGGAGAGCGAAAACTATGTTACTTTGCACTGGGGAAGTACATTGCCGAAATCAGGGTGGCGGAAAACATGCAATTCCGGTTAAAACTCAACTTTGATTTTCTGTAAAGTATTAACGGACTGTTTGCTATATAAGAAGGCTGAGGGGATGGATGGCCTTGTGTCTAACCGAGTGGGAGTGTCGGCCTCTAGTGAGAGACCGTGGAACTATCCACTGGCACTGTAGACAACAGCCGCCGCAGGAGAGCACTAGTGTCCCAGTTCAACACAACCCAGGACGGCTCAACAGTAGAGGGTTCATTAATCGCTAGTTTTCCGGAAAGTCAGTTATCTGGAATAATCCTAAACATGGTTCTTCATTTTTTTTTTTTGTCTTTTATTTATAAAGATACAACTGTTGCTAGGGTGCGGTGCAACAACCAGTATCTATGATGATACGTATTGATATGTTGGCATGTGAGAGGAAGGCCACGCAGTGGTAGGTCCTCGGGACGAAAATGTATCTTAATTATTAGGACAAGAACAGAAAAAAATAAATAAAAGAAAAAAATATATATAAATAAAAAGGAATTGAAAGACAATTTTGATGGATGGGTAAGAGAAATGATAAAATTTAAGGAAAATAATATTTAAAAAAATATATTAAGAACGAATATGATTCCAAGGTGGCAATAAGTCGCGGTTTCATCTTCTCTTCAACCTTTGTGGAGGGGCTCTTCATTAATTTTTTTTTTTTCAGTTCTACGAAGTTTCGTAATTGTTTTGAAATTCAATGTCAACCACTGGAATGTCCGGTTTTCCAACCACCCCGTTTTCAAAAATAGAAAAAAGAAATGTCATGTCTATCATCTGTCTGTGGACAAGATAATTCTCGATGGAATAAACAAATCTTCACCAACATTTATATGATTTCACAAAAAACCCTACAGGACAAAACTTATTAATTTTCCACGAAATCGGTCGAAAGGATCAGAGGAGGGGGATCGACTTAAAAAGTCTAATAACTGCCCATGTAATGAATGTATGGCAACAAAATTTAGTATGTGGATTCAGAAGCTTCTATGTAAGTCAACTCTGGTTTTTTAGCCAAAATGAACGATTGGTTTTGGAGGGAGCGCGACAACATAGTTGATTAGTTCGTTCTGGGGAAGTACATAGCCGGTGATTCACCGACCACTTTCTTCAACGGAATTTCATGATGAATATGATAAACAAAATGTATGTCTTTGTGTGTGTGTGGACACGATAACTACCGATAAAATGAATGCATCGACACGAAATTTTATATGAGAATCTAGCAACCTCAAAGGACGACATCTATTCATTTTCAGACAAATCGGTCAAAGGGAAGTGGAGATTAGAGGGGGCTTAACACAAAAACTCTAATAACTGCCGTTGTAATGAAATTTTATATCCAAATTCAAAGCCCTTTAAGGACGACACCTATTGAATTCCAGGTATAGTTTTCGTTCTCAAAAAAAAAAAAAAAAAAACATTAAGGCATAGTCAAGGTCCTCGCCGTAGATTTTCCGTGAAAACGTCGAAATAAAATCATTTTACATTTTCTTTTCGATGCTGCCGTAGCTCTTGCATTTGCTCGGCACTAGACTTTTTAGGTTTTTTAAATTCCTTTTGATGCGAGCTTTCCTCTGATTTGCGTTTTCTATAATTCCGCGTATATTTACTTGCATTATTAATTTTTTGCGATTTTCAATTTAATACCGATTTTTACATATATTTCGGCGAATATTTTTATTGTTTCACTTTGAGTCCTAGTAGTGCTCCTCAAGCTCTTTACAATGACACCCGAATCAACGTCCTATCTAAACGCGTTATCACGCTACACTAATTTCTAAGTTTACACATAGCTAATTCGCAACAATCATCCGCCGGCGCCCACACTAGCCCGATAACGTCACAGACAAAACAAACACTGCACAACGAACACGTACAGACATGCTCTATCCATTGTGACCTCAACCGTTATTATCGCAATATTAGTCTCGTAGTTATTATCGCAATATTAGTCTTGTAGTTATTATCGATTGAAATCTGACGGTATTTTGTAGTACAGGACAGTTTGACGTTTAGAAATAGACGTTTTCACAAAAAAAAATTAGAAAAGATAGATGTTAAATGAGGTCTTTATATTCATTTGTTTTTTACATCAAACTATACCTAACCAAATTAAATCTAAATACATAAGATATTCGTGGTTTTTATTTTTATTTCCGGTATATTAAACTGACATTAATAATAAAATATTTCTTCCAAGCCTTCATTAGTGGTGTCACACTACCGATAGTCGGCCGAATACCGATGGTTCTTAGCAAAACGAATGATTAATCGATAGTAATATCGAAATTCTGAAACATGAATTTCGAACCAAAAAAGCAATCGCCGCTGTCGGGAAAAAAGTTTGGTTTCCGTACGGTTGGCTATTCTTTAACCTACTAGTTAATTTTTTATTAAATAGTTATGTTTTTATTTTTTTTAAAAATTTTATTGAGAAAACCTGTTTTTTTTTAAATGTATCTTCAGTTACCAGTTCATGTAAAACCAAAGATCTAGACTGAAAATAAGATCATTTTAAAAATATCTAGGTATATTTTAATAAAATTTAGTATCATATGTGTTGTTTTATTTTGTGGCCCTAGGATCATCTGCTTGTGGTAAAATGGAAAATGAATAAATTAGTTGCCTACCTTATTCACGGGGGCCATGGTGGCCGTGCGGGCTAGAGCGTAGGGCTTTGGTTGCATGGCCTCACCATGGTTTGCGGGTTCGAATCCCGTCCGGGAGTGAGTTTTATTTCGTAGATAGAACTCCCTCCCGGGGCCATGGATGTCTTAAATAATTATACATAACACATTGACATGGCTAATATGCACCGTTCATAAAACCAAAAGAAAAAAAAAAAAAAAGAAAAAAAAAATACCTTATTCACAAAAAATTTACAGTTCCTCCTTACAAGTCTGGTCCATGTCATGTTTTTGTCATCCCAGGAAAAAAAAATAGTCAAAGAAGTGTAAAAATTGAGTAAACTTAGAGTAGTAAAATATAGAGAATATAGGTGAGAAATTGGTAAGTGCAAGAGCGCTAATTTTGAATCACAATTTAAATTCGATAGTACAATCTATATTAAATAGAACTATCGATAGTATTCGAATGTCAAATCTAACCGATTAATTGATAGTACTATCGATAGTTGGACACCACTAGCCTCCATACTATTCAGATTGTAAAACAAGACCTTGAATGAATATCTAGCAGGCCGACTGCAGCGCTCTTGTACTACTCATTTGGAAGCTAAGGGGTTCAGGGACATTCATTATGTTGTTTAATGGACGATTAAAGTTAGTTGTTCATTAAACCTGTGCAATGATTTGCCAGAAAGTCCATTGACCATATAGGAGTCATTAAACTGTCATTAATTTAATGAACAAATAATCTTACATTAAATAATTGACAAGAGTTTCTGGAACAGTCAATAATTATTCATTTTCCGTTAAAAGGTGCAGTTTTTAGGCCTTTGACTAACAATTGACTAATGAACAATAATTGTTATTGAAGAACGATATTGAGAAATAAACAAATAAAATTAAAACTTATGAAAGAAAAAATGAATAAATAAATAAAAATAGAAATAAAAAAATAATAATAATTACATTAGCGGTATCGTTCAAGAAAAATATGTAGTAAGTAATAAATGAAAACCAACTTATCTCTAAATTGACCGATGAAACAGTAAATTTAGAATATCGAAGGAAAGGTCTGTAAGAAGACAAGAACTTTCCCATAGAATTTTCACTGTTTAAGAAAAATTAAACAAAGAAATTAGAGAAAATTCAAATCAGCTTACTATATCGTATTGATATATTCAATCTCTTTGTTACAGTGCCCGTAGACATACATGGAAACGTGAAATTCCGTTGAAAACTCAACATCGACTTTATCTGCGGAAGTAAAACTATTAATATAAATTAATTTTTTTAGTTCTTGCTTACTTGGTTAGTTAAGCTCAAGATCGCGGGTTCAAAACCCGGCTGAGGCTCTTAGGTGAAAATACCTTAAGCACGTCGTCCTTCGGATGGAACGTTATGGAACGGTCCCGAGCCTGTACGATGTCAGATACTCGGATAAACCCAGGTAGGCAAAATTTAGTACTTCCATTGTAGGATCGGGCTTAAGTCCACCAGTGGGAGGGAAGAGCGCTCTGGTAGTTGGCGATATGACCTCGTAGTTTAAGCCCGGGCATGAGTCAAAATTACTAACTAAAGTTAAATTATTTGCAAATTTCAATAAAAATGTGTAGTTTTGCATCCCCACTCCCCCTCACGAACGTTGGCGTAGCTGGGAGGAGGGAGGGGGGCAGGGGTGGGCACAGCCCCCCAGAAAAGTGAGATCTAATGTACCTATTTTTTAAAAAAGTATAATATATAACGCCAACTCCACCACAGACAACATTACAGTCAAGACATTAGAAGGATATAGAAAGCTTCAGTTCCCAGTCAAAAGTTTTCGGATTCAAATTACTCTTTCTTAAAGTTTAGACTCCGAGAATATGCTGCCAATCGGCGAAGTATGAGAGTTTACCAAATGCACCGTCATGCGTGTCACAACAATGTTTACTAGAAGATCAATATCTGCTACCAAGTAGTGGACAACATAATCGTAAATCTGAAACGTCGATTTGAAAATATGATTGTGAAATGTAAACTATTGTTTTATTATCTCGATCGTGTTGACCGGCTACCTCCAAACTCTTTCCAAGAGAAACTGAACAGAAGTTGAACAAAGAAATGATAGAGAATGAGCATCCACCAACTGCATATAATATGAAGTGTTCGTCTTCAGCTATAACACTCCCTCTTCTGGGAAATACACACTATGGAACCTTGCCAGGTCTCCCGAGAAGAGAAATATTATAAACGGCCTGAGATTCAGCCATATCAACAGCCGGTACTCCTCCAGTCTTTGAGACCAACCAGCTCTAATAGATTGGGGCGAGTATCGTTTGATCCAAGACTGGAGCTAAATCTCCGGTGGTGCTATCATCTGGTAACAGGTATCTGCCGGTAATAGGTATCTGGTGATAATAGGTTGTGATGTATAAAAAATACTCACATTTAAATTATTAATATAAAAAAATTAATTATATTTATTTTTCTATAAAATCCAAAAAGCAAGTGAATTAGTAAATAAATAATATGAATGGATTTTCTTTTAAAACAAATGTCATGAACTAAGTAGGTGTGCATTAACAGTAAAATTGATGAGCATAGAAGGTACTGTTATTTATCTATAATTACAAAATATATGCCCAAAAATATATAACTTTGATTTGATAAATGGCCAAAATATAAAAAAAATAAAAAGGATGGAAATATTTTTAAGAATTTAGTTTTTACGATTTTTCTTTTGATTTTTGTTTCAATGTTTATAATGTTCTTAATTTTATAATGTAGATGTAAGAAAACAAACCCAATTATTTGTTCTCGTAAATTCTATGCTATTAATTTTCCCTGTTGGCCCAGTAAGATAATTTGAAAACCTTTGGATTAGATTTATTATTATTGAAAAAAATGTTAAAAAAATATATGGAATTTTTTTTAAATTATGTGCACTTTCTTAAAACTGAACTTTTGATATTTTTTTTAGGGCCTTTTTCGGAAACTACTGTAGAAATCAAAATTTAGTAAAAGACCAATCATAAAATTTCTACAAGAAATGTAATTACATAATTGTTTATTTGTTAATTTTTATATTTATTATTTGAATTATATATTTATTTAATTATTTTTATTTTAGATAATTTTTTTACCACAAGTGAGAATCGGTATCTGGAACTACAATTAAGAAATATTAGTAAATTGGAGTCCAATAAATAATGAGCTCCTGTTATCAGGCTTAGCACATAATTACCTTCTTAATTATATGTATATATATATATACATAGAGTGAATATGACGACACGAAATTGTATATCTGTATCCAAAACACCATAAGAAAGACGCCTAACGATTTTCGTTAATCTCTCTAATCACATCTTTTTGATCTTCTAATGAGAATTTCCTTCCATAAGTTGGATACTTACACACTTATGAGCTTTCAAGTGAATTATGATTTGTATAGCACTTATTTATAGGCATTAAATTACTTATATGAAAATAGGTAATAGAAAATAAATTTTTTAACGATTTCCTACCTTCTCTATCTGAAGGATGGAGTAAAAAAAAGATATATGCAGGTCGGAACTGCACTGAACTTACCGTGATGTTCGTGGGCTTTGGAACCTTTGAGACATGCTCCTAAGTACATTTTTTTTAGCTGAGTTTACGAAGAGGCGACTGATGTATTTCGTTGTACTCATACTCCTCCTAAACCCCTTTACCAATCACATTGAAATTTGCCACGATGGTAGTGGACACGGTGACGATGGTTTACTACTAAAAAAATCTGAAATAGAACATACCACGGAGAAATAATCACCGAAAAACGAAATCCCCATTGAAATTAATTGAGAGACAAAATTCTCGCGCAAAATAGAATTTTTCGATTTCAAATGTAAAAATCCGGACGAAGCCCTTTTCGGTTAACTTCGACTTTTTTTCGATAAAAATATTCTTCAACATACAAAGAACACATAGTAAAAAGAATTTAGTGCAATAACAGCTGTTGTTGTCTACAAAAAGGCTAGAAAAAATCCATTGAATTCAATTGAAATCTATTTAAAGTATTAATATATTCATAAAGAACATACAAGGTGAGAAGTTACTGATAATTATTAAAACATTAACTGAGTTTTTTATACAGATATGCCTGACTCAGCTCAGTTTTTGCAAACAGCAGAATGTATTGCACACCTAGTTATTTATTTACATACAGATATTTACAACTGTATAAAAATAAATACAAGCAAATGTGCTAATAGAAAAGATAATGGCAATGTCAAATGTCAAGAGGGGTGAAACTCCCTAGTCACTTATTTACTCTCATTTGTAACTAATTGATTACATTAAATGAATTTTAGTACAGAATAATAGAAGTGCCTAAGGGAATTTTCTGTGCAGCTCCGACCTACAAGTATGTTTTTTTATGAGAATTGATACATTTTTCGGTTCTGTCAGTGGGATATTCAATTTTGCAATGCTGTAGCTAGAGCGGCTTATCAAATTTTCTTGGGGTTGTACTAAAGTGTCCCTTTTGGAGGGTAGATAAAAAATATAAAATAAATACTAACTGAAGGTTTATAGAGAGAGCGAAAACTTACGTGTGACTCGGGGTGTAGCCTTAAATTCAGAGATCAAAGGAGCCATAAAAGGGCAAAAACTGAAGTTAAGTTCAAGCAAATAAAGATTTCGAAGGTTTAGAAGGAGAGTAGTTTACGTTCTTCAGCCTATGAAAACACACAAATGCAGCAAGGTCGATAGAGGGGCTTCAACCATATAAGATGATAATGGATAAGAAAAGATGAAAATTTGTTCTCGTTGGTTTCAAAAAAAAAAAAAAAAAAAAAAAAAAACCATAATAGTCGAGGAAGAAATATAGAATGGACCTTGTGGACCCGAAATTACATATTTTCTAGAAAAACATTAATACAGCCATGTAAATTTGAGGCTACACTCGACTCACATATATGTTACCGCTCTCCCTCTAAATGTTCGATCTCTTTATTTGTTGGAACCTTAACTTCTGTTTTTACTCGTTTGAGGGTTCTTCGATCTCTAAATTTGAGACTACCTACCCGACTCATACATATGTTACCTCTCTCCCTCTAAACCTTCGTTCTCTTCATTCGGTGGACTTCTTCTGTTTTTGCTTTTTTGAGGGTCCTTTGATTTCCGAATTTGAGAACACCCAGATTTCTTTAAGTTTCCGCTCTCCCTCTAAACCGTGTTCCTGGCTCTAAAACGCTCAAATGAGGTAAGAGCTATAACTTTATTCGTATTGGTCCTACCTCAAATCTTTGAGAATTTAATAACAATCATTTTTGGTAAGATCCTATTTTTTCTACAACTTTTGCTTGATATGATTTTTGATTAGGTCATAAATATAAGGGTAATGTACTTAGGCCTCGAAATATAGTGGTCTCAATTTTTGTCCGATTTTGTTGTGAATATGGTCAAAACGTATTCAGGGCACCTTGAATATCCGATGAGAACTCGATCTCACATTTTCGTACGAATACGATACTTCCTTATGCATACTGTACGTATAAGAAGGTATAAAGTTATTTCCCCAAATTATGTACTGATCGGAGTGTGACTAATAATATTTTGTACATATATATTTCTAGATTAGGGCCGTGACGGCCGTGCTGCCTTAAAGCGTAAGACGTTGGTCCCACCATGCTTGCTGGTTCGAATCTCGTCCGGCAGTGTTTTATTTCATATATGGAACTCCCTCTTATGTCTAAATAACCAATAACAACACCGTTATATAGACATAGCTAATATGCATGTACATGGGACCAATTTAAAAAAAAAATCAATATTCCGTAACATTTTCATTCATGTGTTATTTTATACCTTCTATGGTAATAAAAATCTATGTAGAAACAACCAAAAAAATGTATTTGGTAATAGACTGGGAGTTAACCATTGTCATGGAAACACACTATTTTTAATTGACCTTGACCATGTCGGTCGTTCTTATTCTATTACTGGGAGCAGCAAATTTCATAGATAACGTAGTTTTCTCCTCCGGACGAAACTTTTCATCCAATTTTTCCAAGTGAAAAATGTGTTGAATTCACAACTTTTTATAAGAGAATTACCTGCGCTTTACCTCGTTTGTTTGGTAAATATAATACAATACATTTGTTATTCAAAATTTTAAATAAGGGGGCATTATAAAAAAAAAAAAAAATCGATCGACTCTTTGATTCTGTTTATGAATGTAAATCAAACCATTTTCCAAAACCAAAATAGGATCATTTCTGTGTCTGTGAGAAGAGGGATAAATTTGTCTATCTTCTGTCTTTCGAATACTTGGAGTACCATATAGCCTTAACACAAAAATATAATAACTGCCGTTGTCATGAATGTATTGACATTAATATGAAGATGGCTGATGTAGTGAGAAGTGATTATTTCGCAGGATCTCAAATATAAGGTAGTCTGACCTCTCACAGATTTTTTATTTAAGTAAGCTAGCCGGCTTTCGAGGTTTCCCTCATCATCAGGCAGTCTACAAAAGAACCATCCTTAATAATATGTAATATAAATAGCAAATAAATAATTAAAAACACAATTTTTGATAAAACATACCTGATAAAAAATTTTGAATAAAACTAAATAATAAAAACAAATAAATAACAATCTACAACAACAAACATTAACAATTTAAAATATTATGGATGGGGACAGACGAGTTATTCCTGTCCACCATCTGAGTCACAACTGGGAGAACGGTGTACGTGAGACTGGACAAACCTCCTATCCCCTCTCTAGAGTTGAGGAGGGGGGACTCTCTCTTCCTCCTTTCCAATTTGATTTCGATACTTTCCAACGTATCCATCTTTCTACTTTTTTGGACATGATGCAGTAACGAGACAGAACCGGCCTCATGTCCTGTGTTCTAGAGGTGTTGGAAAAATTCTGAGTCGCCCCTCCTCAAATGTTCCCTCACTCTATGTTTTTTTATCAGGTATGTTTTATCAAAAATTGTGTTTTTAATTATTTATTTGCTATTTATATTACATATTATTAAGGATGGTTCTTTTGTAGACTGCCTGATGATGAGGGAAACCTCGAAAGCCGGCTAGCTTACTTAAATAAAAAATCTGTGAGAGGTCAGACTACCTTATATTTGACATCCTGCAAAAGTATTGATATTAAATTTAATATGTAAATTCAAAACACCAGAAGGACGGCACCTATTAATTTTACGCGATATTGCCCGAAGGGGAAGTGAGGATCAGAACAAAGGGGCTCGACTCAAAAACTTCAATAACTGCCGATGTCATGAATGTATCGACACAAAATTTAGTATGAGAATTCAAAACCCCTATTGCGGTCAAGTATCGATATTTAGCCCAAACTGTCGATTGGTTTTGAAGGGAGAGCGAAGTCTAAATTGATGAAGGAAGTTGCCGTTGATAATAAACCGAAAACTTTTTTTTTTACTATCTGTCTTACCCGGTATGTCTTCTTTCGTGAAATCGGGTATATTCCTTATTATTTTTCGTTAATCGTGATCTATATAAGTATACGGAATTTTCTTGTGCTCATATATATTTTTCTTTTTACGATTTGAAATAAAAAATAAAATTCAGAATTTTAGTACCGAATAAAGTAAAAAAAACAAAAAAAAAAACATGGAGGCAAGCAAAGAAAATAAATATAGATGTAAAAAAGAGTTGCCATGACAACGGAGCGCCCCCTCCCGTAAAATAAATAGAAGGAGGGGGTTGGTATATAAAACAGGACGAAGTGTCTGCAGGGGGCGAGTCTTTTATGGAGATCAGACTGCAACCAGGCCAAGGCACTGCAGATAGACTGCAGTTCGGTTCTTCAGCAAGAGAGTACATCAGTACCAAGCTGCGCGTTTTTCAGCGATCATTTTTGCAACCAAGTCTCCATTTCAATCATTAATAGAGTCGACAGTAACTTTTCAATGTAGAAGGAATTCGATGGGGCTTTTAATTATAATTATAATTATAAGGCCCTCTAGTGTGAATAGTTTTCGAAACGTTGGGCAAATTTTGAATCTTCATCTCAAAATACATTGTTATCTTTTTCGCATTTTTTTTCTATCATGTCTTCAACCAAGAAAAAGCCGATATAAAAAAAAAAAAATTTTCCGGATATTCAAAAGTACCAAAAAATTCAGACATTTTCGCTTCATTCCGAGTCTAATTAACTTTTGATGTCTAATTAACTATCATATTTACTTGTGCCAAATGTACACCTTCTTGAATGTTCTGCACATAATGTACATCCCCAGTGCGAATTAATCAACTAAGTTTTCGCTCTCCCTCTATTGAAAATGAATGGATGTCTTAAACAGGAACTTCAAAATCACCAAATAACATAATTTCGTGTCGATACGTTCATTATTTTATCGGCAGTTATTGGAATTTTGCAGTTAAGACCTCCCCTCTAATCCCCCTTTTGTCTTTGGCAAATGTTGTTGAAAATCAATAAGTGTCGTCTTTACGAGATTCTGGATACTCACATAAAATTTCGTGCTGATATATTGAATCTATCGGGAGTTATCGTTTCACACGCACAAAAATGCATAGCAAATAAATTGATTTTTTTTTTTCATTTTTGGATTCAGAGAGAAAAAGTTAAATGAGATTCCGGCGAAAACTGAACATAAAATTTCTAACCGATTAATTAACTTCCCCTATACTTTGTGTAGTTGGGGAAGTAAAAACAAAAACAATTTTGAAAGCAAAAGGAGATTAATTAAGTTAAACATGCTGCCTCTGAAAAACATGAATCATGAAAATTTAAACAAAAAATGAAAACAAAATAAACCCGCTGTGAAACACGGGAGAAAATTAATGAAAAAGGGTTGGAAAATTAAATAGGTATTTTTATTATGGACGGGATTCTAAGGGTTGTGTTTGTGTAGCGAGAGCAAGGGTGAAGTCTTTATGGCCCCAGCTCCAATGGATCCCTGAGAGGGGTTGAGGGCAAATTTACCCTCCTAGGGGGGGTGCGTCCACCCTGGGTCGAGGGGAGGGAAGACCAATTTGGAAGGATTAGTGAAGCAACATGGGGGATGGGAGTCGGGACTGGGAACGGAGAACAAATGGAGCGGGAAAGGAAGACACCCCTGGGATGGAACTGGAACAAGGAGAAGTTGCTATGAACATGGCTGATGTAGTGGGAAGTGATTATTTCACAGGTTGTCAAATAAAATATATGGTACCAGTGGTAGCTAGCCGGCTTTCGAGGTTTCCCTCATCATCAGGCAGTCTACAGAAGAAACCATCCTCAATATAATATAAATACAAAGATAAATAATTAAATAATTATATAATAAATAATTAATTGAAAAAATAAAAAATTAAAAACAATTTTTGATTAAACATTCCTACCTGATAAAAAATTAAAAAATGTTTTGAATAAAACTAAATTATTTTATATTAGGATTAATTGTAAAGATTGTGAATGTTTTTATCTTGGGCAGACAGGCCGGAAGAGTGAGGGAATATTTGAGGAGGGGCGACTCTGAATTTTTTTTTTTTTGTGAGCGAAATGGGGAACTACCGATGTCAATGTATCAACACAAAATTTTATATGTAAACTCAAAGCCCGAATACATTTTTGTGATCTGTGTCGTTGTAGAGGGAAGGTAAATATATAAAAACAAAGAACTTGATTAACTTATATATTGCCCAATATCCACAAAAATATATACATAACGTGTACCGGTTTCAGCTTATGACATCAGCACAAAATTCAAAAGTGACCTTTAAGTTTACTAGATTGACATATTTATAAAACCATCAGGTTACCTGAGATTAACTGAGACTGTGACATCCCGTCGCCTAGAAAATACAACGGGGCATTGGGAAGTCCTGCCTTAACATAACGATTACAAATATTATAATAAAACAGGACTCCCCTCCCCCTCCCCACCCTGGCCTCCCCTACGAGACAGGGTGTCACGGCCTTAGAAATCGTTTTATAAATATGACAAGATAGCAAACTTAAAGGTCATTTTTGAATTTTGTGCTGCCGATGGCATAAGCTTTTGTGAAATTAGACAATATTAAAAGGTAAACAAGCTCTTTGTTTTCAATTATTTAAACTCTAACCCCATAAAGTCGGACCTATTTTTTCAGCCAAATCAGATAAAGAGAAGAAAGAAGGGGGCATATTCAAAAACTTTAATAACTGTCGAGTAATGAATATATCAACACGAAATTTAAGAGGATTCAGAACTTCCTGAAGAAGATTTTTCGTATTTTTCTGAACTCAATATTTTTTTTTTTTTTTTCAAATAGATATTTACAACAGTATGACAATAAATACAAAAACAAATGTTGAAAAAGAGAGATAATGGCAATGTCAAAATGTCAAGAGGGGAGAAATCACCCAGTGGTGAAACTCCC
Source organism: Aradus depressus (assembly GCA_963662175.1). Classification (NCBI taxonomy): domain Eukaryota; kingdom Metazoa; phylum Arthropoda; class Insecta; order Hemiptera; family Aradidae; genus Aradus; species Aradus depressus. The sequence continues at coordinate 35,528,371 of OY759223.1, forward strand.
TAGACACTGTTTTACTCTCATTTGTAACTAATTAAACTCAATCGGTAGTTAGTTTTCAGAGGAGCAGTACATTGTTAGTGATCCAATGTCGACGTTGTGTTTCTATTTGGACTGGAAACATGTTTTATTACCTACTAAAAACAGGAATATGGAGAATAGAAGTGGAATATATATTCTACATGTATTTAATAAATAATGTCTCTTTCAGTTTTCTCTACATATGTTATTAGTACAATTTTTTCATTTAGTCATTAAAATGTAAAATTTTCCTCATGCCACGAAGTAATGTTGTCTCAATGTTTGTCCATCTACGTCCAACATTTAATAAAATCTAAGTTAGGACATGTGACATCTACATTTCAAATTTCAGGTTCATAGCTACAATCGTTTCTGGGTTAGAGCACACACAAAGTTCCAATAAAAAACAAACAGACACAAAGACAGACAGACACAAAGACAGACAGACACAAAGACAGACAGACACAAAGGCAGACAGACACAAAGGCAGACAGACAACATCGCAAACATCTTCAGAGGACCTCACAACGTGAAATTTCTTTAAAAACTTTCTTAACTTATAAGGAAATAGAATGGGGAAGTAGAAACGTGGTGCATAATAGGCGATATGTGCACTATTTCCTGCATGCATATTTATGTGAGGATAATGAGAAAACAACGAGATAAACAGTACCCGATCGGTGGTATGAAAGTACTCGCATGATACACAAACACAATTTCTGTGGAATGCAAGGAACCTTCCCGTGGTATGCAAGCACACCGTTTTATGCAAGCACACCGTTTTATGCAAACACACCGTTTTATGCAAGCACACCGTGGTATGCAAGCACTCTTCCCGCCATAGACAAGCACACTTTCCGTGGTATGCAAGGATCCTTTTTGTGGTATGTAAGCACCCTTTCTGTGGTATGCAAGCACCCTCCGCGTGAAATGCAAGCACCCTTCGTGTGATATGCAGGGAAGTTATCCGATTTACTTCCCCGGATAGAGGAAGCTTTATGGCAGTTTTTTGGAAAGAAGACAACTATACATTTCTGTCCAAAACAAACACTATTTGTTCCATATCTGTCCGAGTATCTAATTGTCCCCTATATCCTTGCCACACACTTAATTCAAGAACTACTGAAAAAAATTTTATGAAACTTGGTATAACTAGTTTTTTTATCATACATTTTGAATACAGTTTATCACAATATTTACAATAAAAAAATCTACTGAGCTCAAGATCGTGGATTCGAAACCCGGCCGAAGAGGCCCTTAGATTTTTTTATCTGGGAGGAGAAAGAACCTTGAGCACGCCGTCCTTCGGATGGGACGTTAAGCGATGGTCCCGAGCCTGTATGATGACAGGTACTCGTTTAAGACAATAAATAACTAGTTAGTTATTGCGACATGCCCGAGCTTTAATTACGAGATCGCCTACTACCAGAGCGGTCAATGACAATGAAATGACCTCGTAGTTAAAGCCCGGGGATATGTCGCAATAACTAACTAGCTATTTATTTGCATACGTATTAATTATATTTTCTGTTCTAGAAAACTATATTAGTATATATACTAATATAAGCATATATATCTTATTACATTATTTACTCTAAGATATTTATATTTAAATGAGATAATCGTTTATTTCATATATACAAGATTCATTTTCAAAATATAGTCAGAGGGAGGCTCAACTGAAAATCTTAATCACTGCCGATCTAATGAATGTATCGACATGAAATGGACTTATGGACAAAAACCATTATGTTATTAAAATATATTGAGTTTTACCCAAATGGTCGACTGGCTATGGAGATCATAAATGTATTTGATTAAATCGTGTTGGGGAATTATATGTTCAGTGATTCACCGACGACATTTTTGTGCATTGGAAGAGAAAAATGTTGGTAAAGAAAATGTCAAAATAGTGCTAATGAATGGCTGTCCCTATTGCATCTGTATTTAGAATCAAATCGACACAAAAATTCATTATATGAACTAAAGCTGCTATAATTCATTATATGAACTAAAGCTGCTATAATTCATTATATGAACTAAAGCTGCTATAATTCATTATATGAACTAAAGCTGCTATAATTCATTATATGAACTAAAGCTGCTATAATTCATTATATGAACTAAAGCTGCTATAATTCATTATATGAACTAAAGCTTTCAGTTATGAATGAACTGCTCTTTTAAATATTTTAAAAATTATTTATATATTTTTTTCCTACTCTTAAAATGTATGTTTTAATTGTTATTATATTGTCAACTAATTTGTTTGTTATACCCTGTTAGGCCCTGAAGAAGGAAGTAAATAGTTCCCGAAACGTTACTTAAATACTGAGTTCTCTTATTCAAACTGAACTTCCCTCAAAAATAATGTTTTAATTATTTATTTACATAACATTACAATAAAAATAGTGACACAAATGTACGTTCTATTGTAAACTTACGTACATATACATGATTATTTTGACTCCTAAAAGTTGAGAAATGCGAACTTATTGTGGAAATTTGTGAATATTTTATTTATAACTGCCGATGATTTAATGCTGAAACCGATAGTTTTTGTATATTTTTTCTGTGGAATGAACAATATTTCAAAAAATTAATTTGTTGTATTTATTTACCCTGATTTCTTTTGCTCACTCGACCTAGTTTTCCCTCTTAATTTTGGAAAAATCATTAATAAAATCATCAAATATTTAAATCTATAGTTATTTTTTAAAGTTATTTTTTGATAAAATTAGAGATAGATTTTGTTGATTATATCTTGAAAATTAACAAATGGCATTGTTATACATCTACATGGTCCCGAGCCTATGCGATATCAGGTACTCGTTAAATACCTCCTATCCTAGGTGAATAAAAATTTAGGTTAGACAAAATTTAGGACTCCCATAGTAGAGTCGAGCTCATGTCCACCATGAGCGCTCTGGTAGTAGGTGATATGACCTAATGGTTGTTTGTCCAAATAGATATATTGAATCCGGAATATTAAATACACTAAAGGTATGCAAAATACATTTGGATTTGTTCTATAGATAATGAAAAAAATTCAGATTCAGTAAAAAGTTATTATGACCCATGCCCGGGCTTTAGCTACAAGTTCATATCGCCTACTCTCTTTAGACACTCTGGTGGACATGAGCCAGACTCTACTATTAAATGTTGCCTACCCAGGTTTATTCATTCATTCACCTAGGGAAAAGGTCGTCAACGAGTACCTGACATCGTATAGGCTCGCTTAACGTCCCTTCCGAAGGACGGGGTGCTAAAGTTTATTTTTTACCTCCCAGATAAAATAAACTATGTTATATTAAATGTCTAATGAGAGGCAACTCTTCTATTACTTCATCAATAAAACAAATTTATTTTGCCATTTCCAGATCTGTACTTCCTAAGTACCTAATATCTAAGTACCTATAGTGTACTTAGATATTAGGTATTTCTATCTAGGTTAACAGTGATCGATAGCCATTATCGATACTAGCAAAAAGGATGTTCGTTATAGTCAGGAACAATGTTTAAATAATCATATATCTGGCATAACTAGATCACTTGTATAATATCAATAGTAACAAGGTATTGTCGATACTGTGATACTAATATATATAGTTATTGTCGATATTAGCAGAGTGATCCAGCTAATGTCAGAAATATGTTTTCTAACCTTGTTCCTAACCATAACGAAGAACGTCCTCTTAGCTAGTATCGATAATGCCTATCGACTATTGTTAATGTAGGTAGAAGGTAGGTTAGCTTATATAAGATATGACGTCAGGGCAGTCCAAAAGACTTCGGGGACCTGGGCCAATTTATTGCCATTTTGTGAACTAATTAGAGTAAGCAGGTTTATTGTGTCTTCTCCTGTGATGGCATGCAAGCGTTTTGTTATCAGAGAAAGTAGACTAAAAACACGTTCCTCCCACTGGTAGGATCTACTGATCCTGGAGCTCCCCCTCCTTTCCAATCTGGGTGACTATGACAGGACTATCGTGTGTTACGAAATATGAAAATATTAAATGGTACTTCTTTTTTAAACCATTCAATTAGATGGTACAGTAAATGAAAATGTTGAGACCCGTTGGCCTAGACAACACTAACCCAGGGTAATACTCTGAAGACATACCTTCATCGAGTACCTTTGAAGATAATACGCTATGTCAAATAGCAAGTTTCGGTTGTAATACTGTGTAAGTTGCGCCTTTTTTGCCGTTTACAAAACTTCACGACTATTCACCTTATTTTGCTGTGGAAATTATGCAATAAATGCAATTTTCTCACATAAAATATTTCACTGATTTCAATTATTCATTTAAAACATCTTTAATCTTTAAAAAAACCGGGGGGGGGGGGGGGGGGGGGGGTAAATAGTGTACTTGAACTGTTTACTTTGAAAATAAAGTAAGCTGAAATTTCAGGAAATTTTTATGATAAATTTATAATTCTTTTTCAACATTTATTACAAGGTTATTTCGAGCCATTTCTTTAAAAATAACCGAATGTCACTGGAGTAAGATAAAATCACTCCTGACCCAATTCTTATTTATATAACAAAACTTTCCAATTTAAAATTTAAACAATATGGAAATAAATGAGGAAATAACATTTATGTTATTATTAATAAAAATAAAGATAGATTTTGTAGATTATATAATCATATAAACTAGTTGGCATTGTTATATCTACATAATGTGGCATACTTTCATTCATAATGTTGACATTTATTCTAAATGGCAGCTACATTAAAGGTGACTGATATTCATCAATTAAAAAATGAGAATTAAAGTAATTGTTTCTATAAATTAGAACATGTTTCTCCAAATAGATACATTATATCGGAATATTAAATACATGGAGAATTTGGATTTGTTCTGTATATAAATACATACATTCTATGCTATTTCTAATGATAAGCAATATAACCTTCATTTACTTCATAATAAAAATTTATTAGAATACCCAATACTTTATGTATCTTGGATGTTATTTTAGTAAAACATGAAAATGTATTCAAACTATTGGCTCGAAAGATTTGTCACTGAATTGGAAGGGAATATTATAGTTTCTTTATTCCAAATATATTGGAATACTAAATTCATCATGGAAATATATAAGAATACGAATACATGTATATACTTTCTTTAAATTCATTATTTTTCTTGAATGTCTACTAAAACATGAAACTGTATTCAAATTATTGGCTGCAAAGATTTGTCTCTGAATTGGAATGAAATATTATAGTTTATTTGTTACAAATGTATTGGAATGCTAAAATTACTGATTTTTTCACTAAATTCATCATCAAAATACAAAATACATGTAGTTTCTTTCATTAAATTTATTATTTCTCTAGGTTTTTATTTTACGATAACATGAAAATGTTTAAAATGTATTCAAAATATTGATTTGAACGATTTTTCACTGAATAGGAAGGAAACATTATAGTTTATTTATTACAAATACATGGAAACACTAAATTCACAGATTCTAACACTAAATTCATCATATTTATAACAGAATACTGAATATATGAAGATTATTTCATTAAATTCATGTTTTTTTTTTTCAGAATTCGATTTTACTGTGGTATAAGAATGTGCAAAGTTTTCAAATTATTAGCTTACAATATTGATAACTATTCAGATAGTTTCTGCAAACCGAATATATGAAAATACTAAATTCACAGACATTCACGACCAAAATAATGAATATATACATTCTTTCATTCAAATAATTAATGTCAACTAGGAATAAACAATATAGTTTATTGTATCTTTCATCGGAATTCTAAATTTATGATTAAAATGTATGGGAATACTGAATATATATTACCTACGTTCGTTCATAAAATCCATGATTCTTTAAGATGTTGTATTCTTAAATATGAAAATTTTTATTTAAAAAAAATCTTGTTTTATTCATTGTTTTGGGGAAATTTTATAAATAAACAACGATATAAGCAGAGAAAAACTATATACATTCAAAGAAAATTGGTACATACCTTCGAAATAATTGTTGATTACGCGAAAAATATAATAATACATTTAAAAAAATATGTAAAAAGTATGAAAAAATGTGTGCAAGTATGGACTGTTAGGTATTGAAATGGGAGTGAGCCGATGGAACGAAGACCGGGCTTGAGGCGGGCACAGATGCATCCTGGGAGAGCAATGGCGGCCGACTTCTCCCGCCACCCCGCCATATCTCGGCCGATAACACACCTTTCTTATCACCCAGTGATAACTGATAACCTTTCACTATAGTGGCGCTTATCATAGGGTGAACATGAGGGCAGCCCCCATACCGGAGCAATAGACTATTAGAAAAATTAATTTCGTCTATCAGGCAGTAAGTAAATTCGTCTAAAAGAAATTCGTCTAACGGTGAATCGTCTAATAGAAAATTCGACTAACTGAAATTTGACTAATAAAATATTCGTCTAAAGGATGAATTGCTAGTTAAACGAGTTAGAGACGAATGTGTCTTTAGACGAATTCACCGTTAGAGATAGTTATTATGTATGACTCATATCCGGGCTTTAACTACAAGGTCATATCGCCTACTACCAGAACGCTCTTTCATCACTCTATTGGACATGAGCTCGACTCTACTATGGGAGTCCTAAATTGTGCCTACCCTAAATGTAGTAGGTAGGGGTCTTTAATTAGTAGGTACCTGACATCGAACAGGCTCGGGACCATCGCTTAGCGTCTCATCTGAAGGACGGCATGCTTACGTTTTTTTTTTACTTTCCAGATATAATAAACTAAGGGCCTCGGCCGGGTTTCGAACCCGCAATATTGAGCCCATTAAGCAGGCCTGCGCATACCACTCAGCTACCGGCGCCCTCAATATTCCGTTAGATGAATTTTCCGCCGAAAAATCAACACAATATCTCAAAACTGTTTTTTACTCAGAAATTTCTTGTTCAGTTTTAACTGGAATTTCATCAGTAAGTCACTTCAGACAGAATTTTCAACCAAATTCGCCAAAAAGAAGAGAGAGTTTGTAATAACTGGTATTGTAATGAATGAATCGACAGGAAATTTCATACAAAAATTCTATAGCCCATAAGGACGACAACTATTTATTGAAAGGGATAGGGCACAACTCAAAAACCCTATTAACTGTCGATGTAATGAAATTATCAACAAAAAATTTAGTATGTTGTGGATTCAGAATCTCGTAAGTCAACTGTTGATGATATATTTGGAGGGTGTCATAACGAAATTGATAAATTCGTGCATTAGGAGGCCCTGAGGAGCTATTTTCATCCCATTTTTTCCATCATTTTTAATTGGCCAAGCCAACTCTGTTTTCCCTGAAATCTACTGTCGCGACCTGAGACGAATTGCGAAAGAATGAATATTGACCCAGACGAGAAGAAGGTTGCCTCTGTATATCCAGAAAGTGACTCAGTTTTATTTATTGTGCACCTAAATATAGACATTCTAACAATAAATAAAGCCTTTAAGAAATCTATTTCTTTCCAATCATCAGTAGGTATATTTACGTTTCTTTTTTCTTCGTAATTATTTATTTTTCATAATGTCAATCCTTCTGGTTCTATTCTTCGCAACAAAATAAATCCTGCATCAAAGTATTTATACTTTATAATAATGTTTTTCGGCCCCAGACTTTCATTAGTTCTCTAGGGTCGAAAATGGGTAATCCTAATGAGTGCTAAAATAAATAAATAAATTAAAGGAAACTAATGAATAAATTGTATTTTTTTTGGTTTTCTTTAATTAAATTTATTTATTTACACTCTGAACGCCTTCATTAGTTTTTTTCGACCTTATAGAACTAACACATGTCTTAAGTCACAAAAAATTAATTAAACATTGAAAAAAAAATTCAAATAATGGTTTTCGCTCTCCCATCTGTAGGTGTCTTGCCATCTATGGGGGGTTCTAGATACACATATAAAATATAGTGTTGATATATTCATCCTATCCGGAGATATAGTGTTCACACATACACACATCCCGCCGACTGGAATTTTTTATTTTTCATTTTTGGAATTAGAGGGTCGAAAACATGAAATTTCGATGAAAACTGAACATCGAATTTCAGAACGATTACATAAATTCCCTGAAGTTTAGCTGGGGAAGTAACATCGTTAATCATGGATTTATTCAATACCCAAATGGACACAGTACCTTGTATCTGTGAATAGTCAGAAAAAATACGAGTCCCATAATATTCTGCCTGAGAAAACTTCCCCAAAACTAAAATTTCTTATAAAAAAACTCTTAGGAATATACTATCTAAACTAATTAAAAATTATTGTGGATCTAAAATTGAGGACTATTCCTATTTCCTGAGAAAAAGTGGCTCTATGAACTATTCATCGCAGGCCAAAAATCGCTTGAGAGTCTAACCACCTGCAGTTTCGTATAATTTTTCTTTTTAGTCAAGGGGAAGTGATAACTCAATTTTTTTGATTTTCACTCCCTAGTCGTTTAGGAAGTGTAGAAAAAGTTATGTAATCGGTCGGAAATTCGATTTTGAGTTTTCATCGAAATTTCATGTTTTCCAACATCCTGATCACAAAAATGAAACTGCAGTTGTAATTAAAGTTACGTGAAATATTATATTTGGATAAAAAATTCTATAAGGAAGATTATAAATTTTCAGCCGGATCGACAGAAGAGGAAATCGAGGGGAGGGGGGGGGGGGGGGGGACTGAGGAGCAAAATAGGCAGAAGGGGATACATTTTTTTTTTTTTTTCAAATAGATATTTACAACTGTATAAAAATAAATACAACAAGCAAATGTGCTAATAGAGAGATAATGGCAATGTCGAAATGTCAAGAGGGGATACATCCCTAGTCACTCCCTAGGACACTCCCTAGTCACTGATTTCCTCTCAATTTTAACTAATCACTGTCACTGTCACGGCTGCTGCTAAGGAAGTCTCATGGCAATTGACGCTTAAGCCGTCGTTGGGGAAGTGTGGCAGAATTGAAGGCACGAACTAGAGGATTATTGTGGGAACTAAGAAAGGAAAATAACTGGAAATTCTCCTGAGAACTCAATATCAACATAAGAATGATTATTCAGAAGTTGTTAAGTAAGACCTCTTTTGATCGTCGCCTAAATGAGTCGATTGATTTCAGAAGAAGTGCGACAAATTAGTAGATTAATTTGGACTGGGGAAGTACGTTTCCTGTGTTTCACTGACAACATTTTTCCTCGGAAAGAGGGAAGTATTGACTATATATAGTTAAATTTGTTGACAGTAAATCAATACCAATGAATAACATTTACCCCAGAACTAAACAAATGTAAACACACAAAAAAAAAAAAAAGGGTAAAGGGGTAGAAAAACTTGAGTAGAAAGTTTGAAGTTGGACCTACTTAAAGTTGGGGCAGAAGGGACCGAGCAAAAAGTACCAAGGTGTCTTGTAGCGGTTCTATGAATATTCAACCGTCTTTATTGTAGGGCAGGACTTTCTCTTGTTTTTGTAAGGGCACGGTTGGAGTATAGCGACAAAAAGGGTGACTAGAAAGGGGGGGGGGGGGGGGGTCGCTAACAGGAGGGGGGCACAAAAACTAAAGTAGAAAGCAGATTGTGCAGGTGCAGCAAGCACTGCAGTCTGAGGGTCAGTTTGTGGATCTGAATGATAAGCTTTATTATTATTACTTCTCAGTCTCTATTTTCATACTAAATTTTGTGTCGATACACTCACTATATCGGCAGTTATTAGTGTACTTTGAATTGAGCCCCCTTCTCTGATTCCCAAATTCCTTCGATCGATTTCGCGAAAAATTGATAGTTGTCATCCATAAAAGGTTCTGGATACACATATAAAATTTCGCGTCGATATTTTCATTCTATCGGGAGTTATCATGTTCACAGACACACACAAAAATAGATATCGTTTCATTTTAGGAATCAGGAAGTTGGAGATTCCCTTGAAAACTCTCCATCGAATTTCAGACTTTTTTTTTTTTTTTTAGGGTTGCCGACCTCTGGTGGAGGCCACTACACCCGTTCGCTTATTTGTGACAATCGGCGGTCACTCTCAGTCCACCTTAATTTTATTGGCGCACCGAGAGAACTTGGGATGAAAGTGGGCACTCGCTGGCTGTAGTGCGGTAGGACATGTCTGCAGTCGTCCCCGACGAACGGTCATAGTGCCTTCTTCTTTCCCCTCCAGGAGGCGACACATCGGCTGAACATTGGGTAGCCGGTTTCCATCCCCAACTGTCGTAGGTCGAGTCCCACTTACAATCCTGACCCGCGTATTAACTCCACCCTAGGCTCGTCCTACAGCGGACATTCAAGGACCACATGATCTGCAGTCTCGACTCCGCCGCACGAACAGTTCGAGTTGTTTTTCCTCATAAATCGAATTTCTTACCGGTTACATAACTCCCCCTACACTTCGATCAGCTGTCTGTGTATCTACGAACCCGATAACCTGCCAGGATGAATATATCGACCGTATGAACGTTACCTTGTCAATTTTCAACGAAACTGGCTGAAGGTTGGGAGGGGAGGACCATTTAGTATGAGCATTCACCGTCACTGGGTAAGATACCTATTGTTAGTTATTATGACTCATGCCCGGGCTTTAACTACGAGGTCATATCGCCTACTACCAGAGCGCTCTTTCATCACTCTGGTGGACATGAGGCCGACTCTACTGTCGTAGTCTTAAATGTTGCCTACCTAGGTTTATTCACCTAGGGTGGGGGTCTTTAACGAGTACCTGACATCGTACAGGCTCGGGACCATCGCTTTATTAGATACTTATTGATTTCAAACAATATCGATAGAATAAAACTTAGATGATTGATTCGGACTGGGAAAGTACATTACCGGTAATTCTCTGATGACTTTTTTTTACACCCTTGGGGGGTGGTTGGCGTCCGCAAGGGCGGTACCTCTAGTTTCATATTGACCAGATCTGTGAAGGTACGGCAGTATTAGTTCCGAGAACGTCCATAGCAGGATATTGCCCCTCTCAACTACTCCTAGAACCTTCAACCCCCGTCTCCGCCCCTAATATTTCCTAAAATATATTCCTCTCACGTTGCCAGTAAAGGAAACGACATCATTTCCGCTAATGGAAAACATGGGGAGGGATGAATGAAATACAAAACCAACCATGTACTTTCCCAACACGAATTAATAAATTATATTTTCGCTCTCCGACCAAAACCTATCGTTTGGGCTAAAAATGGGGTTTCTGAGTCTCAGCTAAAGATCGTGGGTTCGAAACCCGGCCGAGGCCCTTAGTTTATTTTATCTGGCAGGTAAAATAAATTTAAGCGATGGTCCCAGGTCTGTACGTCATGTCAGGTACACGTTAAAGACCCCAGGCTTTAGGTGAATAAAAATTTAGGGTAGGCAAAATTTAGGATTCCCATAGTAGTAGAGTCGGGCTCATCCCCAACAGAGTGACGAAAGAGCGCTCCGGTAGTAGGCGATATGACCTCGTAGTTAAAGCCAGGGTGATCATAAACCCCTCTGTCGTCCTTATAGAGTTCTGGATACACATATGAAATTTGTGAAAAGTGTCGATACATTCATTGTATCGATAGTTATCGTGTTCACAGACACACAACTGACACAGAGACATACAGACAAAAGACATTTTTGTTTTAATTTTTCAAATCAGGAGGTCAGAATGCATGAAATTTCAATGTAGAAGGAAATCGAGGTTCTGTCGTGTAAAAGAAAAAGAAAAATTTAGCTGTTTCGAAAACTATTTATTTTCTTCTTCAGGGCCTACAGAATATAAACAAACAAATTAGACATTATGGATGATATAAACAGAGACTTTATAATAATTTGTATAGTAATTTTTAATCATTGTCCATAATTTCCAATTTTTTTGTTTATATTCTGTAGGCCCTGAAGAAGAAAATAAATAGTTTTTGAAACGTTGGCCAAATTTTGCATTTTCTTTTACACGACAGAACCTCGATTTCCTTCTACATTAAAAAGATACTGTCGACTCTATTAATCATCATGAAATTTCGTTGAAAAGATCTAACCGATTACATAACTTCTCCTATACTTAATAGGGATTAATTCTTTAGTTATTCATACTAGAACCCTATTATTTAAATGTCTCATATCAGCAGTAATCATTTTGTTGTCCCTTATAAGCCCTGCTACAAGTACTAACCATGATAACTTTGCTAACCTGCTTAATGTTACTAACCGAACAACGCCGGGTAACCTGCTAGCGTATAATAAACATTAATTGAAAAATCAAAAGAAAAATTCTTAGATAAAACTTCAAAGATGGCTGGAGGTATGTTATAAAGGGGACATTCTTGCATAGTGAGACCCAGTGTTTATCAGATCAAAGGAGTGGGGTTCGTGTCATGAGTGGGGTGGGAGTTTCATGATATCGTGTGGAAGGTAACCCATGTTTCATGATACCATCATGTTCTCTTGTTATGTACCTTCCTGATACTGATGATACAAACTCAACATGGGATTTTACTAGTAGAACATGCGTTTTATCAAATTGAGTGGGAGGGGAGGGGGGGGGGGGGGAGGGGGTTTTTTATTTCAACTTCCCCAGCGAAATGAAGTATAGAGGAAGTTATGTAATTGGCAAAAAATTCGATGCAAAGTTTTCAACGGAATTTCAAGTTTTCCGACCTCCAGATTCCAAATATGAAAAAAAAAATTCAAATATATGGACACAATTAGGATAACATGTTTATTTGGGGTGTCTTTTTTGGCACTTAATTCAAGATTGTCATACAAAAAATGCCTAATAAGAATATAATCTATAAAGTGTTCAAAGATAGCGTGCTTGCGTACAGTGCTGAAGGTCGTGGGTTCCGGCCGAGGCCATTAGGTTTCTTTTTTTATGGATAGAAACATTCCCCACGCCGTCCTTAGGAGGAGGACGTTAAGCGATGGTCCCGAGCCTGTGCAATGTCAGGAACTCGTTAAAGACCCTACCTTAACTGGGTAGGCTAAATTTAGGACTCCCATAGGAGTCGGGCTCATATCCACCAGAGCGATGAAAAAGCGCTCTGGTAGTAGGCGATATGACATCATAATTAAAACCTGGGCATGTTACAAACCAACTTTTTTTTTTTTTTTATCTGGGTTTAGAATCTATATTTTAGATATTAAGGAGCTGAGTCGAGCCGTGCTCCCATCAGCATCCCTCTGGTATCCCAGCTTCCTGTGGGACCCCATAAGGAGAATAACAATGAGACTAGAAGATACAGTGATTCGAGTATCATCCTCTCTGCAGGAGCGAAGCCAGGACCACCTCAGAATAAGTTCTTTATGATTTAGTCATAGCAACTTCTAAGTTGAGGAACGCGGACATATTGTGGAAACTTGTAATAAATGAATAAAACAAACTTATTTTTTGAAATATTGTCTATTATTTGTGGATCCATAACCTTGACACATTGATTCAGCCAAATTGGCCGAAGGGAAGGGGAGGTTTCGAGGAGGGGCTTAACTATATAATTCTAATAACTCTCTACGAAGAAGGGCTTAGAAGGCGAGGATATACATTATTATAAATTGGGAGGTTACCCGGCGTTGCTTGAAGCTGATTACGTTCGATATCCAGACGAAGAATTAAAAGCATATTCTCTTCCCCTCCGCCGCCACCCCACCCTCCGCACCTCCCCTACCTCTCGCCATTTTCGCTACGCTTTATCTCCGTTATTTGTAACTTTAGCCAAAAAATGTATTGAACAAAAAAATTTTAGAATGAAATTATCTTTCATCTTGATTGGTAACTTTTTCATCTTGGATCAATAGTAACTGAGAAAACATGAAATTACTTTTTCTACCTTCTTGTAAACATTACTCCTTTTCAGTGATTTTGAAACACGATTTTGATTAACAGTGAAATTTGAAATGTGTAATTTGGTTAGAATATGTATAGCCACAGTCCTTGACCTGAAAGGGATAAGACCCAAGACATTTTCGAAAATACCAAATATACAAACAGCCTTAACAGTGTAAATGTATGTAGGATAATAGGAAATTGCTTCAAGGTCAAGGGGGTTCAAGTCTCCAACGTCGTTATTCACTTGAATTGAGTATTTATGTTCCTGTCGACAACCAAAGTGTTCAGAATAGGATGCCAAACTGTAGATAGCCCATTGATAATAACCACAGAAGTTCACAGCACATTCAACATACAGGAATATGTAGCTCTCTGCACCAAAGATATCTTAGAAACTAGTTTTTTGAAGCAATTAGCATTAATTTTCATAGTCTTACCTGTCTATTTCTAATGTATGTATTGATACCACTAACAACCTGTGTAAAATTGTGGTTGGTCAAAAATTGTAAAATATGCTATTGTCTTCTGGCATTTCCAGTCCAACTGTATATTGTTGTTCCTAAGTTTTGTAACTTAAATATAGTTCCTAAATATTACTTAAACAAAAAAATATAAACATGAAAAAAAGAGTCAATTTTAGAGGTAGAAAAGGCCAGCAACCTGTGGAGATATTGTGCTTTCTGTCCCAATTGGGAGTAAGCGAGGAGGTTAAAACAAACAAATCATTTCATGCTTAATTACTACAAATGTGTACAGGGACGGATTGTAATTAAAAATGGACGGGTGGCTCTTTCAGACCAAAATCAAAAGTATATTGTGTTTTTTACGATTCTCTGGGACACTTCTGGGTTAATTTCTTACAGATCTTTCATGACAATATTTTTAGATGATTCCATGTCCCTGAGACCGAGGAAAACGTCATGAAATATCGTGACAAAATCGACTTTTGAAGATTGCCTTAATCCCTGACGAAACAATCCGTCCCTGGATGTGTTTTTGGAGAAATTTTGTGTTTTTTGACGAAGCTGAGGAGGATGGGAAACAGTGGGAAGGTTGCTAAGATCGATAAGGATGAAGGATCAGTGCAGCGGGATTTTGTCTTAGATCTAATTGGTTATTATTTTTTTTTACCTGGAGAGACAGGAAGCGGTGGCCGGAATGTCATCTGAGGTACACCGGGGTACCCACTGTATGGGGCCTTGTGGGGGCTGTAGGGGCGGGGGGGGGGAGGGGGGGGGGGGGAAATAATAATAAAATTGAAGGAAAACCAGAGAGGGAGGGAGCGCGGGTAGGGGGGAAGGGGAGGGCGACTGCGCGGGTCTCCTTAGCGTCTAGATTGGAAGAGGCGGCATCAAAGTGGGTGGCCCAAGGTGGGAGGGGGACCTCGTCAGGGGGGCGGGGCCTCTGTCACCTCGTCTCACCTTGTCACAGATCGTCTGGCTGGTCACCCTGGGCATTGAGGTATGCAACCCGCACAGTACCATGCCAGGCTTGCAGTACCCAACCCCTGCGTCTCTAGATCTCCCCAAGTAGAACACCTGTTGATTCTCAGCCAAATGGGAATTCAATTTTAGAGCACTATTAACTCAATTATTTCGAAATCCCCAATGATTCCTGATGGATTCAAAATTTCGACACGAATTTTTATTTCGTATTATACAGCCTTTGAGTTCCCCCGTGTGAAATAATTAAGTGTTTGCTTCCCTCTAAGACCAATCGACCGATTTTACTCTACAATTACTCCTTCATTTCCCAATTTTGATATACATTTTTTTGTCAATACATTAATTTTATTTTATTTTCCCTTCTCCATCCCAATGAAGTTCAGAGGAAAAAGGTATGTACTCGGCCAGAAATTCACACCCAAAAGGACGACACCCATGGTTTTTCAGTTAAATCGGCCGATGAAAAAGGGAGGATTAGATGAAGAGAGCTCCACTTCAAACCCTAATGGATCAGTACGAAACTTTGTATCAGGATTCAGAAGTTCCTGAGTAACGCAACTTCAGAATCTGAGCTAAATCGGTCGATCGAAAACTTAGTTTATTATTTCGAGATGGGGAAGTACTAATTCTCGATTCGAAGGGATTTGAAAAGGCATCGACTTCTTATTGGTGACAAAATAATACCAAAATGTTGTATCTCCTCAGTTTTCTGGCTGGTTATGAAGGCGCGGTCGTGGCTCTGCTGAGCCCTCATGAGGATGGCAAGCAGTATGCGGGACCTGCGGTTAGGTGAGGCGATGCACAATGCACAATGCAGAGCCACCATCCTACCAACTTCCTCTATCAACTGTCAAAGCTGACGTACCACAAGTCCCCAAAATACAACAGTGGTCGAAGTACCACCATCCCCTCTTTGGAATGTCAAAGTCCTTATTTATCTTGATCCATATAAATGACCCTCATCCTTGTATATCTAGGTAGATTTATTTCGAATAAGTTTCCACTCTCTCTCTTCCTGTCATCTCTTCCTTCATCTTTATCAGGGTACTTCCGAAACTACATAATTTATGGTAGACAATCAAGTGCCCCCATTTTTATTAAAATAAAAAAATAAAGTAAAATGAATAATATGAAGATGGTTGTTGTAGTGAGAAGTGATTATTTCACAGGTTGTCAAATAATATGTAGTCTGACCTCTCACAGATTTTTATTAGTAGTAGCTAGCCGGCTTTCGAGGTTTCCCTCATCATCAGGCAGTCTAATGAAATACTTTATAATAAAAATAAATAAATAAAACAATCTAAAAACTTAACGATTTAAAGGAGTTGTGACTCAGATGGTGGACAGGAATAACTTGTCTGTTTTTAGATTGTTTTATTTATTTATTTGTATTATAAAATATTTTAGTTTTCAAATAGAAATAAAAGACGATGTCTTCCCACTGTTTTATTTTATACCAGAACCGGTTTTCGACGCAACAGCGTCATCATCAGTGGTTCATCCCACCCACACAGCACAGCGGTTGGAAGATAACTGGCCTTCCAACCGCTGTGCTGTGTGGGTGGGATGAACCACTGATGATGACGCTGTTGCGTCGAAAACCGGTTCTGGTATAAAATAAAACAGTGGGAAGACAACGTCTTTTATTTCTATTAGAAATCTCGTCCCACAACATCTTACTATCACATATGATTTTAGTTTTCATTCAAATTTTTATTTTATCAGACTTCCTGATGATGAAGGAAACCTCAAAAGCCGGCTAGCTACTACTAATAAAATGTTATTACACTACTCAACAATTGATATTCTGAAACTTCATAATTTATGAAAGTACCCCGATTAGGAGGAAACTAGTTAATCGATTAATGGCGACTGCACTGAAGAGACAATGTGATTGTAGATGCAGGGACGGGTTTCATAATACTTTGTGTATCATTGTAAATAAACTTTAAGCTTCATTTTTAGATTTTTATACCTATCGATAGGTGAAGTTTTGTAATCGAGTGAAAATCTGAGATCGAGTTATCAGCGGAATCTCTCTGGGTCTCTGTGTATGTGATTGGAACTTTGTGAGAGTCCTAATAACGAAACGAAGGTGTCACATGTACCAACTTAGATATGATTAGATTTTGGTAGAAATCGGAAAAAAATAAGACCATTTAACTTTAGGGTCTAGGTACATTTTGCAAGATACCGCTAATATTAATGTCCTAATCGAAAATCTTTTCAGGTAAATTTTGTAGAGAAAACTAAAAGGCACACTTTATCTTGGAACACAGGTTTTTATGGGTGGTCCGCTTTGCGAAGTGCATGCCAAAAACTGTCATTAAAGGGCGTTTTAAACCCCATTTTATTGACTTTTACTTGATTTACGCAAAAATGGTTACTGCTAACGATACATAGGTACTTACCAAAAATGTTTCTTTATTAAATTTTCAATGGTTAAAGTGACCTTAGAATAGAGTTAGGATCAATACGTTGACAGTTATAGCCCCCCAAGGAATGTAAATGGTACCACAGGCAATCTAATCAATCAATGTAATCTTTAAATTGTAATAAATAGAAAACATTATTAAAATATGTTTTTATTTTTTATTTGTTATTAAAAAGGATTAAAAATATATATTTATGTTATGTGGCCATAACACTACTACCACAAAAATTAATTGTACATTCTTTGAATCGCTAATAATAACCAGAGCCGGATTTTTATGTCAGTCAAAAACTGCAAAATATGTTATAATATGCAGTAAAAAAACGTGTATTATACAGGAAAATATGCAGCAAAAATGCTCTAAATATGCAATAAAACAGCTAAAATATTCAAATATATTAATGTGCAGTAAAATAATTCCATAAGTTCTGAACTGAAAAAGAAATTTGAGGAGGAAATTCAAAAATTAAACTTAAATGACAATTTTTTTTTTTTTTTTACAACAAAATATAATAATACAAATATTGGACGACCAAAAAACAGCAAAATATAAATGTACATAATAAAAATAATTATTAAAACGTATTGCAGTAGTATCTATAAACCAAAATATGAAAATATGCAATACAAACAAAAAAAGAAGAAAAGAAAAAAGGACTATTGATATCGAATCGAATTTAAAAAAAGAAAAAAGAAACATAACTAAAATCTTAAATAGTCAAAAAATAACCCTTTCCCAGGTCGCGCTGCGCTGATTAAAAAGCAAGAGAAAATGACAAAAGAGCTCACCTGGTGGTCAAATTGTGATTTTCATTCACGTGAAACTTGTTTTGAACAATAGTTGCAAAACACAACTTTTCCTACAGTCGTAAAAACTGTTCTTTGCTATTGAATGCCTCGGTTCAATATTTCAATTTACAGGCAAATGGTGAACTAGCTTTCGGAATTTTAAGATTACGTCTAACCCCCCTTCTGTTCAAAATTTTGAGACGCCATATTGCCTATTTTTCAATCTGGCTTAGAAGGATGCTTCCATTGATCATTCATCCGTTGAGCCGTTTAGGCGTGTGGCTGAAACAAACACACAAAGCCCTTCTCAGCTCAATTCATATAGATTTCTTCTACAACAATTTTAACTGGTTCGAAACCAGAAACGATGATAGTCAACCATGGACAGATTTAGAAATATTGGGAGGGGGTTGTTGTGTACACCTAGGGACCTAAGCATCGAATCCTCTTTTATCTTCCCTGTTAGCTCTATAGCTGGAGACCAAAATTTTCGTATCCAGGTTTAGTTACATAACATACGACTCATTTACGAGTATCTTACGTTCGAGAAGTCCCGGGAACATCGCCTAAGTTCCCATCCAAAGGACGACGTGCTCGAGGTTTTTACCTCTCAGCTTAAATACCTATAAGGCTTGGCTAGATTTCCACCGCCCGATCTCAAGCTCTTATACGCCATATGTAAAGATAAAATAAATATTTTGGTTGGATCTAACTTAAATTGTCGTAGAAGAAATCTATATTAATAAAGCAGAAACGGTGTTTGTGGGTTTGCTCCAACATCACGCCTAAACGGCTCAACGGATTTTCATGAAACTTCCCAAGTAGGATCTTTCTAAGCCAGATTGAAAACTAGGCGTCTCAAAATTTTCAACAGGAGGAGGCCTATGCATAAATACAGAGCTAGCTCATTAACGGATGGTCGGATCAAGATTTCAGATGAAGTATTCTTAGAAGCCAATTGAAATACGGACTAAATGGTGTCACAAAATTCTTAAGAAGAGGGGGCGTTGTGAGGGGGGCTAAACATAAAAATAGGTCCAGCTCATTAACGGATTTTCGGATTGTCATGGAATATCATATGTTGCACTCTTATAAGCCCAAATGAAAAATAGGATACGTGACGTGTCAATAAACATGAATGAGAAAGGGGGTAGCATAAAATTACTGCTAGCTCATTAACTGATGGTCGGATTGAGGATGGGTCGTACTATTACTAGAGACGGTCAGGGTGGCCTACAGAAATGACAACACTTTAAGGAATTGTTTCCCCAGTCTGAAGGACAGAGTACCTTTCAGGGACAAATCCGGTGTTTACAAACTGACATGTGGTGATTGTAATGCAACATATATTGGACAGACAGGAAGGAAATTACACATACGGACTAAGGAACATCTACGAAGAAGGGATTCCGAGTTCTTTATTCATTGTCAAAATGAGGGCCATACTGGTACCCATAGAGTGGCAGTGTTGCACGAGGGTACCAAGGGAAGACGTATGGATATCTTAGAAGGCTTGGAGATCCGACTTTCTTTATATGAGGATTCCAAAAGTCTTAACAAAAAAATAGAGGTTAAGAACTCCCTTCTGCTGCCTGACCTACCTGGTGTGAGAGATTGGTCCAAAACTAAGGGAAGTAGCTATCCTGTGAAAGATGTATTGTAAATGTGGTTTTTATAATGATATTTATTGTGAATTCAAGTCTGTAATAATTTTTAACAATGTGTTTATTTATGTATTTATTTTTTATATATTTATGACAACAAATAATTTCTTTGGCTGTATGATGAAAAATGTTTACATTATGTACAGACTTAATGTATTTATTAGAATGAATGGTTTTTGCATGTTGAGAGAGTGAGAGAACCTAGCTACCCCCACCCCTTAGAGCTATGCCAGTTATCTTCCAACCGCTGTACTCTGTGGGTGGGTAAGTTTATTTTATAATTTTGCTCTGTACCCTGATGCTTTAGGAATTATTTATACTTTTTATTACTTGTATATTTTTGTTATTCTGTGATAGATGAACCACTGATGATGACGCTGTTGCGTCGAAAACCGGTTCTGGTATAAAATAAAACAGTGGGAAGACAACGTCTTTTATTTCTATTAGAAATCTAGTCCCACAACATCTTACTATCACATATGGATGGTCGGATTGTTATGGAATTTGTCGGATTGTTATGGCGAGAGAGGGGGGATCTTATTGATGGAATTCAAATGTACCATTACTAAAAATCAAACTAGATGGCTCCCCAAATTTGAAATGGGAGGGGTTAAGAATGGGCAATAATAGATAGTTGGCTACTATCGATAGTGTGAAAACTATAGTTGGAGAACTATCGATAGTATCGACATTTCAGTAAGTTGACGCTTTTCATGCAAAATACTTTCCAATTCCAATATTTCATCATAATATGATTATTTTATTTTTATTTTTTCATGTACATCTACCTAATTTAAATTATTCTATGTTATGGAGTATGAAAGGCGAATAATAATATGAAACGTATAAGTAATTGTTCTTTCAAATCGAACTTTTATTTAATGGAAATAACACTTTCTGTCGAAAATAATCGCATTAAGTATAACACTTGTCAAGAATATTAACACATTAATTAAAGTTCAGAAACACTTATTGTAGATAATCAAAAAACAATGAAGTAGCTACAATGGCATTAGATTCAACAATTTTTATTACAATCAACAACTTTTATAAAACAATATCAAAAAACTAATTACCGATTGAAGGAAAATACTTTTGTAAAACTTTATGGAACAGTAGGCAGCGATACAGCTTCTGCAGTGGGTGTTTGGTCTTGGTGGCGTCTCAAGAGGTGATCCCTTAAATTGGATCTGTTCAGCCCTCTATACTATGAATCGGAATGGTTTTGTGTTCACAAGTGACAAGCGTTCATTCAAAATATTCAAATGTTTCTAGGAAAACAATCTGTTTCCGATTAAAGTTGATTAACATGGGTTGAAAAATTACGCAACTTTTTTAAGAATATATATATTTAAGTTCTGAATTATATTATTATCGTTATATTGTTTCTAGAAGTGCTGATGCTGAGTCTATGCTTTTTGTAGTTAGGAGTCACTTAACTATATGAATATTTCGATAAACTATCCTTTTCTTTTTTTTGTAGTTTTTTATTTTATTTTTATTTTTATTTATTTTTTTTTAAATCAAAACGTATCCCCTATAATGAAGGAAACAATATCGATATCCACTTGGACTATCGATATAAATTAGCTAGGGTGTCCGACGTTGCCCCCATTCTATGAAAACACCGGCACATCGTCATGATACTAACCCAACAAACCTCCACACTATCCTTCTTCAGATCGCCCTATCAGCCATCTTTCTCAACACTTGTCATTTACGTCTGTCCTAAAAAGGAAACTGTATGCAATGTGTGCATTCCATGTCAAAAGAAGCTTTAAAATTAGATTTTGAGTTTTCACAGGAATATCATAACCAAAATTTTTAAAAAATATCAAAAAATAAAATTAAAAAAAACACTAAACTTCAACCAAGTATAGGAGAAATTATAAGAGCGGTTAGAAATGCAATGTTGACTTTTCTTCGGAACTTCTTGTTTTCTTACCCTCTGATTCCAAATATAAAAAACAATTTTCTTCTCTGCCTGTGTGTCGATAGAATTAATGTATCGACATGGAATTTTATATATAAATGAGGAACCTTTCAATTTTCAGGCCTCACGGAATTAGAGGAGGTGTAATGACTTAATATGTCGATTCACGGCCCAATAATGACGAGACATGTCGATTTTCCGTGAAATCAGTCGAGCGGATGGGGAGATCAACTCAAAGACAATATTAACTGTCAATATAACGAATGCATCTACACAAAATTTCGTCCCACAATTTGTAAAATAAAGACTTATTCAGACGTCGGATAGACTATATTATTTATGAAATAAATTAATAAATACAATTTATGACTAGTTTACAATCTGTGAAATAATCGCTTCTTATTACATCGACTGTCTCCACATATACAAAAATTTAGTATGAGGGTTCAGAAGTTCCTCGGAGTAAGTCATCTATTGATTTTCAACTAAATCGGTCGATAGGTTTCAGAGAGAGCAGAAACATAGTTTGTGATGGGGAAGTACATAGCCGGTGATTCACCTCACTTATGTCTGTCCCACCGTCGTTACGCCCAATTTAAGCCATAAAAATATTTTGAATTTGATGATGTCCCATCTATGTATAGATGTCTCTGCCTGTTAATTTATTTTCTTCGTACGGTGGCTAGACGTTGCCTGGCATCCGATCATCTCATTTTTTTTTTTTTTTTTTTTTTTTTTGTGAACTTCTTAATTAACTCTGGCCGGATTCTTTAGAACTAATAAAACTCACACCTTTAAATAAGACTTTAAGAGTTTAAATTTGAGAGAAGCCCACCGGAAGAGGACCTATTTTAGGAGTGGGGGGGGGGCATAATTACTTGGACAAAAGCCCTTTAGAGGGGGGGGGGAGGGATTAAAGGGTAATAAAGACCTAAGTCCTCCCTCCTTCTAATTGAATCGAGGCCTCGGAGGGTCTGCCAAGGTGCTATCGAGCGGTAGTGCTAGCCTCTGATTGGCTGACTAGAGCCAGGCTGGCTCCCCATTGGTCTGTCTAGGGGTTGTTTAACCCCCTCTCCCTACTGACGTCCATGTTTCACCCCCAGACTCCGCCCTCCTTTTCACCCCCCCCCCCCCCCCTCCCCCCCATCTCATGTTTTGTGTTCTGTTGACTATTGGGGGTGGATTGTCACGCTCCGCTGACCACGACAGACACACAACACTTCCTCCTACATCGTGATCCTATCCGGGAAATCACAATGTACCAGGTTGAACAGCTCAGCCGTGAACAGTTTAACGCTAACTCGCTCAGAGAAACCAAGTGTACAGTGTACCAGATTCTGTAGGAGCGCATTTAGGAGGTAGAACTTGAAGAAAGTCCGTCGGTGAGTCCAGCGTCAATTTACTTGACAAGCGCGAATTGATCAACTAACTTTTCTATCCCCTCTCTGAAACCAATGGACCGATTTGTCTGAAAATCAATAGATGTTGTCCTCGTGGGGTTTTGGATACACATATATAATTTCGTGTAGATAGATTCATGTATTCTTTTGTTTGAGCCAATAATTATGAGATTCTGATGAAAAATCAACATCGAATTTTGACCAATTATATAACTTCTCTTATTCATAAAGCTGGGATGTCTATAATTGACAATTTTTAGGTTTCTGGAGGTCAAAGGCCGTTCAGGAAACCCAATTAACGTCCATCTGTCCCTCCGACATCTTGGAAACTAAGCAAAATTAAAGGGTGCATATGTAGGTCTAGCGAAAATCTGAAGAGATATAAGTAATTTGTCAGAAATAGATGATTAAGCGGTTTACTGGTTTCGGAGGGAAAGAAAAAAGTTAATTGATTAATTGGTTCTGGGGAAGTACATTGCCGGGTGATTCACCGATGCTTTTTTTTTTTTTTTTTTTTTAAGAGATTCTTTTAGTCAGAAGGTCAAAAAACATGATGTTCCACTCGAATATCGGGAGTTATCGTGTTCCCGGGCGCCGATAGCTCAGTGGTATGCGTGCTTGACTTCTGAGCTAAAGAACGTGGGTTCGTAACCCGGCCGAGGCCCTTAGTTTATTTTATATGGGAGGTAAAATAAACTTAAGCAACCCGTCCTTCGGATGGGACGTTAAGCGATGGTCCCGAGCCTGTACGATGTCAGGTACTCGTTAAAAACCCCTGCCCTAGGTGAATAAAAATTTAGGGTAGGCAAAATTTAGGACTCCCACAGTAGAGTCGGGCTCATGTCCACCAGAGAATGAGCGCTCTGGTAGTAGGCGATATGACCTCGTAGTTAAAGCCCGGACATGAGTCATAAAACCTAACCTTAAGCGAGGAAACAAAATTGTATTTTCAGGTTATGAGATGCTGGTTTTGATGGCGTAGGAATTCCAAGAGGTTACTTAAATATATGCTTAGAATAATCAAAAATCAAACACCCACGTATTGTTTTTGCACTTTCATACAAGGTAATATGAAGAGTTTTTTATATGATTTTGTTTGACTCTAAGCGCTTATTGACTCATTGAAATAGTTTATTTGAGAATTAGGAAGAAATAATTAAAATAAATAAATAAAATAAATAAAAAATAAATTAAAAAAAAATAGAAAAAAAAAATTAATAAAAATATCAAAAGTTAAAAAAAAAAAATATCTTTGAATCACAACTCATTAAGTAAGTGACTGCCAATTTACAAGGAACCCTTCGCTGTGTGATCTGATTCAACACAGTTTTATGTAACAGTTTTCTTTTTTTTTTGTTCAAACGGACAAAATAAAAACGGAAAATGTAATTGGAGTGAAAAGACAAAAGGTTCTATGGCCCAAATTAAATTAAATACTATAAACCGTAAAATTTAGCAGATGGAAACAATAGAAAAAAGAGACTTTGATGAATCAGCGGCTATGTTTTTGCTCGCTCACTGAAATTAATTTACCCATTTGGAATAATGTCTTTCTCAAAGGACTTCTGAATCCTCAGACTAATTTCACATTGATACACTCGTTGAAATTTACACATATAAAATTTCATGTCGATACGTCCATTACACAAGCAAATATTAAGGTTTTTGAGTACAACCCCCTTCTTTGGTACCCTTACTTCAGGCCGAGTCTACTGAAAATTCATAGAGTTTTGAATTCATGACCGAAACTCATTACGTCGGCAGTTATTGGGATATTTGTGTTCAACGACTCCAATTCAACCTCTACTTTGGCCGGTTTGGTTTAGAATCAATAGTTGTCGTTCTTTAAGGCGCGGTGCCACTGGAGAGTCACCAGTTTCATGAAATCTAGTCATTTTCATTGAATAAAGAATTTGTATGTTTGTCAGACGTTTTTCCCCAGATATGGCGAATGTTTCCATTCCCTTTCAAGTGAAGTTAGCAGAAGCGGCTGAAAAACATCCGTGTCTGTACGATTTCCATCTGGAGACTACAGCAACAGGGACAAAGTTCAAAGGACATGGGAAACAGTGGCACAAGAAGTGGAAATCAGCCTCCAGTTGGTGTCCTTCTTCCTTATTTGAGGGCCAACTAACTCCACCAAACTGTCAAAAAGAGGCTTTGCCATTCTGAAGAAATCTTCAAATTTGACAGGGTCAGAACTTAGTTCACGGGCTACAACGTAAGTCTTATCTCTAATGCTTTTGGCTGAGGATGGTAGAAATACCGAAAGTACTCCCATGTAAATATAGTTGGTGAAATTAGACAATATCATAAATAAACAAGTTTTATTTCTTTCAAGTTCATACAACTTAAGTGCTGTGTTGCCGATCTCTCATAAAAGGGTGAACCCATTACTTCCGTTTTTTTTCCTTCTTCCGCAGCCACCACCACAAAACAAACTTATCATCTACATCGGACGATATGAAGGAACTGATGAAAAACCGTTTCCTCTATGTGCATGTCCACATGAAATTAGTTTCTAGAAACACGTTTCATGAAACCGATTTCATGAAACTGGTTTCTAAGGGTTCTGGTTATCCAAATAAAATTTCGTGTCGATAAATTTTTTCTATCGAGAGTTATCGTGTTCAATCCTCATACGCAAAATCACGTTGATATATTCTGTGGAACTCATATTTTTTGATGTGTCTTGGTGCAAATTATAAATGCAGAAATTATGAAATTTAATCATAAAAATAGGATCGATTTCTCGGGAAGCCTCCCTTTTCACCTTTCGAGAATGTATTCCGGCGGTGTCCCTTATATAACGAGTCAAATAAATATTTATAATCCCTTCTGTACATAGGAAAGGAGGGGGGGGGGGAGGGGGGGTACCTAAAGGGATGAAGGGTCACTGCGACAAAAACTGGTTTCTATGGAAACGATTTCTCCCATACGATTTCTCCTTTCTTCCTTTCTTCCCACTACTATTTCAAAACCTAATCGCATTTAAAATGCTCAAAGAAAAGAGACCCTTAAACAAATAAAAATATCAACTGAACTTCCCAGTCTTATGGGACCTTTCAAAGTGTGTTCAGTGGAGCTTGTGTCGTGGAAGGAAGTGGTCCGAATTTGTTGGGGCGGCGGTAGCTGAGGGCTGCACAAGTTGAGCACAACGTCCTTCGGAGGAGATGTTAAATGGCGGTCCTGAGCCTGTACGATGATTAGTACTCTTTAGGGGATAAGAGCATAGATGCTTAGGTCTCTAGGTATACACATAATTTTACTCAGTATATCTTAAATTCCTTTATCGCATTATTAGTTAAATTAAGTTGAAGTAGTGAACCTAATTTGCAGGTATTTTATATCCTGCAGGCTTTGCTGACGGTGCAACATGGGGCAGTAAAAATGGGGTAAATTACAGAAAATATAGAAAAAATAAAGTTCATGCCCGGGCTTTAACTACGAGGTAATATCGGCTACTACCAGAGCTCTCTTTCGTCACTCTAGTGGACATGAGCCCAACTTTCGGAGTACTAATTTTGATTACCTACTTTTATCCGCTTAGGGTAGGGGGGGTCTTTAACGAGTAACTGACATTACACAGGCTGGAGACCATCGCTTAAAGTCCCATCCGAAGGACGGCGGGCTCAAGATATTTCTACCTTCCAGATAAAACACCTAAGGGTCGGGTTTCGAACTCGCGATCTTGATTAAAATTGTTCTATGATGTATTTAACAGATCTTCAAATGATGTTCTTATGTAAGTAATATATATAACTACATTAATATATAATATATTTCTCATTATATTTCTTATTCGGTATTACTCTTCACTTCCCCAGCTATACTATGTCTAGGGGAAGTTATGTATCGGTCAGAAATGTTATGTTGTTTTCACCATTTTTTTGTTATTACAATTGGACAATAGATTCCATAAAACATAAAAAAATGTCATAGTGATTATGAATACTATAACTTCCAAAGATATTTCGACACGAAATTTGATATGTGACTCCAGAACACGATAAGGACAACACCTATTATTTTAGGGCGCCAGTAGCTCAGTGGAATATGTGCTTGTCTTATGAGCTCAAGAACGTGGGTTCGAAACCTGACCGAGGCCCTTAGTTTATTTTATCTGGGAGGTAAAATAAACTTAAGCACTCCATTCCTCGGATGGGACGTTAAACGATGGTCCCGAGCCTGTACGATATCAGGTACTCATTAAAGACCCCTGCCCTAAGTGAATAAAAATTTAGGACTCCCACATTAGAGTCGGGCTCATGTCCACCAGAGTGATGAAAGAGCGCTCTGGTAGTAGGCGATATGACCTCGTAATTAAAGCCCGGGCATGAGTCATAAAACCTAACCTATTAATTTTCAGCGAGAACAGAGAGTAAAAACTGTTTATATGGGAAAGTACATATCCTGTGATCGTGAGCCCTTGTGAGAGAAGAGCAGTGTTGTGGGTGAGGGGGGAGGTTACTCAGAGACTTCGGAATTCTCACAAAATAAGTTTCGTATTCATATATTTTAGTCAAAAATTTATTGGATTATTCGATTTGAGCCTCCCTCCCTGATCCCACTCTTTACTCAGACAGATTTGACTAAAAATTAATAGGTGTCGTCCTTATGGTGTTCTGGATAAATATATACATTTTTATTTTTTATTTTTAGGTTAGAAAATATAAAATTTTTGTGAAAACTCAACTTCTAATTTTTGACCGATTACATAACTTCCCTAATACCTGGGCAAGTAGTGAATAGAATGTTGATCTTGGTTAGGCTAAGTGAAATGTTTTTTAAATACTGACGAAGATTTTCTGGTGTGGACTTGTATCTCTTCTGCTGATAATTCAATTTTCTAATGTTATTTTCTTCGTAAGTGGCATAGAAAGCTTGAAGGCTATGTAGAAGGAATTCGAGACTCTGGAATTCTATAAGGAGTATTGTTCTCGAAATATCCGAGATCGAGTTACCAACACAATATCACCTTTGAACGTATCCTCAACTCCTTTCGACCATTTTCGTGGTGTCTGTCTGTGCATCTCTGTTATTTTACTCCCTAAGCTATACAAAGTATAGGGGAAGTTATTTAATCGGTCAAAAATTCGATGTTGAGTTTTCAACGGAATTTATGCTTTCCGAACTCTAGATTCCAAATATGAAAAAAAAAAATCTGACTGTCTGTGTGTCTGTGAACACGATAACTCCCGACTCGACACGAAATTTTATATGCAAACTCAGAACCCTCCAACAACAACAATTGAGATTTTGGCCGAAATCGGATGAAAATTGAGATCAATTTACTGGGTGGAAATACATCTTACAAAATAAATTATTAATTCAATGAAAAAAACTTCAAATAAAATTTGTAGAGAAAACTAAAAGACACATTGTGTATGAAATACGTTTTGACGGCAGCCTGGATCAGAAGATACTTGCTGAACGTGTTAAAAACACATTTCGAAACATATTTTTTTGATGATTGCTGATTTACGTCAAAACTGTTAGTCCTATCGAAAAAAGGCTCCTTACCAAAAACTTTTCTTATTAAATTTACAATTGTTATGTGCCTTCAGATTTGAAAAAGGACCAATACGACCAAAGATAAAGCGCCTCAAACAATATAATAAATTTTGGTGGGAAAAAGTAATGTTTAAATTGTTAGGCATGTCAACAATTCTTAAGATACATTTTTATTATTGGTAGAACCCAAGGGTGATTTGGTAAACTAAGTTTTCGCTCTCTCTCTAAAACCAAACTTCCCCATGGGGTTGTGGATGTCCGATATACTAATAGTGACAATACATTACAGTTTTTGAGTTGCGCCTCCTCCCTTCAGTCGATTTGATTGAAAAGTGAAAATTATCAAGAGAAAATTTATTGAAACAAGTTTATTTCAGTTAGTTCCTTAGCTTCCGTATGTTATGCGCTATTGTGACTCGGCACACCTGAAACACGAGTGTTTGTTCTGCAGAAGAAGACAAGCAGGATACTTGCCAATGCTGCAAGTTAATGAGAGCTTTTTGGGCATCATGACGTCTCATACTATCTACATCCAACCGTGTCTCCGGGATGCCCTGCAAAACCTGACCTCATGGCTTGACGTCACAAATAGATTACAAATCACACCAGCTGGGGAAGTAGACTGCCAGTGATTCACTGTATACTTTACTTCCCGAGCTATACGATGTATAGAAGAAGTTATGTAATCGGAGAGAAATTCATTGTTGATTTTTCACCAGAATTTCATATTTTCCGACCCCTAAATCCAAAAATGAAAACAAAATATTTTCTGTCTGTGAACACGATAAATCCCGATATAATGAATATATCGACACGAAATTAAGTGTATCCAGAAGCACATAAGGACGATGCCTATTGATTTTCAGCCAAATCGGCCAATAAGGAAGGAGGAATATTAACACGAAAACTCTAATAACTGCCAAGAGGTGGATCAGATTTGGGCTCAACTCAAAAACGCCAATAAATGTCCATTATATTTCTCATAGAAATTAAAGATGTTGTCTTCCCACTGTTTTATTTTAGACCAGAACTGGTTTTCGACGCAACAGCATCATCATCAGTGGTTCATCTATCATAGAATAACAAAATATACAAATAATAAAAAGTATAAATAACTCTTAAAGCATCAGGGTACATACAGAGTAAGAAATAAAATTTATAAAATTAACTTACCCCACCCACACAGCACAGCGGTTAGAAGACAACTGTCCTATTATATTTAGTACGGATTCAGAAGCCCCTATGTAAATCAAATATATATTTTAAACTCAAACCGTCGGTTGGTATTACCGGGAAACCAAAAACCTAATTGATTAATTCGTTCTGGGGAAGTACATTGTCTGTGATTTAACGCCTTTTGTTTTTATTTCGTAGAGCGTGTCTTCTTCTTACGGATTAGTATCAGATAATGAAGAGAACTTGAGGTATCGTTTATTCGATAATCCTCGAACTATGGAAGTCAGACAAGAATAAAAAGTATAATTAATCTTATTAATGGTGTCTTCATATTTATGACTTCATATTTATGACTTCATATTTATGACTTCATATTTATGACGAAGAAAAAAATGTTTCTGCAGAACATTAATGTCTTCTATTAAATTAACATTCTTATTTTATTTTTTTTATTTATTTTTAATTCTCAACTTTTATTTAATGAAATTCCTCATTTATTTTTTCCTCGTTCTTGTTCTTGTTCTTGGTTTTCGTTCTGAAGCCTTGGCCCTGGGACAAACTCTTTCCCTCTCTCTAAGAACGTTAGCTAATCTCCTCTCGTTTATTTCTTCAACCATTATCTAAGGTACAAAAAAAGTAAGGCATCAAAAAAAAAAAAAAAAACTATTTTGGATTATTTTTTATTTCACCAGCTATACAAAATATAGGGGAAGTTATGTAATCGGTGAGAAATTCGATGTTAAATTTTTAACACTCCATTACTCGCGTCATATCTGACAGATACACGGCCTTTCGTGCCCGCGTGTAACACGCTTTCTGGGGCCATATTGTATCTCGCAGATACCACGCCACAAAATTTGCAGGTAAGTTAATATTTTCTTATTTTTCAATTTTACTGCTATATTTATATTGTTTAATATTGTGATGTCTCTCATAAAATGACATATTACGTATTTGTTTTACTCGCAGCTATATTCCGTCCACCTATGTTCTTGTATCTCACAGATACCAAGAGAGTAATTATGTTATATCTAATTTGTTACAATTTTTTTTTTTCCCCCTCTCGATGAATTTTTTAGTTTATTCTGTACTGTTGATTTTTTCCGGCATTTCTTCCAGAGGTGTCTAATTTTTTCTTTTTTGTAAATATTTCGGGACACTTACACGTCCCTTCTTCTGGTCACTATGAACGTTCATAAGGAGGAAGAAGGGACGTGAAAGTGTCCCGAAATATTGTCAAAAAAGAAAAAAAGAAGACACCTCTGGAAGAAATGCCGGAAAAAATAAACATTTCAACATCCGAAGAGAAGTTTAAGAAACACAATTCTGTACTATAATCATCTTCTTACTGTAGATTCAATATGGCGACCAGACAAGTATTTGATTTCAGTAACGATGGTGATATCGAAAAAATCCACGAAATTTTTTCTTTGATGGCTATGACATGAGTGGCGATAAAGAGTCTAGTCCTTCGCATTCAGCTGTAGGTCCTTCAGGTTCATCGAGTCCAGTTTACTTTGTACCAGAAAGGACACAGGACATCGACAGGAGGATTCAGAAACCGATCAAAACGGCATCGATTTATCACAATTCATTTATCAATTCAACAATTTATTGCCTATTTAAAATAAATAATTTAAATAATTTTAAAGTTCCAATTAATATGTTCGAATTAATAAATGCTCTAAAACTAGTTTTGTGTTATTTTTTTACCCTAACATTTGTGTTAATTACTGAAAATTATGAAAACTTAAACGTGTATCCCAAAGAAACAAGGCGAGCACCAATGTAACTCAAAGTGACGCGAGTAATGGAGTGTTATTTAATTTTTTCCAAATATGAAAAAAATAGATATATATTTTCAGTCTCTGTGGGTGTCTGTGAGCTCGATAAATCCACTGGAATCAATACATCGACATACGTGTATCCAGAATCCATCCTATAAGGGATGACACAGGGAAGAGGGTGGATCAGAAATGGGGGGTTACTCAAAAACCCTTATAACTGTCCATATAATGAATACGAAAATTAGTGTGTTATTAGTATGAGTTTTCGACCCTTTGAGTCGAGAACACATATAATTATTTGGTGTCGTCTTTATGAGGTTTTGAATTTACTCATGAATTTTGTATCGATACATTCATTACAATAGCAGTTATTAGAGTTTTTATATTAAGCCTCCCTCCGGCCGATTTGGTTGAAAATCAATAGGTGTCGTCTTTAGAGGATTCTTGTTGCACATATAAAATTGCCTACCATAGAGAGCTGAAATGTTGCATGAGATCTCCTGTTCATAATGATTACAAGTTCACTAAATTTTATTAATATTGAAGGTCGCGTTCAAAATTGTAATTATCTTTCGATTATATCGTTATATAATCGGTAAAAAATAATATATTGTTTTACGAAATTTTCGTGTTTTCTAACTCCGAAATTGAAATAAATATATTTGTCTGTTTACATGATAACTCCCATTAGAATGAATAAACCGAAAAGAAATGTGAATCGAATAAGGACGACACCAAATCTGCTGAAGGAGATCAGATGATGGGGCTTGAGGATTGAGAAGTCCCCCCAACTACTGAGGTTCAGCCAAATTGACCACAGAGAGCAAGATGTTTCTAATGATCCATTATTTCGACATATCTTCCAGAGGTGTCCACTCCCCCCCTAAATCTAACCGAAATATCGGCGCAGAAGAAAAGTGGAGAATTCTCTCATCATAGACCAACCCTTCCATAGCACTTGAGCTAACGCATCATCTTCGAAATAGTGACCTTCCGATGGTTTTCCTTACATTTCTCGAAAAACCGTGCCACTGAGAGATAAAATGTACTGGACTTAAATTAAAACTCATAACGTTTTGCATAAATTTGTTCTTCTTCATATTATTCATACTACCGACTGTTTGAAGGATATGAGCTCTGACAACTTTAGGTTCTAATCCAGTGTGTACCTACTTACCTCTATTTTTCTTCTTCTTCGTCCCTACTCATTTTAGACAATATTTCATCATTAAATTCCTGGTAGATATATTAAAAAGAAAGGATAATCTCTACCCTTTATAGATCCCTAAATGTAATTAAGAAAAGAAAATAATTCTCTGTAAAGCTCAACATTTTCTAATGATCTTACAAGGATCTTCAACGTTTCTTAATTTTTTGACTTCCTCCCATAGCTTTTTACTTTCCACCTACAGGGAATATGTGTATAGGAAAAGTTATGTAATCGATGAGAAATTCGATGTTGAGTTTTCACAGGAATTTATGTTTTCCGAGCTCCTTATTCCATAAATTAAAAAAAAAATTGATTGAATGAATGTATCGATATTGATTAGAGGGAGGGGCTTAACACAGAGTATTTCTAATAATAGCCGATGTATCGAGACAACAGGTAGTTTGATTATTCACAAGTTCCTATGTAAAAGAACTATCGATTTTTAGCCCAAGCGGACGATTGGTTTTGGAGGGACCTAGTTGATTAATTCATGCTGGGGAGGTACACTGCCGGTGACGGGGACTCAACGATTGGCTTTTGAAGTTGAAAATTGAAAACATTTTTCAGCTTTTAAATAGTCAAGAAATTATCGTAGTCAGTTTGCCATTCCAGGCTACTTAAACGAAACTTTGACAAATCCTTATTCAAGCTTCTGCAGAAACGTACTGTCATTGCTTGCAAATGAGCAAAACTTGCTAGCAATTGCAACTGAGAGGGGAGGGGAGCTTCTAAATCCTAATACTAAATTTTGTGTCGATAAATTCATTACATCGGCAGTTATGAGATATTTTGAGTTGTCTCTCCCCTCCTTCTCTTTAGTCGATTTGGCTGATGAATAGGTGTCGTAGTGGGTTCTGGATTCACATATAAAATTTTGCATAGATACATTCATTATATTGGGAATTATCGAGTTCTTTGACACACAAATGTTTTCATATTTCTAATCTGAAGGTCAAAAACATGAAATTCCGTTAAAATCTCGGCATCGAATTTTTGACCGATTATACAACTTCTCCTTCGTATAGCTGGAAAAGTGAAAAGTTAATTCATGAATGTCAAATTTTTAAAAAAATGTTTCTCTGGAGGGGAAAATATTTCTTCTCCAACAGAACCTTGTCACGTACTCTTCTAGAAAAGTTCTGAACTCTTACAAATTCTAAGCAAGAGATTAAATACAGTATGTTTCAAAATAGAGGGATTCTTCAGAACTTGAAACTGGAATATATTCGTGGGTTACTCATGAAAATATCCCATTTTCAGAAAAAATTTGATCCTACCAAATCTTCTGAATGTGGTTATACTCTGGAAGGCTTTTAATGTCTTTCAGAAAATGAAATTGTGTAGTTCATAGAGAATATGCGTGAGAATGAGTGGGGCTTTTTAAAATAGTAACAACTTGCAAAACTTTCTTTCCATTGGCGATTCTGAAGTTAGTTGTGCTTGAAGCAAGTGCCTGGTTAAGTCAACATTATGATATTATTCACTAGCTTTTTAATGGAGCTCTTTTTCAAATTTCTATGATAAATAGAAGTCGAGAAAAGAAACTTTATTCCGCTGTATTGAAACATACTGTATAATAGGAGGTGGGGGGGGGGGGGGGGGGGGGGGGGAGAGATCAAGCTTGTGGTCAATCTCTTCCCTTCTTAAATTTACACTGTATAATCATACAACAGTCTGTCCGTTTTTAGCTAAGACTTGGGTGGTGGGGATGGTGAGGGGAACCAATCTGAGGCTCGAGTCCTTAGGTTTCAAAAGCAACCGTTTGCGCCGTTGCCGTACTTAATCTATAAATGTTATTTCACGAAGTATTTCAGAAAATATTATTATCTCGAGATTACTCCATAAAATCATGTATATTCAAACAATGCTGAGGTTTAAAAATTCATCCGAATGGCGAGAAAGAAACTCTAGAACCGAAAACTTGTATCAAAAACTGGAGAATTGGCAACATTGCTAACCCCCACCCTACCCAGCTGTAATCTCAACTTGAAGCGGACAGAGTATAGTACACATTCGACTATTCTCAACTGATTATAGACGATACATTTACTACGTCAGCAGTTTTGTTATTTTAAAATGAAAACAATTTTCCCGATCGATGCAGTAAGAATAGTCTTTTGTCTTTGACCAGAACACACGAGCTAGCTTTCAGGGAGAGGTCATCTGGGGTATTATCGCAGTTCATCTTACCTTTAGGAAGCAAGAGGACACCAGTTTCTTCACTGCAAGATATTTGGAAGCGCCTTTGATATAAACAGCGCGCTCCCCAACCTGGAATTATTAACGAGTACCTCCCAAGCAGTAGCGAGGCGTCGTGGAAAACAGGATAAGCAATGCCTTGGTAAAATATGAATATCATTTTTTAAATAGGACACTAATTTTCGCTTCAAAAAGTGAGAAATATTTTTTATTAATTATTTAAATTGAATTTTATAACATTTATGGGAAGAAAATAACTGCATTAAAAAGAAAAAAAAACTAAGAGTACTAAATAAACTGTAATAAAATAGGATATAATTACTTAATACTAACAAGTACTTTATTAGTGTTAATGATGTTAGTAAAAATAACGAGAAGTGTAATATTCGATGAATAATAATTATAAAAACTTTTTATGTTAAAGTGTCGGAATTTTTGAAGGTAATCTCTTCAGAGAGATGAATGAGTGAAAATGGTCACTTATCCAGTTATATTATAAAATATTTTTCTTTGTTTGTTTCTGTGGGGGGGATTCAGTTTACCTTAAATTTCAAACCGGGTCTCGCCACTGCTTCCAAAATAGGAAAATATTTGATGGAGGAGAAAGAAGGAAGAAGAGAGGTAGAAAAAGAAAAGGATAGATTTAAAGGAAATGTAAACAACGTCAAGAGGATGAAGAATATGACAGAGAATGAGGAAGGGGTGCGAAGCAGTAGAGAAAAGAAGTGGACAGAATTATAATTATTGTGTAAGGAAGGAGCACACAAGAATATACGAAACAAAATTGGATAAAGAATGAGAAGATAGCGTCGTCGTTGAGATCGTGATGTCATCTGATTTTCTGTGCTCTCCAGTCAAAATATCTGCTATAGGTCAAGGATGAGAGGAAATGGAAGAAGAATAAGGAGAAAGGGGAAATGAGAAAGAGAAGGAAAAGATGAAAGGAATAGCAAAAAGATCAAAAAATTATGACAGATTAGGAAGAAGAGGAACATGAGAGAGGAAAGGGGAAAGAGGTTGAATAAGAAGAGGAATAGGGAAAAACGCGAGGAATTCAGAGGAAATAAAATAATTAAATACATTTAATTCATAAAATAGGAAATAAATAAATAAAGTAAAATAAAAAAAATATGGCAAGTTGTATTTAATTAATTTTTTTATTTTATATTTGAACTCTATTCAAGTGTGAGATTATATACTATATATCTATTTACATTAACCAACATAACAGGGACAAATAATAAAACATAAACAAAAAAAAATTTACAAAACTTATTACAAACTAAATAAATAAAAAATAAAATAAAGACTTGTTAGTTCATAATCGGTTTTCAATGGTCTTTTCATTCGTTAGTTCAACAGCGTGATTAAGCATCTCATTTAGTGTGGCTTTACACATGAACTACAGTCGTATCCAGAGCCTGGGACAGAAATTTAGGCAAAACCCGCAATGTTTCATTGACAAGAGAGGGGGAACAAAGCCACGCCCACTGGACACTTTGTTGTGGCCCTACTCTACCAAACTCAAAACAAAATCTATATTAAAGACAGCCACAACCACAAATTTCTAATTTTGTATTTAACAAATTTTTTCAATATGTATATACTATTCTCTGAGTATATATATTCTCACAAAATAAATTCTTGAATAATTTTAATTATTGTGGAAGTCAACATTGCCTTCAAAAGTATATAATTCCTTAATGTCTTATTCCAGTTATTTTTCGACACAAGCAGTTACTGATAATTGAGACAATTAAATTACGTTAAGTTGATTCAAAATAAAACTTATTATTTAGTCAAGTTTATGATTTTTTATTTATTTTATATATAAAAAAAAGAGAAAATAAAAATAAATTAAACAAAAAATTAAATTAAAACAATCAAAAGGGTAATTTGACTTGGGATCATGGATCATGAGATAGTTATCGTAGTTGCTAAAACTGCATTTATACACACACTTGCAACACAGTACAACTAATGGGAAATAAAATATTATATATTAAATATTATTTATATATATTATCTATACTCAGTACATGGTAACCTATTTATTTTCATTTAATATTATAGATATAGTAATGAGAATAAAAAAAAATAATAAAGAATATATTG
This sequence comes from Aradus depressus, assembly GCA_963662175.1. NCBI lineage: Eukaryota > Metazoa > Arthropoda > Insecta > Hemiptera > Aradidae > Aradus > Aradus depressus. The sequence continues at coordinate 35,565,849 of OY759223.1, forward strand.
CAGAGAACTGTTCTACTTCTTCAGAAATAATAAAATTAAGAAAAAAAAAAATTTATTTTCCTCCGTTTTTTAATATAAAAAACAATTTACCAAAGGTTTTGATCATCAGAATATTGACACTTTGGCTTATTAAGTAGCAAAAAAAAAAAAATAATAAAGATAAAATCACTATATTAAAAAATTACAAATTCAAAGAATTATTTTTTAATAAATACACAATATTGCACACTATTTAAATGTTTCATTAAATTTATACAATATCTATTTAAATAATATTAACATGTAACTAATTGGTTAATGTTACCTTGAGCAACAAAATAAAAAAAATAAAATAAAATAAAAACTTAATCGTTATTAACTAGTAATAAAATGGTACATATTAACACTGGGAATTTTTTTATTTATTTTATTTTTTGAATATTTATTTAATGTCAAAAAAATATATATATAAATATAATAATACAAGAAGCAAAAATTTTATAAATTGTAAAAATTACATAACTTTTACATGAAAAATTGACAACAGTCGAAATTAAAACAAAGAGAATGAGGAAAACATAAATTTTAAGCATATTTATACATGGAGATACATGAAAAGCTATATTACAAGGATTTATGCAAATAATATTATTAATATATAACACATTGATTTGTACAAATGTTTCCATGGTTACATAAATATTTATGAAACACTGATTTGGATTAAATTTTTTTTTTCCTGTTGGCTTGTAAAAAAGGGAAAAAAAGTACATTACTCATTTTCATTCAATGCCGAGCTAGACAAAAAAATAATATAAACAAAAATGAAGATAAGTAATAAAAATTAAATAAAAACAACAAAACTTAAAAAAAAAAAAGTAACAATATTATTTTTATTTTGAACTAGGAAAAACCCAGAAAAATCCGTTTAAAAAATCGTTATAAACAAGAAAAGGAACATAACAATAATTTTAATAATAATGTTATTGATTTTTTTACTAACAGCTAGTCTACTAGACTTTTACTACTTTCTTCATTATTAAAACTATGTTGTTTTTAATTACTTGAATAATTTTTTTTCTTTTTAATGTTTTAAAATACATTTTTAACTATTTTTTTTTTCAATCTAAAAATTGTTTATATAATAAGATAAGCCAAATTTACAATTAACAGTCAAGAAATATGTCTAAATACTTAGTTTGTATAGACAATAATATTTATATACGCTTATTTATATTTATAATAATTTATTAAAGCATTTCACTCATGGACATAGTCATATACCATTCATTTTTTCATCTTTCGTTACTAGTATTTTTTTACTATATATAATATGATACACATAATATATAGCGTGTCACCAATATCTATATAAATCATTTACATAAATAAGGGTCATTTAAAATAAAAACACTACACAATTTATCTATATTTTACACATACAAATGTGTTCATTTACTCTAAGTTTTTTTTTTTTTTTTTTTTTTTTTACAATTAATTTAAATAAGAAAACAATAGAAAAATGCCTTTCTTAAGATTAGTTCTTCTTTTATTTTTTTTTATTTTGTCAAATGTCTCTTAATTTCTCTGGGGTTGTCATTTAGTCAAAATTTTCGGCCAAAACTTAAATGCAGTAGAAATGGTAATAAATATACAATAAATAACAATAATAAATACACAATATTTTTTATATAATGTACCTTTTTTTTTTAACTGGAAGAAGAAATAATAATTGAAAAAAATATATAAAATAAATTAATTTTTTAATACAGATTTTTCATATTCTATTCCACACACTTATCACTGGGTTGTTAAATTATACACAAAATGGATAATAAAATAAATGAGAAAAGAAAGAAAAAATTAATGGCTGACTAGAAAATATATCATTTATTGAGGAGAAAAAAAAAAAACTTATACCGTCAAAACGCTTAATTTCATTTTATTAAATTTTTTTCAATATTTGAATTTGGAAATTATGAAATTCCGTTGAGAAATTGAAAATTAAATATTCACATAACTTCCCTAATACTCTTTACAGCTCGGGAAGTAAATTAATAAAAACGATTAACATTAAAACAAGTAATAAATTATTATATTTGATTTCTTGGATCTGTTATGTTTCTTATTGTAACTCAATGACCTCAATAACTATCAATGTAACGAAACTACCAACAAGTGCGACATCTATTGACCAAAACGGTAGATTGGTTTCAGAGTGGGAGGAAAAAAAAGTTTATTAATTCACACTGGGGAAGTACATTGACGGTGATTCATCGACAATTTTTTTAAATTGTTCTTTGATTATTATTAAAGATTTTTCTCTCTAGCCCCAGATGAGAAACGGCCAAAAATCGAATAAGCAAAGAGTTTAAAAAACATCGAAACTGACGTGATCTTCTGAACTGAGGAAATGTTTATAATTGTTTATTAGACTCAACATGGAACCCTTAAATGACCAACATGACGCTCAAGTCGGGGAGTCATGCTTAATTTATATATCAATTTATTATTTTAAACAATTTTCTTGTTGAATAATAATATTTAGTTTACAAGCTTATATTGCAAATATTCTTAAGTAGTATTTATTTGTTTACTATAGAATATAACTACTTATGATTTCAAATAAATTAGTTTCATTACTCTTAGATGTTAGGGACTCTATATAAAATAAGGCCCTTAGTTTATTTTATCTGAAAGGTAAAATAAACTTAAGCACGTCGTCCTTCGGATGGGGCGTTAAGCGATGGTCCCGAGCCTGTACGATGTCAGGTAACTCGTTAAAGATCCCTTACCCTAGGTGAATAAAAATATAGGATAGGCAACATTTAGGACTCCCACAGTAGAGTCGGACTCATGTCCACCAGAGTGACGAAAGAGTGCTCTGGTAGTAGGCGATATGACCTCGTAGTTAAAAGCCCGGGCATGAGTCATAAAACCTAAACCTAGTACAATAAATCTGTTTTCGATATTAGTTTTTTTTTTTGTTTTTTTTTCTTAAAACTTTAAATTTATGAATGTTTTCAACCAAGCTGATTTCATTGTTATATATTTAAATGTTTACTTATGAAGATTTTCATAGATTAATGAAGTATAAAAATAAACATTAAAATAGACAATCTATTTATTCTTCTTTATTTTATTATACGTATAATGAAAAATAATTAAAAAATATATATATAATATATAATGGAGGGGTGAAAGAAGAATAAAAAGGTTGTCTATTCTGTTGTTCATTTTTGCATTCCAATAATTTTTGAAAATAAGTAAACAATTAAATATACAAAAATGAAGTAAGTAGTAACACATTGAAGTTTCGAAAAAAAAAAAAAAAATTAAATATTTGCGTATTGAAAACACATTTACTATACATATTTAATTCAAAAACACAAACAACAAATAATAATAACAATAATTTAGGAATATTTGCAATGCAATCTTGGACAATATATATTATTATTCAACAAGCTCATTTTTAAAAACAATAAATTGAAATTTAAGGTTTTAACATGAACCTAATCTTATATACAGACGTATATATATACGTTCATATATATATATACATTGTATATATATATACAATGAATTTAACACAGAGTAATTCAGTTTATTCCGAATTAATTTATAATGAAAATGAAGTCATTTAACTTATTATTTTTAATATTTTAATTTTTAATATATATTCAAATAAAAAATTTAAAGTAACAAAACATCAATTTCAAATTTATTTTTCAACGGTTTTATAATTTTTTATGACATTAAAAAAATTAAATCATGTTTCATTAGGTTTGTACGGACTATACAGATTTTGACCTCTGTGCCACTGTAAATAAAAAAATCGGTAAATGTGAAACTGTATTCTATCTATATATTTAATATATAAAATAGATCTAAAGCAGTTTTGACGGCAATTTAGAAACCTTGGAATTTTGAAGGGAAAACTGAACAGTGTAAAGTCAAATGGGTCCAATAACCACAATGAAATTTTTATATACTCTTATAGATGGAATATTAATTCTTCTTTCTATCTGTAGTGAGTGCGTTAACCAATGATTTTTGTACCTAAATCAAAGACTATTTGGGTACGTTGGTACTTATGTTATCTTGCTTTTACATTATGGTATGTTTGTTAGACCGAATTCTGAAAGAAGTTGACCAAAGATAGCCCATTTCCATAGCTAGATAGATAAGACATCCATACCAATTATTAAATTATTTATATTAATTAATAATAATAATAATATAAATAAAATCATTTAAATTTTAAAAAGCCAAACTCATTATTATCCGAATAATAATAATGAAAACGTTATTATCTTAATTATTATTATTGTTACTTCAAGAGCAGAGCTATGACAGCCATTAAATAATAAAATGAAAAATTGCGTTCTCGTGACATTACAATTTTATTTTATCATCTATTACTGGGTGGGTTCCTATGGTCAACTTCTCGAAGAACGGAGTACGGATTTCTAGGATGTTTTGCCACCTCTACTAGCTTTATTTGCCCACTGCACTCTAAGGCAGGGAGGAGGTGTAAGTCTTGGCAACGTTGCACTCCAACCAGCCCGCCTCCCCAGCTTGCACAATTCATCGGCTATACACTATAGACCCTTTGATATTTGCACTCTTCAATTTGTAATTGTTTTTGCAATTATTTAAAAAAATGTAATAATAAAAAAAACAAATAATAATAATGTGGTAGGGGTGATGGTGATATTTAGGTGGCTACCCCATGGTGAAGATGGCCAAAGACCGCCCCAGAGAAAGGCGAAGGTCACTGGTGATGTTTGATTGGCCCATTGGCCACCGGATGGTGATTCACCAATGGGTGACCAGGGTGATGTGAATGATGGCTCGCACTATTATTATTATTATTCGTAGCAGCCTGAGCTGCTTGCCTTTGTGAATTTTTCTTATTTTTCATCCGTCGATTTTGAAACCATATTTTCACTTGACGTTCCGTCAGATTGAGATTTCTTGCCAATTCCCATCTTTTTTGTTTTGAAACGTAGGCATTAAAAAGGAACTCTTTTTCCAATTCGAGGGTCTGGAATTTTGAGTAGGGTTTACGTTTTTTCCGAACAGTCACCTGTCCGGTCCATTCGAGTGGGTTGCTTCCAACACCCATACTTGCCATGCCAACTCCGCCCAGCGACGCTGAAACAAAACAAAACAAAAATATATGTTAATTATTCCATGTAATGATAAATAGAAAACATACAACAGAAAATAAATTTAATTTACAAGGAACGTGTGAGTCTGAGAAGAAATTCTAAGGAATGGTTCTCAAGACATGACTTGAGTCAGGAAAGAATACGGTAGACTATTTTTCTATATAGCCGATCTTCCTTTCTGGACTTGAGCCAGACCTGTCAAGTCTCTTTCCAGACAACAGTGAAGTACCTATAGTAACCGGCATCAAACTATACGCCTGTCCTAAAAACTCGGGAGAGCACGTTGTCGAGGTCGTCCATTTTACTGTCCGTCTCAAAAACACTGGTTTCTAATACCTATCAATAGTAGATATGTCGCCATTTTCTACCCAGTGATGCCAATATGAACTGAATTTAAGAGGGAGGAGCGGAAGGGAGAGTGATCTGTACAAATGTGGTTGGTATAAGAAAGTCCTTAAAATTAACCATATAAATCACTTTTTTGACCCCCTCGCAGAAACATGAGTTCGCGCTCAGCGTCCATTTCAAGGTCAGACGGACTCTTTCTCATTTCCCGGACAACCAACCCACCACCAACCTCAATGGTTATTAAGAGGAGCCGGTAGCAGGAGGAAAGACGAAAACGAGGCGCTCCTACCAGCGGTGGATGCTATGTTCTTTCAGTGTTCTTTAAGCGTGATTTAAGTGTCACAAAGAGAAATAGCCAAGCGTCTTAAAGGCACATCTCTTTCCCCCTAAGAGAGAATGAGAGAGGTGAAGACTCAGAAAGAGAGTGTCTTAATTAACCATTGATATAATGAAATAAGGGTAGGTATGCCCTGACATGCATTTATATGAAGTTTAGGGGGTCAGAAATTCGATGCGGAATTATCAACGGAACTTGAAGTTTTCCGATGCCTTGATTCCAAAATGAAAAAAAAAAAAAAAAAAAAAAAAATGCTGCGTTTCTGTGAACACAATAATTCCCGATAGAATTCATACGTAAATTCGATTCATACGACACATATTAATTTTCAGCGGATTCAGCCAAGGATGCTCAACTCAAAAATCCCAATATATCGAAACAAAATTTAGTATGAGCATTCAGAAGACCCTGTTGTAAGTGCAATATTGACTTTTAGTTCAAACAGTCGATTGGCTTTGGAGGGAGAGCGGAAACATAATTATTATTTGTCCTGGGAAAGAACATGGTCGGCGATTCTCTGACAACTTTTTTTCAGTACAGATAACATTACTAACCTGTTTTATGTTACTAAGTCGGCTAATATTAGATGATCTGAAAAGAAATGTGGGGAAATACGACCATCTCCCCCCTCACTTCCAATCGATATACCAAAGAGTAGATATTTGAAAATCATCTAACAGTTAGATCCGGTGAACCAACAGGTCGGTGAAATAAAAGGAAAAACAGATTACTGCACTTCCGACCCACCCCTCATTGGCTATTAAATTTTTACGAGACATAAATTACATCTGAAGGAACGAGGGGGGGGGGGGGGGGGGGGGGCAAGCTATAATAATAGTTAGGATGGGAACACTTATATCACTTTTTGAAAGTATGTAACACATGCCTGGAATGTACAAGTATTGTACGAGTATCCTGTTACTGGGACAAGAAGACAATAGGACAAGATAGGAAAAGCATAGCCACACTCGTATTTCAAAAGAGTCCCCCCCCCCCCCTACAGGGGGTTAGCCCAAAAAAATTGAGAAAATTACGTAATCAGTTTAAAAATTCTCCAAGTTTTTCCAGAATGTCACAATTTTCCGTCCCTGAACCAAAAATTAATTCCTGGCAATGTACTTCCCCAGAACTAATCAATTAACTTTTCACCCCCCTCCAAAACCAGTTGACCGTTTGTGCTAATAATCAACAGTTGAGTTACATAGGGGCTCCTAAATCCTCATACATAGGCAGTTATCGTGTTCTCAGACACATACGGACAGACAGACATTTTTTTTTTTTCATACTGATGAGTCACCGGCAATGTACCCACTTCCCAGTTTCAATCATTAACTTCTTCACTCTCCCTCGAAACTCTTTTCCTCTTTGGTCGATCTGGCTGAAAGTCAAGTCCAGTTATTATTAGGGTTTTTTATTTGAAATCGCCCTTCGTTGAAATCGCCCTTCGATATCGTGTTCACACATAGACATGATATCGTGTTCACACACAGACATGAAATCCCCCCCCCCCCCCCCCCCCCCTCTTTATCACCATTTTCCAGTTGATTGAAATAAAGGACAGTTGTCTGACTTAGGATAATCTTTTATTCTCCATTTTTGGTTTAATAAAATCGAAAAAAATGAAATTTCGGTGAAAAATCAACAAAATATTTCAGATCGATTACATAACTTCCCCTGTACATCGTATAGATGAGAAAGTAAAAAAAAAAAAAATTATAGGTTAAAAAAATGACAAATTACATCAGTTCTATCAATATCTATTAATTTTTAATTGGTGTAGATAATGGCATTCGATGAGGATGCCAGGTCGAAAATGTATTAACAGTGATGGCAAATAAATGTAATTAAAATGATTAAAGTTTATTAAAAAATGTAATAGATAATTAATAGTTATAATGAGCTAAAGTGAATAGTAATGATTACTTCAACTGAATATAACGGAGATAATGAGTATAAACATTAAAAAGAATGTATCTTCAGATCCCAGGTTGTATGTATTTTGTAGTTAATTTTGATCCATTAAATAAAAACTGAAATGAAATAATAGATTATAGAGCTAGAAGGGGGCAGAAGTCTGAAGAGATCTCGACCTTTCTGTCCCAACTGGGAGTAGACAAGGAAGTTGAAGGTGGGGTCCAGTGCTAAAGTTCACCGCCACTGAGAGTAGACTAGAAAGTGGAGGACAGAGTCCCGTGCTAACGTTCACTACACACTAAATTTTACTGAATAAAACACTTAGAAAGAGTCAAAAATTCCACTATATTTATATAAAAGACACAATATATTTCGCTGGTTAGAGCATTGTCAAGTGTACAGGATACTGACTTATGACTGGTGGTGAGTCTGTATCCTGTACACTTGACAATGCTCTAACCAGCGAAATATATTGTGTCTTTTATATAAATACTAGCAGTAATACCCGGCGTTGCCCGGGGAACTTTGACTTTTCTCCCAATATCTCCTATAAGGCTATTCAGTTCCTCGACAGTACATTCATGATGTTATAATTTTCAATTATTCATACGGAATAAGGCTTATAGTCCTTCGACTGTAGTAACGCTAGCTTTGGAGCTGAAACTAATTTATTCAAAAAGATTTCTCATTCATTAATCGTTGCAATGGTTTTCGAGTTACAAATATTGCGTGAGTGGATGCTGGGATGGACCAGGGGTTGATTAAAAAATAGACCTTAACCTTCCGGTAGATAAAAGTTATCTATTCAAAAAGATTCCTCATTAATCATTGCAGTGGTTTTTGAGTTACAAAGATTGCGTGGGTGGATGCTGGGATGGACCAGATATTGAGGTACTAATACGCCTATAACCTTCCATAGACGATAACGAACAAATTTAAAAAAAAAATTAATCAAATCCATCAAGCCGTTCGTGAGTTATAGCGGTACAACGCACAGACATTTTCAGCTTTATATATATGATAGTGGATTTTTTGACTCGTTTTAAGTGTTTTATTCAGTAGTGTTTACAATGAACTTCCACAAGATCTCTGGCGAAAACATCTCTAACACTAAATTTTGTTACGATTCATTTATTACATACATACAATTTCCCAGCGGCCGATTTCTTGAAAAATCAATAGTTTTCGTCCTTATAGGCTGTTACTAGAATAGGTGTGTTACTCGATTTAACTGAGAAGAATAACCAATCTTCAGCCAAATCGACCGATAGAACAGTAGTTAGAGAATGAACAAAAACGTAACTGTTTACAAATCGATCTGGGGAAGTATACAGTGATTCACTGACTACTTTTGTAAATTAAAAATATGATTTAGTGTACATTGTAAAACGTATTTGTTCAAAATTTGACTCAAAGCAGATGTAAAATGGCTAATTAGTCATGTGCTACAACTATCTGATAAACAGAATAAGGAAATTAAGATATAAATAATAACTAAATATTAATAATTATGATAATAAAACAAGTGTTTAGCTGTGAAACACGAGATGAACACAACTACCACAGAGCTAGATTATGTAAATTATTTAAATAAAATTAACTAACGGAGACCCGACAATTTATGGTAAACCGCTCAACCTGTTTTTTATTTTATTATTATTGTATTTATTATTGACTAGCAGGCGAAGCGGCTTTCTTCGAGACTAGCTTTGAATTATATTAGATTACCTGAACCTGACACTACCTACGGTACCCGGACAAAAAATAATAGTCTAAGGGGCCAGAGATCAAATTTAGGCGGATTGGTAAACCAAATGGATCAAGAGCATAAAGCTTTCTATCTAAAACCAATCGATAGGTTTACGTAAAAATACATAACAACAACGTACTGAAAAAATATGTAGCGCCGGTTGCTCTGAGGCCTATTGAGCTTAGGATCGCTTGTTCGAAAACCGGTCGAGGCTCTTAAGTTTTTTATCTGGAAGATGAAAAACCTTTGAGCATGTCGTCCTTCGGATGGGACGTTAAATGATGATCTCGAGCCTTGTGAGATGTCAGGAACTAAATTACTAAAGACCCCTAACATCGTACGGGAGTAGTGAACAAAATCTGGCTTGGTAAAATTTTTGACTCCCACAATTTAACTCTATTTTATCTAGGAGGTAAAATAAACGTAAGGACGCCGTCCTTCGGATGGGACGTTAAGCGAGGGTCCCGAGCCTGTACGGTGTCAGGTACTCGTTAAAAGACCTCTGTCCTAGGTGAATAAAATTTTACGATAGGCAAAATTTAAGACTCCCACAGTAGAGTCGGGCTCATGACCACCAGACTGACGAAAGAACGCTCTGGTAAGTAGCTGATTATGACCTCGTAAATATAGCCCGGGCATGAGTGTACATTTTTTTCAGTCATTCAATATTCTCAATTAAATTCGGCCCATTTCAAAAATTTTCAGTGTGAAATTCAAGGCAGAGAGGTTTAGTAAGTCCAGTTCGGTGACGTAATGTGTTATAATTTTTTGGACAGAAAGGGGGAAATTCTGGTTTATACAAACAAGAAATTTCTGACTGAAAAGGGCACAAAAGGAAGTAAAACAGCTTGTAGGAGGGAGGGGGGGCTTCACGACGCCAGTGTTTGGGGCGTATGCACTTCTGGTGCAGTAGGAGAGTGCAGTGACACTTTTAATGAATGAATGCATCCTGTCTGGGGGAGTCATTCACAGAAATACACACTTTTAAAACAAAGATACAACTTCACTCAACTAAAAACGTCGTCGATGAATCCCCAGGCAATGTACTTCCCCAACGCAAATCCGTCTGGGTAGCAACAAGCAAGACCGTCCCTCGTCTCAGTGTTCCTTGAATCACCCTCGCCCAATTAGTAGTTAGGCAGCTAGCTATAGTATAGGGGAAGTTATGTAATAGGTTGGAAATTCGATGTTGGGTTTTCACCGGAATTTCATGTTTTCCAACCCTCTGATTCAAAATAATGAAAATCTGCGTCAGTGTGTGTATGTCTGTGAACACAATAATTCCCAAAAGAATGAACACTACGACACAAACTATATTCGTACCCAAAACCAAGCCAAATTCGCCAAAGGGAGAGATTGATTGGGGGGAATTCTTCAACTGCCGTTGTAATGAATATATCGACACGAAATTTCATATTTAGGTTTTTTTTTTATGACTCATGCCCGGGCTTTAACTACGAGGTCATATCGCCTACTACCAGAGCGCTTTTTCGTCACTCTGGTGGACATGAGCCCGACTCTACTGTGGGAGTCCTAAATTTTGCCTACCCTAAATTTTTATTCATCTAGGGTAGGGGTCTTTAACGAGTACCTGACATCGTACAGGCTCGGGACCATCGCTTAACGTCCCATCCGAAGGACGGCATGCTTAAGTTTATTTTACCTCCCAGATAAAATAAACTAAGGGCCTCGGTCGGGCTACGAACCCACGACCTTGAGCTCAGAAGTCAAGCACGCATACCACTGAGCTACCGGCGCCCTCTAAATTTCATATTTACATTCAAAGTATGTAAAATCACAAAGGCTCCATTCAACGTCTCTAATGAGATCCTTCACGATTCCCTTTGTAAGGGATGTAATTAAATCCCGCTACAGAAAATTCCACTCTATCCTTTCCTTTGACCCTAATCCTTTAGTCCTCAGACTTGCCACAAGAACCCTTCCTTATGTTCATGTTCGGAGACTGAGGCGACAATGGCCTCGAGACCTACTAGTGGATTGAAGACTAATCATCTACAAACGTTTTACGTTTATTTTTCACCTAATTTTTTTTTTTTTTTTTTTATACAGGGTGGCCCAGATAAGCGGGCCACAGGAGAAATAACTCCCTAACGATTAGAGATATCAAAATTGTGAATAGCAGTAAAGTTGTAGCACTCGTCGAGAGCTATAGTATGGCGTCCTCGAAAAAACAAAAATGACCCTTTTAATGGCTCAAACAGCCCTTCGAAGGGTGGGATTCCCTTTTGACCCTTAAGTTTCATTACATTTAATTAAAGTACTAAAGAAACAAGGAAGAACTGTGCAAAAAGATTTTTGATACGTCAAGTAGACCCCTGACATTGGATCGAAGACTGACATGGAACCCTCACATACGTCTCACACGAAACACGCTGAACCGTTGACTCAAAATACTCTACGAACTTGTAAATAGACGATCAAAATTAGACATGACACAAAAACGGAACTGTTACACTTACTTACTTGGGCATACGGATCACAGATATACGGTTCAGCAAAAACATCCAACTTCAAACGAATTCAGGCGTTTCAGTCAAAAACCCTCAGACAGATAACACAGTGCCCCCCCCCCCCCCCCCCCCCCCACACACATAAACAACCGAACACTTCATAACAATCTTATGATAAACACAATACCCGACACAATACAAACTACTTACATAGTTTTTTAGAAAACTTTACACACATAGAAACCCAGAAATACGTACTTTTCGCCTACCACCAAGAAATATATAGAATTTCATGTTTATATATTCATTCTCTCTTTTTTTTGTAATTTTTCTAATAAGGGGGCGGAAAACATCAAATTACTGACTGGTTACATAACTTCCCCTATAACCCGTACAGCTGGAGAAGTTAAAATAATGTTAATTTATGGAAAAGCTGTTTGAAGTATTGGCGTAAATAGCATGCACTTAAGTGCAATAAATTGATGAAACTGACACTGATGTGATGCAGTCAGCAACGTTGTATGTATTCTCAAGGTTTTTTTGTTAATGTGTGTGTAAGTTGGTGGGGGGACTAAGAGAGAAGTGACGTCATTTGATTCTTCAGTCACCAATTAGACAGAACCCAGGCTCCGCACCAACTTTATTGGTTACCACCACCAGCTATATGAAGTCAGAAAATCGATATTTTTACCGGTAGCGTGATAAATTTAGGACTTCACAGTAGAGCTAACAAGAAAGGGATTGGATGCTTAGGTCCCTAGGTGTACACACCAGCTTTCCTGAGTCCCTATGTAAGTCAACTATTGAATATTAACGCAAAAGGTCGACAGGTTTGTGTGGAACACTAAGGAAAACCCCAAAATATCCACACTCTCCCACCAACAACAAAAAACGTAGCCGTTAGGAGACCGTAAACCAGTAGGTCTAGCATAAGTTGGACCTATTCCTGTTTTTGTAGGTCAGCCGGGGACCTAGTCACCCGGTTCACCGTCCGTCCAACCCTTTTGTGTCCAGCTCTTGTTTCATGTCCGACCCACTGATTCTAAAAATGAAAAAAAAAAGAGCACTCGGTGAATCACCGATTATGTACTTCCGCACCTCGAATTATACAATTAATAATAAATTAAGTATAGTAGTAGTATAATCTCGTAGTAAAAAGCCGGGCATGAATCACAATAACTACACACACACTAAGACAAATGTACATGTGTGTATACACTTATACACTGAATGAAATTCTACACTAAACAGCCAATTCACACTCGAGCCTGAACCTTATCCCTAGTGTCATGTCTATCAAGATGTTATCAGAACGGTGCTCACACCTCTTCCGTCTAAAATTACACTTGAAATGAGCTGAAAAAAAAAAACTTTTATGGCGTCATTGTATTTTTATTTATTATTATTTTTTTTTAACAAAAGTATATTATAATTTGGTCAGAGAAAGTTTGTAAGACAAATGAACTAGGTAGGTACTCTTCGAGCATTTGCGTCTTGAGGTGAATCATGTCTAAGGGTATCCCACCGGAAGTTAGTTATTATAACACAAACTCGGGCATTTTAACTACAAGGTCATATCGCCTACTACCAGAGCGCTCTTTCGTGAATTTGAGCTCTACTATGGGTCTCTTAAACTTTGCATACCCTAAATTTTTATTCATCTAGGGTAGCGGGGTCTTAAAGGAGTACCTGTCATCGTACAGGCTCGGGACCATCGCTTATCGTCCCATCCGAAGGATGGCGTGCTTGAGTTTATTTTATCTCCTAGATAAAATAAACTAAGGGCCTTTCGAACCCGCAATCTTGAACTCAGAAGGCAAGCTAGTCGCCCAAGTGTGAGAGCAGTCGACCAATAAACCAATCGACCGATATCGCTAGTCGCCCCGGTGTGAGAGCCGTCGACCAATAAACCAATCGACCGATATCGTGTAATAGCCCCAAGTTCCTACATATGTAATCAGTAATGTATTAAATATATATAATATATAGTCTGGAATGTGGTATTGTGGAATACAAAGTTGATATCGATAGCATTATTGTCGATTTAAATGCAAAATCTATTGCAGTATCGTTACATTATTGAATAAATAATAAATGTAGCTCATTTATTTTCTAGTTATTTTCTTTATAGACTAATAACAACTAATAGCATGCATAATATAAATATATATATTTCTCATTAATTCAAATAACAATGACGTATGAATAAGAACCAAGCGTCTTTGTGTCTCCCGGTTGGTGAACATTCCAGAATGAGTAAAATATCGATTCGAAATTTTATGTTTTCAGAACGACTCTTATTGATTTTCAGTCCAATCGGCCAAAGGGCAAAGGGTGATTAGGGGGGAGGCTTAACACAAAAACAGTAATAACTGTCGTTGTAATGAAAGTACACAAAATTTCATATGTAAATTTAAAACCCTATAAGAAAAAGCGTGATCAGAGAAGGGCTTGGCTCAAAAATCGGAATCAGAGGGGAGCTCGACTCAAATATCGGGATCAGAGAGGCGCTCACTCAAATATCGGGATCAGAGAAGGGGCTCGACTCAAAAAGCGTGATCAGAGAAGGGCTCGACTCAAATATCGGAATCAGAGGGGGGCTCGACTCAAATATCGGGATCAGAGAGGCGCTCGACTCAAATATCAGGGTCAGAGAAGGGGCTCGACTCAAAAAGCGTGATCAGAGAAGGGCTCGACTCAAATATCGGAATCAGAGGGGGGCTCGACTCAAATATCGGGATCAGAGAGGCGCTCGACTCAAATATCAGGATCAGAGAAGGGGCTCGACTCAAAAAGCGAGATCAGAGAAGGGCTCGACTCAAATATCGGAATCAGAGGGGGGCTCGACTCAAATATCGGGATCAGAGAGACGCTCGACTGAAATATCAGGATCAGAGAAGGGGCTCGACTCAAAAAGCGAGATCAGAGAAGGGCTCGACTCAAATATCAGAATCAGAGGGGGGCTCGACTCAAATATCGGGATCAGAGAGGCGCTCGACTCAAATATCAGGGTCAGAGAAGGGGCTTGACTCAAAAAGCGTGATCAGAGAAGGGCTCGACTCAAATATCGGAATCAGAGGGGGGCTCGACTCAAATATCGGGATCAGAGAGGCGCTCGACTCAAATATCAGGGTCAGAGAAGGGGCTCGACTCAAAAAGCGTGATCAGAGAAGGGCTCGACTCAAATATCGGAATCAGAGGGGGGCTCGACTCAAATATCGGGATCAGAGAGGCGCTCGACTCAAATATCAGGGTCAGAGAAGGGGCTTGACTCAAAAAGCGAGATCAGAGAAGGGGCTCGACTGAAAAATCCCAATAATTGCCGATATAATGTATGTATCGACATGAAATTTCATATTTAAATTTAAAACCCCATAAAGACTATAGCAATTTATTTTCAGCGAAATCGACGGCAGAGAAGAGAGGCTCAATCCTAATTACTGCCCATGTAATGAATGTAACGACACAACGTTTTATATGAGGATGCAAAAATACTTGCCGTTGATTCACCGACTTTTTACTTCCCCATCTCTACGAAGTATAGGGGAAGTTAGTTAATCAGAAATTCAGAGGGATACTAGGGAAGCCCCTATATAAATCAACTATTGATTTTTTGGCGAAACGGTCGATTGGCTTTGGGGGTAAAGCGAAAACTGGGCTAGGAAAGATCACCGACAATTTTTCTCTGAATACAACAGGACATGACTGCACAAACCCAGATAAAGGCACTGCACTTGTTATCAATGCAAGATTAGTGTCCTTTTAAATACCAAGAAATACAGTTGATTTATTTATTTTTTGTTCTATTTTGTTTTTTATTAGCAACAACAGAATTTTTTCTATGAATCGTCCAATGAGCAAAAAGTCAACCTCACTTTGAAACTATGCAACTATGCATTAGATAATAGAATTATCGGATTTGTTTTTTTAATTTTCTTATCCGTCTACTTTTCATAGGAATATCCTGCAATTAACTGCATAGAGATCATCCGAGTAGAAAGTGCTAACTGACGTCCATCACTTTTTTAAAAAATACAAATAGGATTTGCCCATGTTCGCTCAGTTGCAAGATGCGATGCATCCCGAAAATAGTCTAATAAGTCATCACAAAACCCAAGTTTACTTCTCCACCACCTATACGACTATAGTTATGTAATCGGTCAAAAATTCGATGCTCAATTTTCAACGGAATTTCATATTTTTCGACCTCCAAATTCCAAATATATGAAAAAAAACATTTCTGTGTGCCTGTGAACACGATAACACCCGATAGAAGAAATGTACGAGTGTCAAACAAGACATTTCTTATGTGAATCCAGAACCCTCTAACGACGTCACTTATTGAAATCGAACAAAGGGAAGAAGAGGTGGTGATAAGGGGGAAGGAGACCTGAACACCAGAGGGCAACACCTATCGATCTTCAGCCAAATCAGACAAAGAGAAGGGGAGGATTAGGAGAGAGGCGTAACTCAAAAACTTCAATAACTGCCGTTGTAATGAATATCAATACCCCAATAACTGCAGATGTAATGAATTTATAGACACAAAATATAGTATGAGGATTTAGGAGCCCCTTTGTAAGTCAACTGTTGAATATTAGCGCAAACGGTCGCCTTCTGGTGAACTACATTACCGGTGAATCACCTTTTTCGACTTTTTAATGATGTCTGCTTGATCTACGCTAGAATTATTATTCCTAAAGAAAAAAGGTTTTCGGAACAAAATATGTTCTTTATTTAAATTTTTGGAGAAGACATGGAAAGATATAGTAACCACATGAAGGCAGTCGAAGATGTTCCTGGCTGAGAGTCCCACGATGTTGGAGGATGGGATCCTGAACCACAAAAGGAGCGAACGAAAACTAACAGGAATCCTTACTGTCCGTTCAACAGACGCCTACACACTGCAGGAGTCAAGGACAGTCACACCTGTGACAGATGTGGAGAAGAAGACAAGACGGCGTCTCACTTCCTGGGCAGATGTCCGGGATATGTTCGTTCGGACGAGATTTTGCTGAAAATCGATAAATGACGTCCTTATGGAGTTCAGATCACACGTATAAAATTTCGTGTCAATACATTCATTCTATCAGCAGTTATTAGAGGTTTTGTGTTAAGCCCCAATCCCCCCTTCCCTTTGGTCAATTTGGCTGAAAATCGATAGATAACCTCGTTAGAGGGTTTGGGATTCATATATAAAATATCATGTCGAAACGTTCATTCGGGAGTTATCGTATTCACAGACAAATTTTTTTTTATTGTAATCTGGAGGTCGGAAAACATGAAATTCCGTTTAAAACTCGGCATCGAATTTTTGACAGATTACATAACTTCCCCTATACTTAGTATAGTTGAGGAAGTAAAAAAAAATTGTATGTTGAAGATAGGGAAGTAGGACAGAGTGACGTCAGGGAGGGTCGACAATCTAACAATGCGAGGCGGCCCCCCTCCCTGTCATAAATCAGCTGTAAGTAGTGGCGGGAAGGCGGGAGTGAGTCAGAGGAGAGAAGTGGCGGGAGAGAGACTCCTCCCATCTAGCGGCCAATCTGACAACCATACCGCAATGCAACTCACAAGACTCACTGTTCCGAGGAAATTTAGCTAATACTGTTTTTTCTGGTACGGTGCAAAGGTTTTCTGTTTTTTTTTTTTTTTGTGGTTTTGTTAAATCAGTTACGAGCTCATCCTACTAGTAAGATCAACGAACACTAACACCATACTCCCATCAAACTTGTTCCTCTGAGCACGATTTGACCATGTGCGCTATAATAATTGTGTTGTGTATGTCATTCGAATTTTGTGTCGCTCTAAATGAGAAACGATTGAAAATCGGACGAAAATCGAGATCACTTTACAGATAATATTATTAATTTAAGCAAAATTCTTTTCAAATAGCCAGCACATACTAGCTGAGGTGCCGGCTGTTGCCCAGCACATACCAGCTCAGGTGCCGGCTGTTGCCAATCACATACTAGCAGAGGTGCCGGCTGTTGCCAATCACATACTAGCAGAGGTGCCGGCTGTTGCCCAGCACATACTAGCTGAGGTGCCGGCTGTTGCCCAGCACATACTAGCTGAGGTGCCGGCTGTTACCCATCGCATACTAGCTGAGGAGTCATCTGTTCCCCATAACAAACTAGCACAGGTGTCAGCTAATGCCTAGCACAAACTAGCAGAGGTGTCAGCTAATGCCTAGCACATACTAGCAGAGGTGTCAGCTGTTCCCCATCACATACTAGCTCGTATATTGTATGTACCAACAATTACTTACGAACCAGAAAATGTAATTTGTTGAACGAGTATGACATAAACGAAAGAACACTGAGACCGGACAGTGGCATAGGCAGAGGTGCGAAAGGGGCAGCTTGGCACCCTTAAATATTTTCCAACCCTTACGAGGTTCTTCCCTTTCATAGTGCATGGTCATCAAAACATCTTTTTCGAATATAAGATAATTCCCCATACCTCTAAAAAAAATGTCTGGTGACATTCCCCAAAAGATTTCTGCTTACGTTACTGGTGTAATCTCATTGAACGAGCATATTGGCATTAAATATCCTCACAATATCGCCTTTATTATTAGTAAACACATTTTTTAAAAAAATTACAGACAACAAAAATTATAAAAAAAGAAAAAGGAAAAAATTTACAAATTTATAATTTACCAACCTCCTTTTTCTTCACGTTGAAAAGGCGAAAAATTCCAATAGCCCCTCGTTTTCTCCCGGATTCTCGTCTCGTCCTCGATTTTCACGCCATTCCCATACGACCCTAAATATCACAATTTTATTTGTTTCGAATAATGTTTTTGAATTTTAATATTAAGTTTATTTTATTATTATTATTTAAAATCAATATTAAAGGGCTACAATTATAGTACATAGGTACACATAATATACACACGTAAATTGTTACACATAAAATATAACACATAGAAGCAGCACAATAAAAATTAAAAAAAAGTGTGCGAATCAAAAGATTAGCATTCACAAATCTGTATTTAAGGCAATTTTTGACAAAATAGGACGTAAGAGCTTTTCTGAGAGAATAATAACTATTTTACGTATTAGCTTCATCAAAAATATAGGAATAAAATACATAAACGCAAAATGGGAACGACCGTCAAAAACATATTCCTAGAATTCATTTCCTGGCTTTCCAAAACTTCCTTTTTAAGTTTTGAAATAAAATATAAAATCGTCGTATAGATATATAGTCAATTTTACAATTGTGGGAAAGTCATTTTGTTTGGAAAAATGCTTCATGTCAAAAGCAAAAAATCGCAGATAAATAGTTTTAATTAGAACCCGATTTTAATATTTCCCGATTCCAGTAATACAACTCTATGGATTGTCTATTATAAAGCAAAGGATTACGACGATCCTATTTATTATACGTCGTCATAGAAAATGTCATTCTCTCCAGCAGAAATTTATCAAAAAATGACAGTTTTTTTGATTCTTCTATTTTTCTCGTCTGATTAATAATTTTTTTTTTTTTTTTTTACAATATTAATGACATTCCACATTCCTAAAATCGATTCTTTATCGAACGCCAGGAGACGCATTCCATGAATACAGAGCTTTCTTGACTGTTGCCTCCTTTCGCATTTAAGTTTTCCCAGGCTTGATTCGCACACTAAAGATATTAGTTCAAAAATATATTGAATATACATTTATTATTAATAATAAAACTTAAAACTGTTCTTTGTTTACTTGGCAAAGTGTTACTATAGTAATAATAGTGTAGGCTATAGGTTAGGTTTAGGTTTCATGACTCATGCCCGGACATTAACTACGAGGTCATATCGCCTACTACCAGAGCGCTCTTTCGTCACTCTGGTGGACATGAGTCCGACTCTACTGTGGGAGTCCTAAATTTTGCCTACCCTAAATTTTTATTCACCTAGGGCAGGGGGGTCTTTAACGAGTACCTGACATCGTACAGGCGTGCTTAAGTTTATTTTACCTCCTAGATAAAATAAACTAAGGGCCTCGGTCGGGTTTCGAACCCACGTTCTTGAGCTCAAAAGGTAAGCACGAATACCACTGAGCTACCGGCGCCCTCTAGTGTAGGCTATGCAATTTAACATAGGCAATTTAACATATATGTTAAATATATGGTGAATCACCGGCAAACTACTACCCAGTGCACATCAACTAGGCTTCACTGTACGATTTGGCTGAAAGTACTTAGGGACTTATGAATCCACATATTATATTTCGTGTCGATATATTCATTACACTGGCAGTTATTAGTTTTTTTGTGTTATTTTGTGTGTAGTCACAGTAACTAACCAACAATGGCATTTCTTAATTTTTCAGTTTAAGGATAAAAGGATCATTTATATGAAATATATATATAATAAAAATTATATATTTCATATAAACAATAAAATATCTATAACATCTCGTTATACTTTGTATAGCGCTGTAGAAGTAGAATCAATGTACTGCCATCATTTGAAGAAGACTATCAAATGATTTCTTCTTTGTTTTTGGTCTGTTAATTTACAACAATATACAATACAGGCCGATATCGTATCCATTATACGATAAATGTTTAACGAACTGTTCTATAAAGGACAATGGTAATATAAAAATCAATAAATAATAAATAAGAAAATATCAACCAAAACCTGTGATAACATTCTTTACTATCAAATGTTAAATTATAGCCTTCTATTTGTCTAGTTTCTTATTGGTTATTATCTAACAATAGTGTAATGGCTTCTATTAAATGCAGTTGAGTTGTCCAACCGAAACGTGTAGCTAAGTAGAAAAACGCGGCCATATTATAGAAATTTATAATAAATAAATTGAAATATTGTCTATTTCATAAGAAATTTATACATAAACACCATCAACAGGTTTAGTTATAAACTAAGACAAGTGTGTTGAGGGCGAATCATACTTATAGATACATCGGGTAGGTAAGGAGGGGGTTGAACTTTCAACGAGGGAACTTCAGATCAAAAAAATTCCTAATTCCTCTCAAAAAAACCAATCGACCGTTTGGGCTAAAATTCAATATTTGACTTACAGTCATTATATCGGTAGTTCGGCATTTATTAGGCTATTTGAGTCGAGCCTCCCTTCCCTTCGACCGATTTTGCGAAAAATTATTAATTGGGATATTTGAGTTGGGCCTCCCCCCCTTCCATTTTGCCGATTTGGCTGAAAATCAATAGAGAATTCTGGATAAACATACGAAATTGTGTATCGATACATTCATTCAATCGTATTCACAGACGACCAGACGAATTCAACAACTTTTACGCCCCAATCTGAGTGGACACTAGACAAACGGACATCAAATACTTGTTAATAGGGTTTCATGGATGGTCTTCGACCTAGAAAGCAGTTTCACATTGATGGGAGCCAATTCGGACAGGCTATTCTCCGAACGCCCATCTGAGTGGACGTAGGGTCCACACTAGACAGACAGACAGCAAATACCTGTTAATAGGGTTTCAGGGATGGTCTTCGACCTAGAAAGCAGTTTCACATTGATGGGAGCCAATTCGGACAGGCTATTCTTCGAACGCCCCCCAATCTGAATGGACGTAGTGTCCACACTAGACAAACAGACATCAAATACTTGTTAATAGGGTTTCAGGGATGGTCTTCGACCTAGAAAGCAGTTTCACATTGATGGGAGCCAATTCGGACCGGCTATTCTCCGAATGCCCCCCATCTGAGTGAACGTAGTGTCCACACTAGACAAACGGACATCAAATACTTGTTAATAGGGTTTCAGGGATGGTCTTCGACCTAGAAAGCAGTTTCACATTGATGGGAGCCAATTCGGACCGGCTATTCTCCGAATGCTTCCCATCTGAGTGAACGTAGTGTCCACACTAGACAGACAGACATCAAATACCTGTTAATAGGGTTTCAGGGATGGTCTTCGACCTAGAAAGCAGTTTCACATTGATGGGAGCCAATTCGGACAGTATATTCTCCGAACGCCCCCCATCTGAGTGAACGTAGCCAGAACCAGACAGATTCTCTTCACTAATGACACTCTATCTGGTTCTCCTATCTTGTCCCACAGCTTCTGATAGCCTCTCATCCCAACCAAACCAAACAGACATTTTTTTTTATCAACCCAACAGCTCCATTATACATATAAATGCATACGTTCTCAAACAATCGATAATATAAATTGTTTTTTTGGCTTTTGATCATCCAACAGATAATTTTTAAAAAACAAAAAAAAACTTGTTTTTCAAGAAAACAACCCATAATTAGAATATTTGTCTTTCAACATGAGTCAGAAGGACCACCTGGAGACTTCAATGCTTAAAATTTAAAAAAAAATACAAAACATTTACGGTAGCAATTTTTACATCCTGCCGCTTCATTCACACTAGTAGTGGATCAGTAACCTCGCGAATATAAAAAAGAATTGTATACATAATTTCATAATTCAATGTTGCCCATTCAAAAATAAAAGCCTCACTGAATATTATGAATTGTTTTGTCAATTTGACTCTAAATAGACCCAGATCCTTAGGGTATCGGTCTTTAAAGGCTCGGGATCATCACTAAATGTCTCATCCGAAGGACGGCGTACTCAAGGTTTTTTCACCTCCCAGATAAAAACTTAAGGGCCTTTCGAACCCTCAATCTTGAACTCAGTAGGCAAGCAAACTACTTCTGAGCTACTTGCGCGTGCATACCAGTATTGCCACGTTAGCGTTTAAGTGTCCAATTAGTTTTAAAATACAAACATCGCGTGATTTGCAACGAATTTCATTCCAAGAATTATTATGTTAAATGATTTCATTAATTATTTTTCACAATTCGTTCAAAATACAGAAGGTAATCAAAAATAATAGGGTTCTGTCCGGTCTACTAATTAACATTTTTGGAAAATTTTGCGTACATTTGAGACCAGATGCGACAGATATCGTCAATCAAAACTAGCTGACTCAAAAGGGAAGATCTCACTTCACTCGGAGAACTGCTTATGTTGAACTGTAGAGAAGGAGGACTGCCGATGTTGTCCCATAAACATTCCTTGACATCATCTTCTGTGGGACTCCACAAGACCGCAAGAAGGAAAGAATGTTGGTGGAAACTTGAATATCGATATACAGACATACATAACTTCTTCTATACCTTGCATAGCTGGGGATAATTTAGATATAAACGATACATCAGTCAAACATATCGAAGGGAAGAGATCGATATATATATATATATATTGAGATTGAGACAGGTTAGCACGCTGGTCGATTATTGGAATCAGGAACTGAGCCTTAAGTGAGGAAGGAATGTGATATGTGAGACGCGGTCACGAGGAGTCCTGTCGACTATCAGCCTGTTATCAGCCAGTCTCTGATCCAAGGCGCTGATTAGTGAGAAAACATCAGAAAACCCACAAAACACAACACAATCCAAACCAACACAATTATCTTAATACAGTAAAACATTGGTAAAACGCTTCCCGAGGAAGGGGCTTTCTGAAAGCGTTAAATGGGGGGAGGCCAGGAGCGTTAATATGCGATAATATCGGCACTAACAGTATCGTTACATCTATATTATTGATAAAAGATTTAAACATTTTATTGAGGTCTCCAGGAGCTGGCTAGCCTACTTTTCTGAAGATCGCGAGGTCGAAACCCAGTCCCAGAGAACATCCCAGGAGACTTTATAGTTGGAGTGTAGAAAAATCTTGAGCACACCGTCCTTCGGGTGGAACATAAAACGATAGAACCCAGGTAACTAAACCTAAAGTAAGCAAAATATAGGTCTCCCAGTGTTGAGTCTGGCTCATGTCCACCAGAGCGCTCTGATAGTAGGCGATATGACCTCATAAGTAAAGCCGTGACCTGAGTCACAAAAACAAACATTTTGTTGAGTTTAAAAAATTCAAAGTAAAATATAAGAATACAAATAATAAAGTTTTGTTTATGAATAAAGTGTTTTAAATATAAAAACGAAAATAGTGAATTTATTTATTTATATTAATAAAAATTTATTTATTTATTTATATTAATACAAAATAGTTACTGGTTGAGTGGTTGGGAAGGGCTTTGTGGGAAACTGGAGAATCGAAAATACTCTATTACAGGACATTTAAGTCAGGCCTCCCAATAGTCTTTAAAATGGACTTAAAACTTTTGTTGTTGAGAGGTAGGACAGGGGGGGAGGAACTACTTGACGTATCAAAAATCTGTTTGCACAGTTCTTTCTTGTTTCTTTAGTACTTTAATAAAATGTAATGAAACTTAAGGGTCAAAAGGGAACCCCACCCTTCGAAGGGCTGTTTGAGCCATTAAAAGGGTAATTTTTGTTTTTTCGAGGACGCCATACTATAGCTCTCGACGAGTGCTACAACTTTAGTCCTATGCACAATTTTGATATCTCTAACCGTTTAGGAGTTATTTCACTTGTGGCCCGCTTATCTGGGCCACCCTATATATATATATATATAGGTGAAACTGCCCTATTTTTATATATATGTATATATATATATAAATATATTTTTACTTCCTCAACCATCCGAGGTATAGGGGAAATAATGTAATTGGTCTAAAAATCGATGCGAAGTTTTCAACGGAATTTCTTGTTTACCAACCCCTTCATTACAAAAAAGAAAAAAAAAATCTGTCTGTGAACACGATAACTCCCGATAGCATAAATGTAGCGACACGCAATTTTATATGTGTATCCAGAAACTAAAGACACCTATTGATATTCAGGTAAGTCGGCCAAATAAAAGGGGGGGTCAGGGGGGAGGCTTAACACAAAAACGGTGCCCAGAATAATAACTGCCGATGTACTTAATGAATGTATTGAAATAAGAAATTTAATATGTGAATTCAAAGCCCTATAAGGACGGCACCTATTAATTTTCAGCGGAATTAGCCGAAGGGGATGGAGGGGTCAGAGGTGGATCGAATTAAATATCTTAATAACTGCCAATGTAATAAATGTATCGACAAAAAATTTAATAATATTGAGTTTTAGCTCAAACAGTCGACTGGCTTTGGAGGGAGAGCGAAAACATAAATTATTAATACTAAAAAAAAATTGTTTTTTTATA